>OY829329.1:64945474-65545474 GCA_963691655.1 Toxonevra muliebris | reverse complement strand
AGCGACAACAGAAAAAGAAATAAGATTAGAGAGAGTAAAAGAATTAGGCAAACAAAAAAAAAAGTCAGAACCAAACGTTCACAGAAACACACTTGAAGCTCAAGCACACAAACAAATCTTTGTATTTCTAAACATATATTTGTCTGCGTGTGTATAAAAATACACGCCCATATATAAATAAACTAAAATTGGTAAAGCAAAGTGGCACTTTCAATGAATGCAACAAATAAGCAAAGGAACAACAACAACAACAACAGTAACAAGAACAACAACGAAAATGTTAACCAACAACAGCAGTATCAACATCAACAACAACAAGAAGCAACATAATAACGAGAACATCCTTCAACATTCTAGCAACAATGATGTGGCATTGTTGTAAATGTTTTCATTCTTGTTCTTCTCATTTTCATGCTATTGTACTTTATAGTATTTTCTGCCAGTCATTCAGTTTTTTCATTCAGTCTTTCACCGCTTAGAACGTCAGTGTTTCACATGAACAACAAAATATTTAATTTTCTCAAGCTCTCTCACTTCTCCCTCGCTCTCCATCGTATTTCTCAAAACGGTAAACTAACAAAAAAAAAAAATAACAAATGAAATATAAAAAAAAAAAAAAATACACAAACAAAATGTGAGAAGAAAAGATGCAAAAGAGTGAGTGTAGTTTGTAGTAGAAAAAGAAAGAGAGAGAGAGAGCGCGGGAGAGAAGTTTTGGTTTGAGTCTTTCACAATATTTCGTAGAGGTGTTGGAGAAAATGTAATGATTGTGATAATGGCATAAACAAGTATGCCAAGGCGAAGGATGCTTGCTGCATTTAACAAGAACAACGAATACAAAAAAAAAAAAAAAATTAATGGTGGTGGCATAAAAATGAGCAGCAGCAGCAACAACAACAGCAGCAATAACCGTGTATTGTTGTTAGTGTTTAACAATCATTGCAGTGCAAAATGTGGAATACATATGATAATAAGAATAATAATTATGTGCAGCCTTAATAGTATGAGGAAGAAGAGAGAGTTAGAGGGGCATAGGAAAGAGGAAGAAAGAGTAAGGTGGAGTAAAAGAATGTTGTGGCTGAAGTAATACAATTATATGAAAATAATTGTATGATTCTTGAAATATTTTAGAAAATTATTTTAAAAAAATAAATTTACGAGGAAATGTAAATCTCAAGGTTGTAGTCTGGTGGTCCGTTCTAATTTTTAAGTGGTTTTTCGGAAATTTTTTATTATAACAAAATAAAATACAATCGTTCCAATTTTTTTTTTTATATGTTATTATTGACATCTTTAGCTGTACAAAAAAAATTTTTTGGAGTTTCTTTTACGATATTTTTTTAGTGTTTTTTACTTACAAAGTGGACACCTAAACAAAAAGGTGTGTGGCTGGCCCGGGAGAATTTGGCACTTGCAGTCATCTGAGACAAAAAATTTAAATGGAATACTGTTCTGTATGCTTGTCATTCTGGCAAGTAGTAGACTTAAACATTTTTATTAAAAAATAAGAAAATGGCAGACTTCTACAATAAAAAAAAAAATTCAAAAATCTCGCTTTTTTTTGTTGAAAATCGAGATAAAAATGGGAAATAATAATAATAAATAAGCAATTCTACTACCTGCGAGAGCCATTTGTGTGTAGAAAAACGAATCAAAATTTCAGCTAAATCGGTTTTATAGAATTTCTTCAAACGCTTTCAATTTTGTTTCAAGAAAAAAGCTTTTAAAGTTTTAACAACACATAGAGTTTAACCAACAGGCGCTCATGACTTTGAGCTAAAACTTCGTTAATATAGCATACTCTTAATATATTGCACTTTTGAAATACATAATAAAAAAAAACAATTGATTTTTTGAAACTCGAACACCAGACTACATCCTTAAACAAATTCTTTCCTTCAAGTTTTAAAGTGAAATTTTTTTTGCATGACTGTGAATTGAAAATTATGCAATAGAAATCGTGTTTTCGTTCCACTCATAAGAAACGAAGTGATGCAGTTGTTGGCCACTCATAAGAAACGAAGTGATGCAGTTGTTGGTGTTTAGCGAACGAACACATATAGAGATCGGCTATATACAATCATGCAGAGAGTAGACTTCTCGCAGTTTTATCTTTTCTTTCATGTGTTATATACAGTGTAGAGAGTATCAATACAAAAAAAAGCTTCAGAAAATAGAAAGAGTGCAAAAGCTTCAACAACAAAACGGCCAGGTGTCGCACTCCTACAAAACTAGTAAGAAACGAAGTTATGCAGTTATTATTCGGCTGTATACAATCAAGCAGAGAGTTGACTTCTCGCAGTTTTATCTCTCTTAGTGAGAGAGCCGACGTCTCTGCTTGATTCCATATAACTGAACTTTCCTGTTATGTATTATATATATGTATAAAGTCGTATTTGTGCCGATAAGTGTAGAGAGTATCAACAGAGGAAAAGCAACAACAACATAAAGAGAAGAAGATTTACAAATAAACAACAAAGTTTCACTTTTACTGTGAGTGTTTGCACACATATTTTTTTTTTTTTGTTTTTTCTTTTTTTTTTACAATCATAATCGTTAGTATATATTAACAGAGAACTAAAATGGCTTTCAAACATAGTAACTAAATTTTAAAAGAAATGTAACAGTTTGTTTTTTTTATATATTCTCATATAAATTTTCAAAGTAGTTCTAATGAAAATTCAAACTCCAACACTAACAAATTTGTATATGCAAATATTTGTATGTAAAAAAAAAAGATTTCATAAAAAACTTTTTAATTAAAGTTAATTAAGATAAGAAAAGCAAACGAATCTCTTGAAGTTAACTAGTTTTGCGAATCCTTATCATTAACGTTTATATTTAATCTGCACTTAAAATCTACACATTAATTAAAATCTATTAAATAATATTGGGAGAAAACTTGGATTAAATTTAAATGTAAGTATGTATATGCAAAGGGATATGTGTAAAGAAATAGAAACCTTTGTGATATACATACATACATACATATGCACATATAATCTAATATCATATATAGGTAAATAATAAAGGCATTTCAAACACATACACACACACACACATAGATACTTCACTAATACAATATTGAAATCGAGACAAAAGGTAAATCTAAATCTATTGTATATTATATAGCGATTTCAAATATGAGATGAAATTTTCTTTGTATTTGAATAATTTTCAATTTTCAATTATTTAATTAATAGAACTTCAATAAATAAATTCTTGGAATGAAAAGAGAGAGAGAGAGAGAGAGATAGAAAGAGAGCATACACAAATAACAACAACAAGAGTAATAGCAAATAAGAAATAATAGCAAGCAATAGCAACAACAACTAAATTAGATTATAATTTACAGTTAACTATAAATTTACGCAACGAACCAAGCAAACATAAATATAAAGGCGAGAAGGCGAAAATGATTGATGCTCAAAAGTTGCTCTCCTTCATGCTTTTTCCCTACCTCCTTCCTACACAATTTCGCTATATACTTTTACTGCTTACTTTTTTTCCTACTCCATGCTTTTCCTAAACGAAATACAATTGCAATTTATAATTTATTTTCGAAAATAAAATCCTAGCATCAGCAGCAGTAATAGCAAACAACATTAAAAATCTTTTAATGCAGCCAGAGCAGAGCGTTCATGAACATAAAAAATTTTGAGTGAGAAAATGTTTCTCGTTTTTATGTATATGTATACCATACAAAATTCATACCCCCGGAAACGTAACTCTAATGGGTTTGTGTCAATTAGATTGTTTAAAAAATAAAATAAATTATGGTTTGTGTAGGTACGCTGCAAAAAAAATAAAAATAAAAACCAAAAAGTAAAAAGGAAAACGAAAACCATATGAAGGTAGAAGTAAGTAAAGAAAATAAATTCTTCAAAATGTACCAAGGGTTGAGTTGGGAAATTGCAGTTAAAAAAAAAAAAAAAAAAATTATAGGTACTGAAGAAGCGTCAGTTCTTGTACCTTTTTGCTGTTACTGTTGCTGCTTTTTAGTTATAAAACTGTTTTTATAAAATAATAAAAGCGCAATAAATTACCAGCGAATTACTTAGGCGGGCGCTTGTGCCACTGCCAAGGTAAGCAGAGAAATTAGAGGAAGAAAGAGAAAGAGAGGCCGGACGTCAAAACATTTCTTTCACTCTACCTTCTTTGCTGCTACTTCAAATGAGTGTAAATAAAGAGAGAGTGTTGTGAGAAGATGAGAAGAGCAAGCAGAGTTTTATTTTTTTTGACTGTAATTTAGGCATCATTGTTGGTGGCTAAAGTCATTTGTCTGTCCTTCCGTTCATCTGTCCGTCCATATAAATGGCAACATTTTTATGGCATTGTTGTTATAAAATGGTATTTTTTAGTAGGTGTTAAATCAAGTTTACACCAAGGAGTAGCAATTAACTTTTTATATTTTTTTTTTTTTTGGTGTCTAGATTTTTTCTTTTTTTTTAAATGCATGTATGGGTTATAAGATTTTGAAAGGGTTAAATATGTACTCAGGTTTTATTATGGAATATTTTTATGCAGTAAAGCATACAAAATTTTCCAAAATTTCTTTTAATTTCTCATAAAAATTTGTATAAAAACAAAAACATTAATATCGAGAGTAGCTCATAATATTACAGTAATGCATCACATCAACATTTCTTAAAGATTTTGTTTTTTTCTGCTATTCGGCAAATATTGAGAGAGATTATCTGTTTTGCGGTAAAAATTTTATCGAATTTCATTACAATCGAAATTCACCACAATCTCTCTTTGTATCTTTGTACATGATTATAACATAGTCAGCCAGTCATCATGGTGGCAAATTTCATATAGGAAATTCTCTCTTTCTCTCTCTTTGACAAGAAATAAGACATAATGAAAACCAAGCATAATAAGAAACGAAGTTATCCTATTGTTTGTGTTTAGCGAACGAAGTCATATAGGGATCGGCTACACACAATCAGCCAGAGAGTCGACTTCTCGCAGTTTTATCTCATGAGAGAGCTCGATTCCATATAGCTGAGCTTTTCCTCTCATGTGTTATATACGTGTACCGTGTCGGGTTTTAGCCGATAAGTGTAGAGTATAAACAAAAAAAAAAGCTTCACAAAATAGAAAGAGGAAGAATGCAAAAACTTCAACAATAACGATCACGTGAAATGAAATTCTCAATCGTTTGGTTACATACAATCAAGCAGAGAATCAGCTTCTTGCAGTTTTATCTTATTTGCTTTAGTGAGAGAGCCGACGTCTTTGCTTGATTGCATATAGCTGTACTTTCTTCTCTTGTGTTCTGCACGTCTACTTCATCGTGTTTGTGCCAATAAGTGTAGACAGTATCAATAGAAGAAAAGCAACAACAAAATAGAGAGAAAAAGACTGCAAAAACTTCAACAGAATGTGTAGTAAATGTTTTTTAATAATTTTCAAATAAACAACAAAGTTTTACTTCTACTGAGAGTGCTTGCAATAAAATTTTCACCACATTTCTCTTTCATATAAAAAGCTTTTGCCATACGGAGTTATAAATAGCCCCAGAGTCTTACCGACTAGTATCTAGTTAATTTCACTTTGACTATTTAGTGGATACTGCCTAGATACACTTTTCCTGTGCAAATGTAAGATGGATATCGATGATCATACCTTGACCCCTCGTAAGTACTTTTCACCACTTTTGGAAGACAAGACAATAACGTAATAAATTCCTATAAACAATATATAAAAACATGTTTAAATTAAAAAAAAAAATGTTATAAAAATAAGTTTAAAATAAAAAAAAAATGTTTTCAATATATAAAAATAAGTTTAAAATAAAAAAAAAAAATTCCAAACATTTTTTTTTTCCAAACTTGTTTTTTTTTATTTTAAACTTATATCGGAATTATATATTGGAATTGTTGGTATTTTTTTTTATTTAAAATAAACTAAAAACCAATTTTACATATTCTTTATGTCCATTTATTGCTTTTTTGTTGTCTCTTCCAAAAGTGGTGAAAAACTACTTACGAGGGGTATGTAAAATATAGAATTGAGGTGAATATGGTCGGTGTAGGAATGATGAGAACTTTTACAGTTGAGAACAAAGTTGTATTTGAGTTACGAGTGCAAGAGAGCAGTGTTCTCAATAATTACACTCAACGATCTCCCTATAAATATAAAAATGAGTACGGGTTCTCACGGGTTTTGTTTTTATGAGCAAGAATGAGATTATAGAGAGACAACAAAAGTGCAAATACATTACTGAGGAGAATGTATGTATGTATAACGTTAATGTAGAACATAAAAACACAATGAAAAAAAAACATAAAACCAACAGCAACAAAAAAAAAAAACGAGAAAAATTTCAAATACAAACAAACAAATAAACAGTGAGAACGGAAATTTACATTTTGCGTGTGTTTGTGTATGAGTGCGTCTGTCTTTGGCCCAGCTCACAAAAATTCATCAATGCCAAAGTATCTCCCGCTGGTATTGTTCTCACTAGTATAAACATTCTTCATTTTCAGCTAAACCATTGCTTTCATTGTATGATTATGTGTGTGTGTGTATGTGTTTGTTTAATTCTCGAACAATTTCTCAGTATTGCCTAAAAGGTTTTCATTCATTCACTCATGTTTTCTTAATGTTTTTTTTTCTACTTATTTTGTCTGCTATTTGTTTTATGTGTTTTTTGTTTTTTTGTATGTTCACTCTCCTCTTTCTTTGTTTTTTGTTGCTGTTCTCTTGCCTTTTGTCTCTCCTCATTCGCCAGCTTGCAAAAACTAAAAAACTAAAAGTTAATCCTCAGGCATCAATTTCAAGAAGTAATTTCCAACAACCAAAACTTTTAATATTGTCAATGATGACATTGTAGACACCATTTGCTGCACACGGAAACCCACAGATAGAATGAGTGAATGTGAGAGTGGGAGAGCGTAAGAGTGTTAGAGTAGGAGAGTATGTGAACGATAAAAATGATGAAAAGCTCTTGAAATTTCAGTAGTTCATTATTGAGCTTATGCTCAACTTGATGTTTTTCGTTGTTTATGATTAAAGGAAGTTGAGAAGTAGGGTGGGGGACGAATAGTGAGAGCACATAGTTGGTGAGTAATTTTTATGCCAAGTTCAAAAGTCAATTTGGCATTTACGAGCAGCAATTTTTGACGTCTGGTTCGTCTTTTTCTGTGTGTGTATGTGTATGTGTGTGTACGCGACAGCGTTTTATTTCTTTTATTTATTGTATGGTCGTTTTACTTCAACATCTTCATAATGTTTACCTGTTATTGTAGAATTGCTTCCTTATAGAGCAGGAAGAGCACAGCACATACACAGATATAGATATAAAGGGCAGCCAAACTGCCTTTTACTGCGCAAACTGATGGAAAAGTTTTGAATGAAACTTTTGTCATCCGTTGCCATCATTCGGTTCTCGAATTTGTTGTCTTGTTGGTTTGTTGGTTAGTGCCATAAATGACCAAGTCCCATAGCGCAAGAGTTCGAGTTTTGAGTTTGTTAAGCGAGCACACAAACGTACATATAAATGAATGAAGTACCGTTATAATAAAGTTTTCGCGCGAGAGTGGCAATTGTTTGTGCCTCTCTTTGCCTTTCCGGGGCTCTCTTTACTTTTTCTTCTGCTTCTATAGATAGGCTCTCAGTTCATCGTACATATGTATGTGTGTATGTATGTAGATATAATGGCTTTGAGTGAGTAGAGTGGCTGGATAATGAATATTATTTGAACTTTGTTTTGTTCCTGTTGCTGTTATTATTATTTGTTGCTGCTGTTGCTGTTACCGCTGTCGTTGCTGCTGTTGCTTCTGTTGTTATATATGCTGAAAATTTACTACATTTCCTTTTCCTTTTCATAGCTGATGCGCGTTATAACGTTGATAATGGTTCGCTTAATGCTTAACTTCCGCTGTTACCACCGTGAGACTTAAATATTTAAATTGAAATGAGTTTCCGGGAAATGAATTTTTATAAAATATTTTTGTTTTTCTTGTTGTTGTTGAATGTAACAATCCAGAGAAACTGAAACGAATGCATTTACATACAAAAAAAAAAAAAAATTAAAATGGTCATTTATTACACACACACAAAACAAATATATGTGTTAAATTTTCATACTCTTTACTATGCAAATGTGTCATAAGTTTTATTTTTTTTTTTTTGTTCAGAGTAAATAATTTAATTCCACTACCGGAAAAATTAACACAGTTCAACCATCCTTATTATTTTTGAAACTATAAATTTATTTAGAATAGTTTAAGAAAAATTTCAAAAAATTATATGTCTGCAGGCACTCACAGTAGAAGTGAAACTTTGTTGTTTATTTGAAAATTACTAGAAAACATTTATAACACATCCCTGTTGAAGTTTTTGCAGTCATCTTCTCTCTATTTTGTTGTTACTCTCTACACTTATCGGCACAAACACGTTGAAGTATACGTACATAACACATGAAAAGAAAGTTCAGTTATATGCAATCAAGCAGAGACGTCGGCTCTCTTACTTTTACTAAAGAAAATGAGATAAGACTGCGAGAAGTCGACTCTCTGCTTGTCGACTCAACTGCATAACTTCGTTTTTTACTGGTTTTGTATGAGTGAAACAAAAACGCATGTTTCCACGTGATCGTTGTTATTGAAGTTTTTGCACTCTTCCTCTCTCTCTATTAACTGAAGCTTTTTTTCTGTTTATACTCTCTACACTTAACAGCACAAACCCGACGTGGTATACGTATATAATACATGAGAAGAAAAGCTCAGCGACATATATGGAATCAACCTCTCTCACTAAAGCTCATGTGATAAAACTGCGAGAAGTGAACTCTCTGCTTGATTGTATGTAGCCGATCTCTATATGTACTCGTTGGCTGAAAACTAACAACAACATAACTTCGTTTCTTATTAGTTTCGTTTAGTGTAATGAAAGCTCGTTTCTGTTGCAAAATTTTCAATTCACAGATTCGCAAAAGAAGTTTCATTTCAAAAAGTTAAAAACTGCTAACATGCCAAAAAGGAGAAAGAGAGAGAGAGAGAGCGAGTATTCCACGGTTTTTTATTTTGATGTGTAAACATTTTAGCTCACGGTATGGGCAAAATTTCAAATGTGTAAAATGTAACAATAACTGTATCGTAAGATGTAAGATAACTGTAACGTCCAGTTCCCTTCTCGCTCACACTACTGCGCGGCATGATTGTGCTACTCTAAACAACAAAGAGAAGAAGAGAGGGAGAAATTAAAATACGAGCGGAGTTTGTTTGTTTATGTTTCGATCAATTTACTCACACATATATGTACATACGAAAACAAAATGTGTGTGTACATTTATTCGTGGCAGAATTATTTGGTGGTGTTAAACGTATGGAGATTGACTATACCATACAAACAGAGAAGTCACCGTAGCAAACACAGGCGTTTGATAGGTTTTGCATTCGGTTAGTTAGATTGCATTAAAATTAAATATTTTTTAAAATACAAAAACAATACAAAATGATAAGAAATAAGGAATCTAGGTTTCAATAAATGTATAAACAAAACGTAGTGATAATGATAGCAAATCACGGCATTATAAAAGACAACACTTTTTTTTATCTATGTAAATAGCAAATATGTTAAACAGAAAAAATCAGACTAATTTATTATAAAATCACTTATTTACTTCAATTAAAATACATTGTTTCTTATTTTTATTAAATGCAGTTTAGGCAAATCTCTTTGCGGTGCTTTTAAAAAGTAGTGGGGTGACTAGTCATCCCTGTTGCCTTCCTAAGGTTAAATGTGGAAAGCACTTATCGTCGCCTGAGGATTGATTTGACGTATGTGTGTACAAATTCATATACCTATACGCCAAATCAATTCTCAGGCGACGTTATGCAAAATTTTCACATCTAATAAAATTTCAAATCGACAGGAAGAAAAACTTAAAGCGCGAAAAAAAGAATGCGATTGCAGCTGCGTATATGCGAGCATATAGATCCCGATGCATTGAGTAAAAGAAAAATAATGCAACTACAACATATCAGCCCTATTCACGATTTGGTGCAGTTGCAAAATATTTATGCTATCACAACAACAAATATATGTGATATGGAATAAAAATTTGCATTTGCAATGATGTAAGACCATTTGCAATTTATGGTGAATTGGGTTATTATATATATAAAAGATATCTAATAAGTTTTTAAGTTTATAAAATAATTGTTTTAATTTGAATTACCTAAGCATATAAATTATACATTAAATCCCTATATATGGCTATACATATGTGAGCTTATGTATATGACATTCAGTTAGCTTAAACATAAAAGATATTTGATGTGTAAACAACACATCAAATATCTTGCGTGCCTTGCACACATCCATTTTTTTTGTTATTAAGCAATCAACACATTGATTGAACAAGGTAAATAGATAAGTGGAAAGAGGAAGTACAAGTTGTGAACGTTTGTTTTAAATTTGGAAAGGTCGTAAAAATCAGGAAAGCCGATTGCAGGAAGCTTATTCCATATACGCGCTGTACGGCAGAGAAAGAACTATTTGCGTAATGCTTAGTGCGTTGGTATACCATATCCAAGTGGAATGTGGCGTGACTATTGCTTGCGGTTTGTGTAGTTCTGGTGAACACATGAACTGGTGGACTCAAATTCTGTATCTCAACGGAATATCTACATTAAAAATACCGGTAGATCAGAAGCCACGTTTCAACGATGCTTCAAGGAGGAATCAATAGAGATGGAAACCGCATTTTTTCCTATTAACTTTATAGCTTTATCGCTCAATGGTAAATACGGTCCAGAAGCTCTAGTTACGTTCAAATTATACTCCATTTTGAGATGGGTATAGGTAGTGTAGAACATGCGGAGATTAGTAGGAGTAAAACCGAGGCACTTGTTTTACTAAAGCGGTGTCAAAAATATGATTATTCCAACGAATGTTACATTGGATGGACATGCCCAGAACATCAAGAGTCGCTAACTTCAGAATAACCCCCCCCCCCTCCTCCCCATAACCAGGGAGTTAACAGAGCGTGTTTTTTTCACGAAGAATAAAAACATTGAAAGCCGAAGTTGGTGCTAAACATCTTCTCTCGTCTGACGGAAAGCTTCTCCCGGAACCACCGTTGAGTATTTTGTCGGGAGGCCGCCGGCCGTCGAAAGCATTACTACTCACTCGTCAGTTTTTTTTTTTTTTTTTCGGTCTGGTCCGTTATCGTTCGCTGTGGGGTAGTGTCACTGATACCCTGGTTTCTGCGTTCCATGCGTAAAAACTTCTACATTCCAGTCGTCAACTTCGATTAAATTTCAGTCATCAACTTCGATTAACCGTGACAACTATCAATTGGTCTGAAAGCGGGGTGAAGTGGCGGCTGGAACAAGTGCGGTTGCAAGTTTTTATAGACGGGAGTGATCTCATACCAGTAAGAAGCACTGTTTCGTATAAGCACGGGAGACTTCTGGGTCTCCTTGGCGTTTATTTCTGTTGTTTTTTTTCAACCGATCTGGTGAGACAGCATGGTCTCATTGCAGACTAAAGCGGCGCCATTCATCAGGATGTAGTAAAGCTTTGTGACATTTTGGTCACGCTTGTGGGATATTTTAGTCTTCTCTTACGGCATGCATACCTTAACGCGGGTATATTCTAGCCCCCTTCTTGCAAGGGCAAAAGGTTTAACAGAGGATTGTGACACTCGGTTACAGTGTTGCCAACACTTGGCGACAAAAAAAAAGGGAAGCCAACTTGAGACAGTAAAATTAATTAAAAACTCTCTAACAAATTTTTTAAATTTTTTATTCGTATCAACTCTTTTAATATTATCCTTGAGAAGGATACTTTATTATGATTGTGAACATTTAGCAAAACATTTAAAGAACTGAAAAACAAGAAATCTTCACAAATATCTAGAAAATATTTTACTGATGCGAAATATTTTTGATATGTCAACTCAAATATTTTACCAAAAATTTGGTGCAGTCTCTCGAACAAAGTGATGTTTTTTTTTCTTTGCTAGAGCAAAGATACACAGTACCACCAAATATCAACAAATGCAATACGGACGAACAACACACAGCTACACTATCATTTATGCGCCCACACTACAAATGTAAACATTTTGCCAATTAACCGCTTTTCAAAAACAAATTTACTTTACTGGATGATGCTTTATAGCAACTAGTTACAACAACAACAACAAGAAAAACTAAATGAACATTGACAGCGTTCAGTTTAGAATTAACAAGAGAGAGAAGGAAAGTAAAAGCAAAAAGTAAAAAAAGAAAGAAGTAGCCAAAAAACAAAAAAAAAACCGTAGAGAAAAAAAGTTCAAATGTAAATCCAGTCATCAATATGCATTAGAAGAAGCATCACATAAATGATGAAATCAGTAAGCAGCAGCAGGAGCATTCATGCTTCCTGCATGCATGCATACTTAATAAACTACACAGTCAGCCTTGCTGCATGCTTGCTTGCTTGCAAACGCCACAAATGACAAAATTATCTACTATCAAATTCTCTCTCCCCTCCGCCCCCCCCCCCCCCCCCCAAATAAAAAAGAAGCGCATAAATTTTTGGCATTTTGCAGGACGACGATCGTAGATGTTGATGTCGATGAGATGAGGATGATGACGTTCAAAAATCTTGTTGTTGACTCTGATGATGATGTTGATGTTGGTAATGATGATACTGTTGCTGGACGCTTGTAAATGCATTGAGGTATAAAGCTGCTGCGCAAAGTTTGATTTGCTTCGATTGAGTTGGTTATAAATAAATTTTTGGGGCCACAAATTGCTGCAGCGTGAAAACGTGCCTTGGCATTAATTTTCATACAAATTTACTTTTTATACACACACACACACACACACATACTAATACTATACACAAAAGAGGCGTGCTTGAATCGCAATTACTTCAATTTCATATTACAATAACAACAACAACGGCAATGACGAACTTAAATTGCTAAATCATCAACAACAACAACAACAGCAGCAATGACAAAAATATAAAATCTAATGCAAGATATGAATATTAAAACTGCACAATTGTTAAAGTTCAACATTGGAAAAAAAAAGCGAAAAACCAAATTTTGAAACTAATAAAGTTACCAAAAGGCAAATGATGGCAACTCTATGGCGTGTGCTGTCAACTGCACTCACTCTCTGCCACTCTCTCTCTCTCTCTCTTCGCTACTATTACCACTACAGCTAAGTACTCATATCGAAATGAGGGGAAGTAGAAATGACAGTTAAACACGCGGGGAGAGAAAGAGAGATAAAGAGTAGAAGCAGCAAACAAAAAGTAAAACAAAGTCATTGTGAGCGTATACATAGACATGTGTATTGTATCCATATTGGCACGACAGCGTTCAAGTTGTTCAAGTTTTGTGTGTGTTTTCTCAAAGGTAATCTAGAAGGCAGGCAGGCAGCCAGGCAGAAACACTTTTGTACTTTTGTGTAACTTTTCTCAAATCGATTTAAAGTTTTTGCCGCCACTCACTGCCCACACCACTTGGTTAAACAGCTTGTATATTTGAAGGCACCAGCTTCAAGCCGGTCGATGCCTGGTAAGTGAGTGAGTAGCAATGGCGCGCAACAGCAGTTGTAAAAAGTTGTAACCGCCTTGTCTGCCTGCAACTTAAGTAACCAAGCAAGCAAGTATCGAGAGTTGAAGAAGAGACAAGTAAAATATGTCAGTTTGTTAAAAAAAGTCAACCAAAAATAAAACGAAAAACAAAAAATTTTGAAAGCACTAAAGTTAAAGCAAACACAATCAGTGCGAAAGTTTCTTTTGAGCCCTTTAACAAGTACGAGTGTAGCAAGCAGCAGGCCACCAACGACATCATTTCCAAATACCAACTAAGTTAAGGTAGTCGTGTGGTGGAAATTATGCGGTATGGTCGCCTGACAAATTGGACATAGCATTCAAAAGTATATCTTCGTGTGTATGCGTGGATGTGTGTGTGTGCGTTCGTGGTTTCATAATTGTTTTCGATTTAAAGTTTTAAAATGAAAACGTTTGGCCAGCCCGCAAAACGTGCACATATGTTTGATTTTGGTAAAGGCAATCATAGAAATACTAGAGTATACGACAGCAGAAGACTGCGTAAAATATTAAATTTTTTGGAAAATTTTCCAACACATGTAAGGGTATTTGCTTTTGCTTTACGTAAGAGTTTTTATGCTTGTGCTTGAAAAAATATTTTACTAATTTAATAGCGATTTTTAATGAAATTTTTAATTTTAAAAATGCTTTAATAATATGAAAAGAAAAATTTGAATTTACTTATGGCAATAAAAAAGTGATAGAAGATGGTCACTCTTGCAATAATCTCACCACACTCAATGCACGACTCTCACAAAATATAAACAAAGAGCAGAGTATCTTGCAAGCAGCACACTTGCTCTCTCACTCTCTATAAAGTACTCACACGCTGAACAGAATTGTATTTAACAGTTATATCATTTCTATCTTGCAAAAAGCTGAATGCAGATTCGCTCTCACTTACAGTCAGATCTAAGAGCAAATTTATCTCTTCTTTTGAGAGTAATTTGAAGCAACTATGTAAGCATAAGCTGAATTCAAAGAGAGGCGGAAAGCAATATACACGAGTAGCATAACAGCTCTCTCGATCTCTGCATTTTTTTGGAACGAGAGAGAAGAAGAAGATCTCAATATTATTATTTTTAATTGAATTCAATCAAATAGTATCATATTTTTAAACACCCACGTAAGTTTTTTGATTCTGGTATATGATTATCTTTTAAACTTTTGCTTGAAACTATTTTTTTGATCGCTCTTTATAATTTTAAATTAATATTTTCAAACACATACTCATTCCTATTACTTGCTCATATATTAAAAATTATCACTTCCCTTATTTCTATTTTCAGTTATGCAAAAATTGAACTAAATTGAGTGCGCTGAACTCAAAATAAAATTACAGAAAAACGGCCAAGAATTAAGTAAAGAAACAAAAAAAACGAAAGGAAGGAAATTTCTGCTGCCACAAATACTCTCACTTAGAGACTGGTAAGTATATATATAAAAAATAAAAATAAAAAACAAAAAAAAAAAAAATAACCGAAAAGAATAATCGTTTTTAAACATCTTCATTATGAAGTCATAAACATAAGCAGCAATGCCAAGAATCAAAAATAAAAATGAATTACCAAACCGCAAAATGCAGCGAGACAAAGCGTATAAAAAAAGCATTAAAAATAAAATAACAAAAAAAATAGGAAAAAAAAATCAATTGGAATGAAAAACTTTTTTGGGTTATATCCAAAAATAAACGAACGAAATATTTGTTTCCTAATTTTTTTTTTCTCTCTATTTTTTATTGGACTCACTTTAAATAATGTGCGATGTAAACAACAACAACCACAATGCTAATGCAATTTTCGTTGAAATGAGAAAGTTTCCTTTTTTTTTTGACTTTTGTGCATAACCATTTATTCATTTATAATGGATACATGATGATGGGATACCACCAGAACCACGCCCTTAAAAGGACAAATAACCATATGCACTCACAGTCAAACCAACCACATGCATAAGCACTTACTCATATACACAGCCAGTCACTCACTCTCATTTATGTTAAATAAGTTCATAGAATGAAATTTATATTTATAACAGTTTTTTTTTTTTTTTAACGCTCTTTGTTGTGTTTGTGTACTGAAAAGAGTATTGAAACGACCAACCATAAACAAAAAAGAAACAAAACAAAAAAAAAGTTGCTGGCACGCGCTGTCAGTCAGTTGACAAAATCAAATTTCAAAATTATTGCCTCTAGAAATATGCAATGGAAAAATACCAAAAAATGAAAACATTGTATGACACAAAGATATAAAGAGGCAGAGAGAGAGAGAGAGAGAGCTTGAGTGAAAATATGAGAGAACGAGCAATGGTGCAAACCAAACTGAAGGGGGGGCGGGGAAAAAAAGCAAAAACAAAAGACAAAACTCATTTGCATAATTATAAGATAAATAAAAAATTTGCAAGCAAAACAACCATAACAACAACAACAACAAAATGCAAATGAAAATACCAAAAAAGAAAAAAGAAGAAATAAAAAACAAAACACCAACGAAATTTATGTAAATTTCTTCAAATATAGGCGGATATATCAACAGAGAAATGTGCGGATTCATTCTTCATGCCGCTTTATGCCAATGAAACAATGAAAAATGCTGATTTTTGCGCTCATTAGGAACACGGGAGTAATGCGTGGAAAGGACATTTTTTAAAGGGTAATCGTAGCAATAAGAATCAATGCTACTACAGAGAAAAATTAAAGTAATAAGGCAAATACGAAAGATAGTACGCACATAGTTTTACTAACCCCAACGCATTTTTCAAATATACCTGAAAAATAATAAAAATACTGTATATCAGCGTGGCCCTTTGTTCCTCTCTGGAACCTTAGGAACCATATATCTGCGTATGTAGATCATGGCATAGCAGGAATGCGAAAAAGCTTCAAAATTTTATTTTATAGACACTAGCTGACCCGGCAAACGTTGTTCTGCCTTTTCTGAAAAGAATGAAGTACTTGATATTTAAAATTGAAGATTCGTAATAACAATTAAGGCTTCCATTGAATTTCGGAAAAAAATTCTAGATTTAAAAATGTGTCTCATTATTGACACAATTGATATTTTCAAAAGTATTTAACTTACAGAACTGTACATTAAAAACAGAGAGTCATTATAAATGAATATGTCAAATCAATATTGTGTTAATTAAATTTTACAAAAATGAAAGTTTACATTGCGTCTGGACGACGCAACTCAACGATGCGAACTCAACGCCTCAACGGCATAGAACATAGTGGATATTTACCAAAAAAAAAAGACCGTTAGGCGCATCAGTGAGTGACCTTTGACAAAAACAAAGCCATATCGGCTGATGATAACGTTTGAGCAAAATCATTAACCCAGTTGATGCTAAAGGGGTCAATTCAGCAGTTAGATATAAATTTCAGCACATCTGTGGTAAAAAGGAATAACTTTTAAGCATTTTTTTTTTTTTTTTGAACAATTTTATTAGATTTCAGTTGAATTATAGAAATAATATTTCAAAGATCATTCTTGAAATTATATCTAAAAACTATAATTATAAATTATATCCCAAAAATTATTTAAAAATTTGAACCAATTTGATATTTTTTATAAATACAGCGCCACCTAACGGATTTTAAGACAGTGAAGCAGGGTCTTAAGATATCTCATAAAGTAGTAGAAATAATAGTAAGAAATTAAATGGAAAAAGCAGGTGAAAATAGCAGTAAAAAAGTAGAAGAAAATAGTAGTAGAAAATATAGTAGGAAAAAGAATAGAATATAATATTAAAATAATTGTTGTGAAAAAGTAGAAGAAAGGTAGCAGAAAAAGTAGTAGAAAAATAGTTAAACATAGTAGTACAAAAATAGTAAAAATGGAGTAGAAAGAGTGGTAGAAATAATAATAAAAAATAGTAGTAGACAAAATTGTAAAAAGTACTAAAAAAATAGTCGTAAAAAATGTAAAAAATAGTAGAAAGTAGTGATACAAAATAAAAAGAAATTGTAGAAAAAATGTATTAAAAATGTAGTAAAAAAAAGTAGTAAAATAGTAGAAAAAAATAGTAGTTAAGAAAATAGTAGAAAATATTAGTTGAAAAAGTAATAGAAAATAAAAAGAAATTGTAGAAAAAAAGTAGTAGAAAATAGTAATAAAAATAGTAGTAGAAATAGTAGTTGGTGGTGCCACACCTACTAATCCAACAAACTGAAAAAACTTAAATTTTAGTACCGTACCATAAATACCTCCTAAGATATCTCATAATGGGAATTCAGGTTATATGGAAGGTGCCACACCCACTTTGTCAATCCCACCCATATTTTTGTTATAGCATGGCATTGTCAATTTTCGTTATTGAACCAAATTTCTGTACTGTGCTATAAATGGTTCTTGAGATATACCCAAAAAACTATTGGGATTGTATGGGAAGTGCCACCCCCACTTTCCTGAAATCCATTATGAATACCTATGTTTTATCCTACCACCTAAGAAAATATATTCCGGAAATATGACTTCAATCAGCCCAGTCTTTCAGAAGTAACACAATTACATACACACAAAACTCTACGATTATATATCGCTCATTTACTAAAAGACTGTCATAAGTCAAAAAACACGATTTTTGACTTAATAATGCAGAATTATTCTTTATATCACGCATATTAATCATATTAATATCTTGTTTACTCTGTTCATGAGAATTATAAGATTTCTTCTTTTTTTTCTGCAAAATGGGAGTCAATTGAAAACTTTAAACGCGTTTTCTGCAAAATCGCGTTTTTTGAGTTATGACAGTTTTTTAGTAAATGAGCGATATAAAGATAGACTTACTTATTTCCATTGAAAAAAAAGCTCTGTCAATCACTGTGAATGAACATTCATATTTAAATGATGGCCACTTATACATGCACAATGATTGACTGAGCTCTTTTTCCATAGAGATGAGCCTTCGTCATGTGACTTATACTCTTCTGCAAACGTGTTACTCTTTAATCCCATGCTACTTTCTTTCCCACACAACTCCCTCTCCAACGGTACTCTCTCACACTATTTCCTCTCCCACACTACTCCCTCTCCCACGGTACTCTCTCTCTCTCTGTTACATTACTCCCTCTCCCATACTACTCAATCTCCCACACTACTCCCTCTCCCACACTATTCCCTCTCCCACACTACTCCCTCTTCCTACTCTCCCTCGCTCTTTTACACATATGAACTTTAGTCTCTCTTTACATTTTAAAATCGCTTCAAACATGTCAATTTGAACTATAATTAACATTTTTTGATATAGACCACAAACTTGTTGGTTTGTTAACTTATTTTTACACAGCCATCAATTGCTTTTTTCTTCTTTTTTTTTTGTAAATATTTTACGAATTACTTTTACTAAGCATGATATGAATTTTTCAACAGAAAAAAATAAATAACTAGAATTGTAGTTTAATTGACTTGGGAATATAGAAAAACTGAAACAGGCATACTCATACATACATATATAAGTTTCTACTTGCAAAAAGTTACATGTATTCATATATGTATGTATGTGCATAAAAATAGTTGCATTTGTAAATGTGTTTATTTCATACATATGTATTTTCGTTTACACACTCGCAAAAATTTTCAAATGTTTTTCACTGCATAATGGATTAAAGCTACATACATTTATTTACCTTCCGCTCCTTCCTTTCACCTCCTTTATCCTTCACTATTTATTATTTGTTAGCAGGAATTTAGGAATTTTGTAGAAATTCAAATAAATTATGTATTCAAATGCAAGCACAAAGTGATGTACCAGAAAAAAAAAATAGAAAACTAGAAAAAGAAAAATTAAATATTTGGCATACACATGCAGTGGTGGGTGGAATAAGAGGTTGAGGTATAAAAACAGAGAGGAACTCGCAATAAGAGAGAGAGTTACAGATCAAAGTCGAAGTTTTGAGTTATTCGTGCTTAATCATTCACTTGTTGATTAACTTGAAATAACTGTGAGCAACAAGAGAAGCATACACACCAGAAAGAGGCACAGTTCACGGTTGAATCTATTTTTCATCTTTGGGATCTAAGTCGAAAGAACTGATTTGATCTGGGTTGATCAAGAAATTCTCAAATTTCTTTTACAAATTTTTCAAATTTTAATATCAGAACTGCCACTGGATTGCATGAGTATAGTTAATGAAATTCATGTACGTTAAATTGAAAATAAATGATAGAGAAACTTTTTTTTATATATAAAAATTTAGAAATATTTAAAAAATTATTATGTAAATAAACAGGTTTTCTAACAAAACCTTTTCCACACAAAAATTAGGTACATAATAAATTTAGCTTCACAACTATTTATATTATATAATTTAATATAATCATTAAAAACCTTTTTCAGGCCAGATCGAGTAATAAATGTGAATATTTATTTGTATAATAATTTATTATTGTATAAGTTTTAATAAATAAATAAGATAATGTAAACATTTGCTAAATAATTTTGAATCTAACTTCAAAAATTTTCTATCACCTCAGGATATCAAGAAATTGTAAAACATCATTGCTACTTGGGTCTATTTAAAGTAGAAATCGATCAACTCTGTATTACTAAGCTTTAATATATTTGTACTCACCCTTATCATTTAATACTGCAGTTTAATGTTGAATTTGCATCAGCTACAAATATCATGTTGAAAAAATACACACACACACACACACGACTTCACCACACAATTACAATGTAATTTGTTTTCAAAGTTTTGAGAATAGCTCTGTAACAAAATAGAAAATAAAATATTTTAAATCACATTGTATGTATATAAAGCTCAAAAACAACAGTGCGTATGAGTAACATTTAATTTTTCAATTTTTAAATTGGCTATTTGGGCAGGAAAGTACTAGAAGGGGGAGGGGGGGAATCAAATTACGCCCACGAGTATGTGTGTAAGCAACAATTATGTATTTGTGAAGAGTAAGTAAAAAATATAAAAAAGAGAGAACACACAGTTAGAGAGAGAAACAATAACAACTCATTTGTTCAAATAAGAAATACAACGATTGTATTGCAAATGAGAGTCTACCTCGCTCTCTTCTTCATTCTCTCATGAGCATACAACAAATCACAGTTACTCTCTCAAACAAACGCATCTTCTCTCTCACTACAGTATTAACTTCGGCTAACTACAAATAAAAAAAAATTTTTTTACTTATTTTCCACCTTTTTTTTTTTTTAATTCAAAAATTTATATTTAATAAATTTGAAAAAAAAATGTAACTCACTTTTCGAAAATAATCACAACAAAGAAGTGACTCGGTAAACTTTTTTCTTTAACCCTTTCAGGATTTTCGTGCACATATGTATACATGAATTTGAACATTTTTCCTGACCTTGATTTAAATGCCAACCAAACAATTTTGGTATTTGCGTCTTTGTTGTTTTTTCCTCTATTGTTTGGAATTTATTTTGCTACAGCCGAAGCATAACCGTCGAAACTATTGTGATTTTATGGGACAACCTCACTTTTTTTTGTGCTCTCTTTTGTTTTTTATTTCGTCAATTTCAAAAAATTATTAAAAATACTAAATAATAAAAATATGTATAGAAAACAAATTTTTTTATGTGAATAGACCCTTCCTCTGTCGATAGAGACACATTTTGTGTAAGTCGGAGTATTTTAAAGCTCCCTGAACGTTTTTTTATTTTTTTGTACAAATATGTGTACATCGCTTACGGCTAAACCTGGACATCTGGACATCTAAAAATTCGTGAATAGTATTTTTTGACTATTTGGGGGCTCCTAAACATGAAAATCAACATCTCGATTTTTTCCTACCACGGGAAGTACACATTCTCCTAATACAAAAATACAATAATCAACACTTTTCAATTTCATGCCAGCTTTGCATGAAGAAATAAACAATTTTTACCAAATTTTTTTATATAAAAAAACATAAATTTTTCTTTAAAATACAACCAAGAATTTATACAAATTTTTTTAATGCTAAACTTTCACTTCTATCAAACAAAAAAAAAATAAATAAATAACCTATTTACAAAGCTCAACAGTGCGTATGAGTAACATTTAATCATTTCAGCAAACCATCACAAACAAATCAAATGTAAAACTCTTCATTCAAGTGTTGCAGCATTTTTCTATATAATTTTCTCAACTTTTTATCAAAAAAGAAACATAAAAACTTTCCTTTTTCATTTTCATGCATTTATTTTTCGTTTTTCTTTTTTCAATTTAAATTTTGCGCAATTAAATTCATCATAATCTCAGGGAGACTTAAGTTTTTAATCTTGAAAATATTTACAACTTTCTTAATAACACGCAAATTGCACGCACATGCAAATGACATGCAGAAGAGTAGTAGAGAGTGAAAAAAGAAGAAAAACTTTTATTATTATTCTGCTTGTTGTTGTTGTTATTTTTGTTGCTGCTGTTGCTGCTGTTTTCATCTTTTTTGCTTGAATGAAGCTAAAGAGTTGGCGTATATGTATGTCGGAGAAGAACAATATATGTATGTGCTTACGTCTTTTCATATACGCGCATAATTTCACCACAATCACCGCATACAATACTGCTATACTCTCCCGCTCTCTCTTTCTCTTCAACAGCTCCATTCCTTCTTTTGCGTATTTTATTTTCATTATTTTTCTTGAAGACAAAAAACAAAACTTATTTCCATTTTGTTTTTTACAATTCCGCAAAATGTTCACATTTTCTACAAATACTAATTGCTGCATAAAGTATTTTCATATTTTCCTCAATTTCTCCCTTTTCTCTCTTTCTTCCACACACACAAACACACACACTTTACTTCCCTCACATGCTTCACTTTACTATGCTTACCACCCAGCATTCTCCGTTTTTTTTTTTTTTTTTTATGTTTTTTTAAGTGTAAGTAAATTTACTTACAGCGAAAGTTTTAATTATTTGTTGGCATTGAATAAAAGCCAGATTGATTTAAACACTGTTGCTTCGTTTCACTCTTTCTCAGTCTTACAGTTTGTCAAACTTGTACGCCACCACACTAATACAGAAAAAAACTTTATTGCTTTTTTCAAGCAGAAGCGTAAATATAAAATTTTGTAAAGTTTGAATTGCAAATATTTTAAATATTTAAATAAAATTTATTTACTTATACCGGCTCTCGGTGCAAATTAAAAGAGAGACACAAAAAAAGAGAGAGTGAACGGAGTTGATATTTTTGTGTACACAAACATGTATGTACGTAAGTGTGGTGAGTAAGTAAATTTAATACGAGAGAGATACCGTTAGAAAGATACAGTGTAATTTCATTTACTCAAATGCTAAGTACTACATTAATGTATGTTGATTCTCTTGTACTTTACTCTCTCTCTCTCTCACTAGCTTCTCTTTTTATGTTATAGTGAGATCAGAAAATATTAAGAGTAACGTTAGTGTGTATATTTTCTTTAATATTCAATAAAAAATTTATTCGGTTTTCAGTTCAAAAAACAATAGTTCAAATGCCAATATTTTTATTTAAAAATGTTTTTAATGAAATATAAAATATTTAACAAGTAATAAAAAAATTTTAAAAATTTTTCTAGTTAATTTTTTTTTTTTTTTTAAATGTGTGGTGTATGAATCATTACCATTACGCTCCGAAGATATTTCACAAAATTTGTAAACTTCATTCGCTTACTCCCCCTTTGTCTCTCACTCTCTCATTCTCTTTAGTTTCCTCCTAGAAAGCAACATTTTCAAGTGTGAACATAAACATTGATGATGCTAGTGATGTTGATACTGATGCTGATGTTGATGTTCATGACGGCTTTACCAACAACATCTAATATAAACTGGTGCTATATACCATAAATGGATGTTAGTTTAAGCATATATATGTATGTATGTTTGTATATGTACTCATGAGTATGTGTTCACGTTTGTGATGGCACTTTCCTGAAATTGAGTGTACATTTTTGTTGCTTGCAATACTCAAAACTTATGCCATAATGAGGAAGAAGAAGAGTCTGCAATGATTTTCACTGCTTCTGCTGTTTGGCGTTGTCGTTGCCGGTACGGCACATTAAAAGTTTTATTTTCTAAAATTCTTAAGAATATTAACAAATTAAAATGTTTTTGTTATTATAGCATAATTTTTTTTTTTTTTTGTTTTTTCGTTTACTTGTTTTTCTTCCTTCCTCTTCTTGTTTTCGTTCTTCCTTGTTGTATTTAAGCGGTTAGTTGCATTTTGAATTAATTGCTTTTAATTGAAGTGGGTGTTTAAATATTTTATGTGTTTGTTTACAGAAGCAGAATTTAAAAGCTGAAAGTGGAAATTGTTTGTTAAAGAATTTTCACTCTCAAGTTTTCTACTGGAAACTTTCAATGCTGTATGCAGTTTGAATATTTATATATATATATATATAATATTGAATTTAAGATACTTGAATAAGAAATCCAAAGAAATTTGAAACTTGTGGATTAATAAGCTCTTTGAGTCAATATTATGACTAAGGAATAAATTTCTTTAAGTCTCTCAAACTCTCACTTAACCTACAGAAACTTAGGAGAGTAAACGATGTTGGCAACAATTTTAACTGAGTGACTAAATTTTCTATGAATGAAAAATTCATGTAAAGCACGAATTTGCCGTTATGTATAATCGTATTTGTTTTTGTGTAACTATTCAGCGTAGTGTCGTGTATTGTTGTTGCAGTAATATGAGTAGTTGAATTGCCCTCTGCTGAGAGAACTCTTGGAAGCTTGGAAGCAAATTGCCTTAAGATTTTTTTTTGCTCATAAAGAACATTTTAATAAATACTTACTCTCTCTCTCTCTCTCTCTTTTGTCTCTCTTGCGGTTCTTTCTTTAAGTCTCTCAAACTACCACTTAACCTACAGAAACTTAAGAGAGTAAACAATGTTGCCAACAATTTTAACTGAGAGACTAAATTCTCCTTAATGGAAAATTCATGTAAGGCGCGAATTTGCCGTTATGCATAATCGTCTTTGTGTTTGTGTAACTATTCAGCATAGTGTCGTGTATTGTTGTTGCAGTAATATACGAAGCTGAATTGCTCTCTACAGGGAGAACTCTTGAAAGCAAATTGCCTTAAGAGTTTTTTTGCTCATATAGAATATTTTAATAAATCTCCCTCTCTCTCTTTTGCCTCTCCAAACTCTTTTACTCTCATAACACTTTTTTATTTTAATAAGGCTTAAAATTCAAAAACAAAACTTTAATTGCTCTCACTTGAACTATTTTTTTTTTAAATATTTTTTTTAACATTCATTAAAAACTTAAAACGACAACAAATTCAAGTTAACATTTTATTAAATCTTAACTAACAAATCAAGCTGCACAGAAAACTATAAAAGTTTTAAGTTACGCATTAGTTGTTGTTTTTGTTATTTCTTTTTTTTTACCCTGTCAACTACTGTGCTATGTATGGAAAGAAAATTGCAACATTTTTAAAAAGTTTTAACAGAAGTCAGTCAGACACAAACAGCTTCTGCTTATTTTAATATTTGTACTAAGAAGAGGGGACAAAATTTATAAGTTGAAGTAGAGTAGGAAGGTCAAACTGAAATTGCATTTGCTGCTTGCTGCAGCTGAAGTGTATATCAATGTTTTCGAAACAAATGCGAAAAACAAAACAATATTTCTCGCATGCAATTTATTTATAAAACTAAGTTTTTTTTCTTTATTTGCTTCTTTGATTTTTCTCCCCTAAAACATTTTGCTTATTTCATATTTTCCTCATTTTGTACGATAAATTTTTGCATTGTGTTTATGAAGTGTGCAAGTTTTATTTAATTTTTTTTTTTTTTACGACTTTATTTTATTTAGTAATATATTTTTTCCAGTTGTTCTATTTTTCTGCTTTTTTCTTTTCATTTTTAATGATTTTGTTGTTGTTTTTTTAACTGCTTTCATGCTTCAAGTGCATTGTTATATTGCACGCCTCTTTTATTATTTTATTGTTCTCACTTTTCGAAAAGTTTTCTAATTAAAATATTGTGAAATTCACAAAATAATTCGGTTTTCTCGGAATTTGTTGGAAATATCAAATACAGCGTAAAATAAAGTTTAGTTTAGCTTACTCGTGGTTACTGGGAACAGCAAAAAATAAAAATCATTTTTTTTTTCTTATCAAATTATATTATTAAAATTTTTTTTTTTAGATATATGAAGCAAAAAATGCCAGCATAATTAAAAAACTACTTAAATTTGACCCATTCAATTGATGCAATTAAATAGTAAATTTCAATATTTTATAATTTAAAAATATATTAGCTTAATAATTAATTAATAAATTCATAAGTAAATATTAATAAATAATAAGTAAACATATTAAAAATAAATAAATAAGCAAATTAACAAACATTTCGTTGATAACTAAGCAAACTTATTTATGGTAGAATTGGTTTACATAGCGTGAAATCACAGAGTTTTTGATTGAACCTAATAATGCCTAATCTTTGAACAAACTTAATTAGCATAAAAAATTTATTCTATTTCTAAGTGCTTCTTATATAAGAAAAATGTATGGCACTACAAGTTAAAATATCTTTTGTAACAGTAACAGTCTTTCTCACGAGAATCCTTAGATATGGAAATTCTATTTACCTACCAAGAGTTTGCAAGTTTTTTATTGCCAACTCTTCACAAAAAAACTTTTCGACTTCTATAAGATTACACTGTACAAAAAAAATGGGTGTAAAAATACATTTCTGAGCTCTCATATGGATTTTCTGGAGTTGCTTTTGACGCTGGACACGAATCTACAAATAATTTTTTTTTCGGGCTAGGTCGAACTTTTGTGATGTTGATGATTTTATGATTTTTTCAATACGTTTTATGAGTTTTTACAATGTTTTCAAATGAAAAAAAATTAAAAAAAAAAAAAAATTTTTTTCGACTATAATTTTTCAAGAATTTCATAAGGGGGGGCCAATGGAAAAAAAAAATTTTTATTCTTTTTTTATGTTTTCTACACGTTTTATGAATTTTAACAACGTTTGGAACAAAAAAAAATTTTTCAAAATAAAAAACTTTTTTGCTTTTTTTTTTTTATTTTTTGCTTTTTCTACACGTTTTCAACAAAAAAAAAAGTTTTGTGAGTTTTTACGTTTTTAACAAAAAAAATTAAAAAAAAAAAAAAAATTATTTAATAAAAAAAAAGTTTTAGGATCAGATATGATATAAGCATTTAGAGATTTAAATGTGTTAATGTCACTAAAAATCCACGTTTTGCACATTCACATAGAGTTTTTTCTGAAAACCTTGGTGTACTTTCCGACGAACATTGTGAAATATTTTATTAGCAGATTTCTAACATGGAACAACAGTACATCAATGTTAGATAAATATTGCTGAACTCTCATTTGAGAGACTGCTGATGAGTAATATTCACTACAAGCAAAGAGAAAAATATAAAATAGCAAAAAATACTTCAAGAAATAATATTAGAATCTATGATTTAGAAAAATATTCATTTCAATTAATTTATTCTTGAAATAAAAAATTAAAGAATAAATAATTTTTTTGCTGAAAACGTTGTAAGAACTCATAAAACATAAAGTCTGGAAAAAAAAAATTTTCCCATATATCTTTCCTTATGAATTTTTTGAAAAATTTAGGTTGAAAAATAAAATTTTTTGAAAAATTTTTTTTTTTGTTGAAAACGTTGTAAAAACTCATAAACTGTGTAGAAAACACAAAACATCGAAAAAGAAAATTTTTTTCCATGTACCCCACCTTACCATTTTTTACCTTTTAACATTGAAAACAACTCCAGAAAAACCATATAAGAACTCAGAAATATTTTTCGTATTGTCTAGTGTTATCAATATTTTCATACTAGAGACCCAAATTTTCTTTCAGAACTCAAGAACTTCGGTCTTTTTGACTGGTAAATTTCTTTAAACCTTTCAACCGAAATTCTTAATTAAATGCTTAGTATGATGCTCAACAGGGCGTATGAGTTATATTAATTCAATTCTACATTTTTCATAGGAGCGTAATTCTCCTTTTGCTTAAAATACACAGTACAAATTGAGATAGAACAATATCACATGCATTCAAAGAGAGAGTGATGATTGAAGAGAGTATGCATTGTATGCAAAAATAACAACAACAACCAAAACAAAAGATAAAGTTAGCTTTGCCTCTCTTTTAAAAATATATTTTTAATGCCGTTATGCTCATTTGCTTCATTTTATCTCTCAATATATACGCCGTTATATATATTTTTGACCAGTAAGAGAGTAGTATATACTAGTATATGAAGTGAGTAAATCTCTTGCAACATATTTATCTCTTTTTACAACAACAAAAATCACTTGTATGAGTGATTGGCATTAGGTCTACTTCAAAGAACGATAGAGAACAAGAGTACAAACAGCAATAAGGTAGATCGAAAACTGTCTCTCTATGGGAATGACGATAATTAAGCAGTTTTAAAATGAGAGAGCGAGAAATATAACTGAAATGTTAATGTTGTATAAAATATTAAAAATCGTGATATTTATTGGCTTTGAATGGCAACTTTATTTTCACTCATTTCATTCTTTTTAGTTACTAATTTTTGCTTTTTTTTTTTGAAAGAAAATCTTAAATATTCGTTTCGATAATGAACAATGGAAACTGTGACTCTCAATTTTTGAGAGCCAGATAGAACAAATGACCCATCGTGTTATCTTTTACTTTTTTTGGAAGAGGTGCAAATATAAAGAGAACGAGAGTTGAGTGTATAAAGTGTGCTGGCTCCTCTCTTTGAACTTTTTCTTTATGTCTTAGCCTTATGCTCTTCTTTTTCAATCTAGACCAACGTAGTTAAATGAGTGTAAGAAATTTCACACGTACAGAGCTCATTTCATTTCATTGTGTATGTATAGGAGGCCACGGCTGATCTCTAGACTCACTGGAGCTTTACAAGCATACACTAGCAAATGACCGCTATTTAATGGTAATACCCTAATTCAAAATTTTTCGGTTAAGTTTCAAAAAAATATCAAACTTTTTTGTTATTTGTGAGTGACTAATTCTATTTTTATCGAAACCACAAGGTTACATACAAACAATACAAAAAAAAAAAACAAAAAAGAAAAAAAAAGCGAAAATGTTTCAAATCAACCCAAACTGAACCCAAACTACCAGCAGCAATTTGTAATCATTTCCACATATCACGTACACATACATATATGTGATTATATATAACATCGCTGCTGATGTATATCTGTGTATGCGAATACACATACATATTAATATTTTTGTTGTTGTAGATCTCTGAGTTGCCATTTTGTATTCATAGTTAAAATTGAATTTCCATTTTGTAGCAGTATGTGATTCTCTGATTATTGAGTTTGCCTCATTGTTATTTCTTTAAATATAAACCCATCGCTATCGTAGAGCTTTGAATTGTAAGGTTAGTGTGTGTGTGTGTGCGTGTGTGTGAGTGGGAGTTGGAGAGTGTTCTATACGTATATGTACGTCGCACAAAGGAACCAAAATAAGTAGAAGGATATCCACTTAAACTCGACCATTTTTACCACAATGAAGACAACAATATGTTTCTCAATTTTCTTTTATTCATTCTTTTTAGTGAAGCCCTTAGCCCTTCCCTCTCTTTCTAACCATTCATGCATGAGGTATTCCATTTTAGCTTTACTCTACTTTACTTTACGATTGTATGTCAGTGTCTGCTTAACTAACAAATGGCTGCCAATAGTAGTAGGTACAAGGGTAGCTATAATAATAGTAGATAAATGAATGGAAGGAGCTATAGGGGCTAGTGAATATTCGAGCAGAATAAATCCACTTTTCTTTAAAATTCGCCGCACAGCAACCAGCAGCCAAGCAAAATGCCAATTTTATTAGTTCACACAAAAAGCATTTGTGGCAGTTGAACTGGTCCAGTAGTAAAGTAGAAAAGCAAGCTGGAAGAAGAAATCTTTGGCATTCTTTAGCTGTTTCAGCTTAGACAACCAACAGCAACAAACAATTTTATACGACAACATTCCTCATACACTCACTCACTCACTCACATATAAATGTTTTGGCTAAATGCTTATGTATATATGTATATGTGCGTGAGTGTGTTTGTGTTTTCCTTAAATCGTATGCGAAATGCGTAGTAAAAGGTTTTTGCACATCCTTTTCAACTTTATTTTTGATATATTTTTTATACCATATAAAGAAAAGGATATGTCGGTCGTCTTTGTTGCTGATGTTATTGCTGTTGCCTCCTTATCCTCGTTTTTCTAATGCTTTGGTTTCGTTTCGTTCGGTTTTCCTGATAAGTTGCTGTACTGCTATACAGTAGTGTATTTTGTATATTTTGGCATTCCGATATTATTATTGTTTGTGTTTGATAGAATTTTTATATGCTGCTGCTTTCCCCAAACATGGTATTCCTTTTAAAAGGATTTTGAGCACACACATGCACACATATCTTCCTTTTTAAGTAACTTCACCCTTCTTAAACTTAGCTCTACATGAAGTTATACTCTTACAGTTTTTTTTTTTTTTTTTTTTTTCATTTTACAATTTTTTTTTTTTTTTTTTGGCGCTTTAAGATTTTAAAATTCAAAAATTTAAATAGATTCCAGCATTGTTAGTGAAAGTGCATTTGCCCAGTGGGAAATATGTTAGGGCGGTGAGTTAAGAAACATTCTAGTCTAGGGGTTTGCAGAGGTATTGCTGAAGTGAAGGGGAAGAGAGTGTCAAAGAGTAGGTAGAATTTGTTGTGTACTCAAAAGAGAGAAAAAGCATTGTTTTTGTTTACATACTATGCACAATCGTAGTGTTTATAATTTGAGCAACTGCAATGTGGTTGTTGTTGCTCTCTAACTGTGCCCGCTCTCTCTCTCTCTCTTATATGAGTACTTTCTTCATGTATGTGTATGTATTATGTATGTATTATGTATGCGTTTGTTATGGCTGATTCTCACTAAGTCATTTTCCATCCCAAAGACAGAGAGACAAAAAGAGAGAATTTCCTTTATGAAATTGCCAACATTTTGGCAAACTCCGTGCTCCGTCTTTTAATTTGTACCGCTCAACGACTACTTTATATTGCTAAAACTTTCAATTACTGAGTCTAATACTTTGAATTATTGATATTTTGAGCTACAGAAATTAACAATCATTAAAATCATTTGGACCCTTGAATTTTCAGTTACTTGAATTTAGAGCTACTGGACTTTTGAATGCCAATAATTTTTTGAAAGTATCATCCTAATACATTTTCACCTGGGTTTACGTGCATACTTATATTTTGTCTATCTACAAAAGAAACTCAGTGTGAAGTTAATACACATTGATGTACATTTACATCTACGTAACGTAAGCGAAAATCTTAATATGAAAACATGTATGTGTGTGTGTGTGTGTGTGTGTGCGTGTGTGTATTAAAATAATCTTATTGTTATATTGTGTCAGCAAAGTGTATATAGTAAGTATACTTCTCTTATTTATCGAAAAGTGTTTGAGATTATAAATTGAATTTTTCCCATTTCCCTGCATGCTTATTGAAACGCAGATTGTTGTTTGCTGTCAAGATCTTTCAATAAAAATACATTTTCTCAAAAAAAGAAAATATGTGAAAAATATTTATACTACATATGTATGTATCGTTAGAATATTGCATAATCGAAAAATAGCGCAATGGCCAAATATGTTACGACAGAAAAAAATAAATGCATGACAAGCACATATTTTTTGTTGTTGCTAGTACTGATTGTTGCTTTGAAGGAAAGAGAAAAGCAAAAAAAAAAAATAAAAATATATATATCAACATAATATTTTTACAATTTTTACATTTACAATGCACACATCAGCATTGTACTTTCATGTATATTGTTATGTGAATATTTTTGCTACTGACAATTTGAAGTGTACATAAATGTATAGATTTTATATCTGTGCAGCAACACATTTAGTGAATAAGTTGAAAGTGAAGGGGATGACGTTTACGTGTAGTTGTTCTGACACCTTCAATATTGTAAAATATTGAATTTTTAGAATTGCTTTCGTTTATGTTTATAAAACTAAGTGGAAATTTGTGTTATATTTACAAAATATAAACTAAGTACCTTGTTATAAATTAGCTTGCGTTTTCGATTATTTATTTGAAGTTGAAAAGAAATAATTGGGCAGTTCACAGGCTATTTTATTCCGTGTCGTATCCTCTCATTTGCCATAAATTCTTTCATTTTTCATACAAAATTATTTGAAATTTTACGACAGTATATGACAGCTTGTGAATCGGCCAAATTAAAGGTTTAGTTATTGATGCTTTTTGTTGTTGGTTTTAGAAGAATTTCTCTTAATGTCGCTTTGTTGTTGTTTGCATAATTGGTGGTGAAAAATATACATCGTTGTGCACAGCAGCAAAGCTTCTGATCTCTCGTTTTCTCTCTCTCTCTCTTTATTAAAGGTTTAGTTATTGATGCTTTTTGTTGTTGTTTTTAGAAGAATTTCTGTTAATGTCGCTTTGTTGTTGTTTGCATAATTGGTGGTGAAAAATATACATCGTTGTGCACAGCAGCAAAGCTTCTGAACTCTCTCGTTTTCTCTCTCTCTCTCTCTCTTTATTAAAGGTTTAGTTATTGATGCCCTTTGTTGTTGGTTTTAGAAGAATTTCTCTTAATGTCGCTTTGTTGTTGTTTGCATAATTGGTGGTGAAAAATATACACCGTAGTGCACAGCAACAAAGCTTCTGATCTCTCTTTTTCTCTCTTTCTCTTTATTTGGACTCAAATTTCAATATCGCTTTGTTGTTTTTTCTTTATATATACTGCAAAAATACATTTTTAGAAAACATAACAGTTCTCTGTCTCTCTCTCCCTTTTTATCTATCTCCAAAATTATTTTAGGAGAGTCTTATGAGCGAGCACAGTGTTGCATTACTTGTTAGTGGTAAATTGTTGCTGTTTGTGAGTATTAGGATATACGTAATACTATAATATCAATTAGGGTTGCCAATCGTTCCGTGAATTGCTTCTGGTCTCATTGTGGATTTTTCATTTATTTATTTTTTTTTCATTTATTAGTTAGTCAGCTATTTAGTTAACGAAATTGTTCAATGATGCAAATAATTATTTATTTATATATTTTTTTTTATTATTTTTTTTCTTTTGTATTGAAAATGTTTGCAACTAATATTTTTTTCTGTAAACATGTAAACATTCTTCTGCATAGTTCAAACTCAAATTATCTTTGAAATTGAAATATGCGCTTACATAGCCATCTTTTTTTGAAGCGAATTTTTCATTAATAATATAAAACAACAAAAAATCTGCATAAAATTATTAACAACGCTATGTTTATAAAAAGTTTCATAACATATTTTACATTAAATAACTAGCTTTTTACAAAAAAAAAAAATAAATAAAATCTTTTAAAAACGATTGACCAAATACAAAAGCTACCACTTCCCAGTGATTTTATAAATCTATAGAGAAAAAAAGAATAAAAACCAGAAACGATTTTTAATTTTTGTAAGTATTTTTATTATACAACTACTCGCTATAATAAAATAATATTAATAACAATGAAAGCAATGCTGGCATGTAAACGCGCAGCAGGCATTATTTGCAACGCCCACAACGCACAGTTATCATTAAATGCATTCAAGAAAAAATATTCATATTGAAAATTCATAAATATGAAAATCAAAGTGCAACTTTTATTTTCAATCAACACTTTTTTGTTTTCCATATAAAAATAAATACCCATTTATTTATAAAATATGCACAATCAGTATTAATAAACAAATATATTTATATTACTATATAATATTTTCTCTTCTTCATGTTGACTTTAGTTTTTAATCATTTATTCTGTAATCGTTTTTATATTTGACAAATACTCTATGTATTTATTTTTTTATACCTCTATTTTTATGAATTTTTTTCGATTAAAACGAAGTACTTACAATAAAAATGTTTTGGGAAAAATATAGAATCTCAATAGAGTATACATTAAAAAAATACTGAAATGAAATTTCACTTATTCTGAGGACTTTCAATAATAATAAATTGGTTATTATTTTTATTGTAGTAAAAAAGTTACTTTTTTTTAATTTTAAGCTGTCAATTTCAAATGACTGAAGTTTCGGTTTTATTTTATTTTTACATTTACAAAAAACGCATCATACTTTGTAAAATGAGGGAAAATATTTGAACTTTGGATAGAAAAACTTTTATTCCAAATACGATGTAAAGTAAATTTTAAGCGAATTTTTAAACTAATTAATTAATTTGTGAGAACAAAATTTTGGGAGAGTTAATGTTAATGACTGAATTGTTGGATTTTTCAAACTCTTGTAACTAGTTTTCACTATGTCAAATCCAATCAAATTTGCCAACATGTTGGCAATTTCGTATATAAAATTCTCTCTTTCTTTGATATGAAATATGACACAACCAAGCATTAAAGCATAGGTTGGCAAACCTAACTCATTTGAGCAGTACTCTCATCACACGCATTCTTATGCTCTTCCAATCAGTCGTTGTTCAGACAGCAATGAAGCAACATGAGCAGCGGCTGTGTTGAATTTTTTTTTTATTTGCACAGCGAGAGAGGCAATTACTCTCCGCTCACCAACACAATCTCATTTTCAATTTTGCCGACCGCTGCGTTAAAGTATGGATGACTACCTATACATGCAGAATGATCGGCTGATCTCTTTTGCTAAGGGAATGAGCCCAGTACGTGTGAAATTTTTTATGCTCTTGTGCACGCGGGCTACTCTTTTTCCCACTCTGCCTTACAGCCATAAAAAAATTAACCGAGAGTATTTAGTTTCAATTTGAAAGAAAGAAGAAGAGCGAGAGAGAGAGAGAGAGAGAGAGCTGTTATATGAAAATGAAACACTGTTATCATGAAACATAATGGAATGTAATTGTGGAACCGCTCTCTTTACTCTTTTTTACTAAACTACAACTTGAAGTCTGAACTACAAATGTATTGAAATTTTTGTACTTTATTTTAAAAGTCATGTTTATTTCAGTAACAAAATAATTTCATGCGTTAATTGAATTAAATGAATTTTGAATAAAAATCGAACAATTGAAAGACACAAAAAAACATGCTCCATTCTTGTTTGCCAAAATTTATCATAAAACGAAAGTACAAAAAATAGCAACAACAACAACGACAATGAGTGTATAAGCCATTCATTGTCCAAAAAAAAATCGTGTTTTCCAGAGTGAACTCATTTAAAGTAAAACATAACTGACATTGCTAAAGCAGGGACATGTTTGACACTGGCTGCCTATTAGACGAACGCAACACACACATGCATATGCACAAACATAAACATGCATGTGCGAATGATTTTTTTTTTTTTTTTTTGCGAATGAATGAATGTAAAACTGTGTGCGTGTGTGACATTTACATAATTTCCATTTCATTCGTTTTTGGCAACTTTCCTCTGTCCTTTTGCTCATTTTGTTTTTCTCTTTCTCTCTTTTCACATTTGTGTACATTTGTACCATATATGTGTCTGTTTTGAAGTACAAATGAGTATGAAATGAATGCGGTGTCATGTTGTCGCACAACATAAAAATGTCAGCGTCCAATTGAGTGTGTGTATATGTATGTGTGTATATATATTTATATTAGTTTGTGTACATGTGTGTGCGCTTGTGATTTACAAATATTTCTATCCTGAAAACAAAAGTCAAATTTGTAACACAATTTATGTGAACCATAGAAAAAAAAACAAAAAATGCGCACATATACATAAGTATGTATAAGTATATACATAAGTAAGTAAGTGTGTGAATATGTGTAAAATATTTCTGCATATACCAAAGACACCAAAACGTTTGAAAAGGTGCAAGCAAATATGCTTAAGTTAAGCTAAGCAGGTGAACTTTAGTGCAAATTCAATTCCAACATAAACAAAGCGACAAAAAAAAGAAGGAATCTAGCATAAAAGAACAAACTTAATTGTGTCACGAACAAAATTGTCAGGGTTTTTCGCAAAACCAGAAATTGTAATGAAAAATAGTAAAAAAAAAAATACAAAAAAACAGAAGGGAAACAAGAAAAATGAAGCATGAAAAATTGCCAGGATTAGGACACATGAAATTTGTTTGGCAGTAATAGAAATAGAAATATAAGAAGAAATGAAAACAGCAAACAAACAGTCATAGAAATAAAGAAAGAAAGGATCTCCCTCACATGAATTCGTATGTATATGTGTGTGTGTGTATGTTTGCAGCTTAGATGTTAACAAATTTCATTTGAAATTTGTAGTTTTGTGTAAAAAAAGAGAAAGAAACCAACGGAATACTTGTGTTGTGTTGTTGTTAGTGTTTTGCTAATGTTTCACTTGTTCTTGTTATTGTTGCTGAGATGCTGTTGTTGTGCAAAACCATTTGCTGTTATTTCCCACTCTCAAATACATACATACACACATACAAATTCAAACATATTCGTATGTACATATATACGAATACGACAAACGACAACTCACATGTCGTTTATCACTCTTTTGGTTTCATTCCTCTTCTTATATTATAATGTATTTTTGTCGTATGCTCTGACAATAGTGTAATGCAGAGAGTGCAGGGAGTGAGTTTGTAACCGAGTGAGAGGTGGATGGCGTTGGAGAGAGAGAGAGAGAGTCTCGCGGAGGAGCAAAGAATATGTATGTTTTATCTATTGTTAACTTACAAATAGTAACCATTGTTGGTTGGTTGCTAGATGCTGTTGAATTTTGGATTTTTTATTGCTTTTTTTTTTGTTTTTTTTTTTTTTTGTCAACGTTGTTGTCGTTGTAATATTTTATAAGTTACTTAAGCCTTTTTTTGTGCATATTAGCAAACAACCAACGTCTTGTTGTCAGTTTTGTTTGGTTTGCTTGCTGCTCTGGTTGCCGGATTGTAGTAAGTAATCAATTTTGTATGCCATGTTATTTCTTTTTTAGTTTCAAAACTTCACATGCACGCACACACACACATATACTGCTTAATAGATTCAAAAGAGAGGTAGATTTTGGAGGTTATTTTTTAAAGTATGTGCATTTGAGCTTGTGCGGATTTAACAAGAAGCATTTCTATTGTAAGAGAGGGGACAAAATGTGATTATATGTGTATTCGAGATAGAGAGAAAAATTATTCTCTATCGACAGACACCAATACCAAATACCGAACAAATGAATGTTAATTCCAATTGAACTAAGGATGATCGTAGGAATAATCATCAAGCACTCCTAAACAAGCAATGAATTTCTCTTCACTGCTCCAGAGCCTTTACATTTTGTACTTTCTTTTAATATTGCCTGCCTTAGGGCATGGTAAAAAAGTAGTAAAGGAGAACAAAATTACAAACACGAGCAATATTCTCACCCTCTCTCACTCTCTCCCAATTTTTAAAATGAGCAATTGAGTGGAATTCATTTTCACTTCCATTTCTCTCTTCTCTTTTTTAACAAAATTAAAATATACATTCATACTCCAACTCGCGAACACAATAACTAAATCAACAAAGCGAAAAAATCTCAACTTACCGAGTTGTCGGCATCAAGAGAAGTTTACCGTTATTTTTAGTTACGTTGTTGTTTGAAAAATCAGCACTTCTTGTTTTGTTGTTATTCGTTATATGATTATGTTTGTTATTGTTGTTTCCCAGGTTTGAAAAGAGAACAAATTTATCGAACTCTCGTTTGTTGCTCTTTTTGAAGTATTGCGTAGTACTCACTATTTGTACATTTTTTTTTTACATATACATATTTTTGTATGTGTGTGTGGGATCGTTAATGTGTACACCAACTTCGCTCGTCTTTTGGTATTTTTATATGAAAATTTTTACGCTCTCAGTTTAAGAAAGTACAAAACTCGTTTTTTGTTTTATGAAGATTTTTACGCTCTCAGTTTAAGAGAGTACAAAACTTCATTAAAAAAAAAACGAAAAGAGAGTATGGAACTTAGTCGGTCCACCTTTATTGTAAAGATGCGCTGAGAGAGCAAGAGAGAGAGAAAATACCGCAGATATACAAACCTAATGTAAGTAGAAGAACCAGAAAACACATAAAATTTTTGCAAAATCAGGATTTAGGTTTTTCGCTGGGAAATGACTATTTTGGTACCTTTTGAAATATGTTATCTGTGTAACTTAATACAGAGAATTAAAGTAAAAATATCTAGAATTCTAAAAAAAATACTGTAAATTTAGAATTCGAATAAATTTTTTTTTTTGTAAGTAAAAAATCACCTAAAATTATTAAGCCTAATCGTCGTGAGCATTTAAAATAAGTTTATATTTATAGGTGCAAAGGTGCATAAAAGAAAACCTTTATAAGCATTATCAAATTAAAAAATCTAGTATGAGATTTTTTTCTATATAAAACAAGCTTATTTTTAAAACTCTGTACGCTGTGTTTTTGTTCTACCTTAGATAAAAGTAAAAATTTGTGTTTATTTTCTACTAGAGCTGGTGAAATAATACGAATTTAATACACGAGACAGTATCATTTTTGGCTAATCGCCCTTTTGCTTGGCTAAAGCTACTTATTTTGTGATGATATTGAAATATGTTTGTGTGTATATAAAATTACATACACACAAACACACAGTAAAGAGAAAGTGAAACATCAATATCATGCGAGTGTATGAGTGGAGGGAGGGGGTATTTGTTGAAGTATCGTGTTATTTTCTCACTCTTTTTTTGTTTTATGTTTTTGTATGTTGTTATTGTTTTTGCCTTTATGAGGCGTTAATCCCAGTTAACATATTAAGTGGCTCAGAGCTGCGTAACGATAGCGCTGGCGACATAAAGTGGTGCTGTAGTGGTATTCCTTCAATCACACACTTATCTTTCATAAAGTGTAGTGGGTGAGTGGTGCTTGCCAGCTAACCAACCAACTCTACAATCAAGCTGCCTACGTTACTCCGTCACTCTTTCTCTCTGATTCTTTCTATTTCTGTATATCATTCGCTTTCGAAATTTCAAATGACTGAAACAGTTTAGTGAAATGACCGCAAAAGTTGTTTTTAAACATTTTTGTCATGTTTATAAAAAGAAAAAAGAACAGTGAGAAAAAAACAAAAACAGCAACAGCAGCAGCAGCATGCTTGGCATATGGATTTCCATTTTTCCGAAGCTTATAGCAGCATTGGTATCGGTGTTGGTGTTGGTGCTGGGGTTGAAATTATCGAATGTTGTTTTTTGTTTTTTGTTGATTTTTTTATTTTTTTTACTTTTGTTGGTAAAGTATTTTCAAACAATTTTGGTACTCATTGAGCCACTACAGATGTTTGAATTTTTTATGAGTTTTGGCTCATCATGGCGAATTGATATTCATGTGGTGATTATAGACTTTTGCTGTTGATGATTGTGTGTGTTATCATGGTATTGCTGCTGGTTTCGGTTGTTGCTGTGTTGGTGTATCATGCATAATCGCTAGGGAAACAGAAAAGTTTGTTCCGTTCTTTTTTTTGTTTTATGTTTTACAAAATTATGTTAATTTATGAACAGTATTTCCATTAGATTTCATGATTATGTCAATTGTTTCAAGAGGGTTTACACTTTTGAATAATTTAAGTAAGCGCAAAAAAACATGTAGAAAGTTTTTATTTTTGCTGGTTGTTGCTTAGTATTTTACATTCAGGAGTTGTCTATTATTATTTTTTTTAACCAAACAAAGTGAATAGTGAATAATTCTCAATTTGAAAGGGGGAAAAAAACTTAAAAAAAAACTTTAACCCTGTAGTTCATAGCTAACAGAAGCAGTAATGCTTCAGAGACTCCATAAAACTCCTACTGGGAAAAATAGGGAAAAAGTGAGAGAGAGAGAGCAATTGAAAACTATTTAGCCACAGTCTGAGTTGAGTTGAATGGATATGGAATAGTTGTTGCTGTTTTTTCTATCTCATCTCTCTTTTTTAGCTCTGCTCATAGAACTATGCTGTTATTTTTTGATTACAATAAAATACAAAAACAAAAGAGCACGCACGTGAGATAACAATAAAGGTTTGTGCTTTAAGTCTTTTCTAGAACTCACCTTGTGAGCAAATTTATATTTCCCCTTTTAAATCAAAAAGCCGTTACTTTGAGTTGTGTCAGCAAATAATAACAACAAACTGACACAAACAAGAGAGCGAAAACAACCAACATCTACTACAGCAACTAGTATATTTAGGAACTTTAGCTGCTGCAACAACAGCAGCAATAACAGAAAACAAGAGAATTTAATATTTAAGAGCATAAGTTAGCGCCGCTCTCCTTTGAAGAACATCTTCCAACTGTGCTCATCTTGCTCTTGAAAGTAACCTTGAGTTATATGAAGCTATTTATTTAATACTTTTTAACAAGCTGAATAGAAAGATATGAAATTTTTTGAAACGTATTATTCAAACCACATTGGATCATTTTCAATTTTCATACAACCAAATACTTTGTCTTAATATTTACATACACATATACATTGTACATAGACATGCATGGCACTTGCCAGTATCTAGTAGAAATATTTATCTTTCATGTTTTTTTTGTTTGTTTGTGAGTTGCTGATATACAATCACAAAAAAAAATCCTTTGATTCAAGTAAAACACGGAACAGAGTTTTCTATGTAAAACGCTTTTATTTCCTTTTTACTTAACCACATAAGGATAACATTTATTGAGTCAAGGACGAAATATTGTTGTTTTTTTCTATTCTATACGTTCATTTATTTCACGCCCTCAAAGGTTTTTTTCTATTTCTTTTTGAAAGCGTTTGCATTGCGCCTATAAACCCCTAAAAATTACTGTTTTTTTAAGCAATCAATGCGTTAGAATATGTGTGGGTGTGTGTTTGCATATGTAAAATTTTTCCTTTCACTTTATTTGTTTTCTTACATATTTCTTGTTTTACTTTTCAGTTACATATTTTTGATGTGAAATTCACAGAGTAGCAAGCAGTCAGCAAAATGAAGCAAAAGAATTGTGTGGGAACTTTATAAAAACAAAACAAAAAAAAACAAACAGCAACAAAAATATATACGCGTAGTAAATTCTTATATCACATGTCAAGTTAAGTCAAGTCAACTCAATTTATCCTAGCAACAGCACACGCAGTCAAAGTAAAAGAAGAAGCCAATGTGCGCTATGTGCCCCGGCAACGCATTTCATCGGCCTTCATCTTGTTAAGGTTTTTGCTTAAGCCATGCACATATTACTCTTTTCTTTTGAGACTTTTGAGGCAGTTGTATTGTGAAAGTAAAAAAAAAAACACACACACAAGCTACACGCGAAATTATTTTCATTTTCATATCTAGTGGCAAATTAGTTACTTTTTCTAGCAAAGTAGGAAAAAAACCTTGGAGGGCTTCATTTTTAAATTTGACGTTTAATCTAAAAGCTCGCAGCAATTGGGAAATTGAACTGAAGTGAATACACATCAAAGTTTAATGAATTCATTTTATATTCAGAAAAGCAATCAATGATTTTCAATTCATTTCTCGTTACTGGTAATGGTTTTGGTAATTGCAATAGAATTTTATTCATACTAAATAATTATACGATTTACATTGGTGTTTTGTGTGTGTTTGTGATATTCATTTCACTCTGACTGCTTTCAGAGAGAGAGAGAGAGAGAGAGAGAGAGAATGTTTAGAGAACCAATTTTATGTTTGTGATATTCACACATTTGAGAGTATGATATCAAGGTGAATTTATGTAGAATTAGTACAACAAATTTACCGCGGCAACAACAACAGCGATTTGTTGTTGCGGCTATAATGGCGGAGCACACTGACTCTCAGCTGACGAAAGCAGTAGTACAACATGGCAATGACAATACATCTTTGTTGTTGCGACCATTATGGCGGGCGAAAAAAGTAAACAAACAATCAAACGTAAAGAAACTTTTGACAAAGAGCGTTTCTCACCACGAAAAAAAATGGCGCCATAAAAAAGGAGAAAAAGAATGAATTGCTTATATCAATTAATCTTGTGCCAGATTGTATTTCAGAGAGAGAAAGTGAGAGAGAACCAATTTTATTAACCCATAACTTCCTGATTTGGTAAACATGTTCCAAAAAAAATTTTTTTTTTGCTCTTCATTAGAACAATATTTTGTTTGGTTTTTGTAGTTTTTTGTTCTAGAAAATTTAGTGTTAACGAAGTCAGATGTGAAAAACTTGTATGGTGGTTAAGTTGGATGTAGATAATTTTGTATCAGTCAGAAAATTCGAAAGCAGAAGATTCGGTATTGAGGAAACCAGAGACATCGTGAAGTCAATGTTAGCAGTTTAGAAACCAGAGATTTCCAGGTTGTAAAGAGTCAGAGCAAAGAAAAAGTTCTATGAATTCTACGAACTTTATGTTGAAGAAGACCAAATCAGAGTTTCTGTGTTGAAGTAATAAAAACCAGAGTCAGATACATTTCTTCTATATAAATAAATATATTTTTTTTACTTTTAGTTGCCTGAAGAAATAAAAATAGAAAATATTCTGTGAAAATTAAAAGTTATATTAAGAAAAAAGAACCAAATTGTTTTTAATACGCACAAGTTTGCTTCGTATATTATTCAAAGTGCTCATTCGCATAAATGTGTAGGCTCATGTTATGCGGAAAGTTCATTTAAATGTTATTTTCTCTCTACCAGCAACAATAATTCGTTAAAAAACAAAAAATATCCATAAAATTGCCATCATTGAATATATTTCATGCATACATACGTACGTTGGTATATGCATTCCTATGAACGTCTTTCCATCCAACTCCACTCCGGTTACATATAACAACCGTCTCAATTTATTAACCAATATTCAGCAATGTTTCAACCATTAACATTCAACAACCAACCAAAAGAAAAAAAAAACTTGCATTTTTATATAGGCACGCATAAAAAAAATGTGTGTTTTTTTTCAATTTTGTTGGTTTAATTTTACTCGTTTTTTTGTTTTTTTTTTTTGTTATGTTTGGGTTGCCCTTTTTAATATTGATGAGTCTATGGACAACACCTGGCCGCCGACTGCCGCCAACTGAATTATTGCCTTATTAAACTTTTATGTGTTTTCGTTAAGAAGCGCACACACACACACACACACACACATTTCAGTCCTAATTGACTGAAGGTGCTGAATATTACACAAAATCATTTTCTTCTTCTTCTTCTCTCTTTTCTACTTCTATTCTACTTCTACTTCACACTGAATCCAATTACCTCGCATTGGCCGGCCAAATTGACGAAAAATGAAAATGATGATGGAGTAAAGGAAAAAAGAAAAAACTAGAAAGTCAATGCTCTTTATGTATTGCCCACCCACCCAGCCACCGTTCGCACCGGTAGCAAAGTATGTAACTAGAAAACAGCAATGAGTTTTGAAACTACGCCACCCACACAAATTCGCCCTGCTGCTTGCTTTTGCCTCCTGCATACAAATGTGATACTTTTTACCCATATCTAATCTCTTTGAGGACGATGAGATTCTCGAGCTAGAGCTCTGCTTTTGTCCATTTGATACTGTTGGTTGGTGGTGTATTTTAGTCAGTCTGTTCGTTGTCCACAGCATCACTGCGTGCGCTGCGTACTACGTCAGGACAATATAATATAATGTCTTCCTTAAGTAAGTCCCTTTGAAAATAATTTCTAATGCGTGAGAGAAATTTTTGAAACTTTTTCGCTTTTTTTTTTCTTGCCTTTTGGTTTTTTTTTGTTGTTTTTTTTTTTTTTTTTTGGTTAAGCTGCGTTGGTTTTCATTCATTCGTTGAACTTAAGTCAGCATGTTGTTGGTGTGTTTTTGTTGTTGTCTTTTTGGTAGAGCACAAAGTCCGTTATATTAAATAATCTGAATGCAAACTGAACAATGCCTCACTCTCTCCCTCTCACTCTCTCTTTTTTTTTTTTTGCTCTTTGCTACTCTTTTGCCTTTGTATTAAACTTCTAGGGCAAAGCGCCATAGTATTAAGTTGGTTGCCAAGTCCAGCGGTCACAAAAGGTCTAAGTACGCATATATATAAATTTAGCTCTCTCTTTTTTATTGTACCTTCGTGTTTTTTTTTTTTTTTTTGCCCAATTCCTTGCTTCGGTTTTCAGCATAATATTAGTTTTTTTACTCTTTTTTAGTATTCATGTATAAGAGAGAGTATGAGAGAAGAGGGAGAGTAAATACTTTATTGAATTAAATTTGTTCTCTTTGAGCATAATGTTTAAACCTGATTGCGTTTTTTTTTCTACCTTCCTATTTTATATTGATGGGTATTGGTTTTTTAGTTTTAAAAATTCTAAAAGTTGAAAACTTACGAGTTCAAAGATTTCGATATTTTGAAAAATTTTAAAGTTAGAGAATTCGAAAACTATGAAAATCCAGTAATACAAAAATTTTAAGTTAAACAATTCGGAGTCCGATATTTCTGTAGATACAAAATATTTCTGACTAAAAGAAAAGAAAAATCAAAGAAAACGGTTTTTGAGCTTGAGAATTTAATGCTGCAAAAATAGAAGAAGTAAGAACGAAAAAAGTCTGATCAGATTTCTGATTTGGAAAGGTGAAATCAATGATTTCAGTGTTGAAAAAATCGAATTAAAAGAAAGAGTCAAAGCCAAAGAGGCTATCCAAGACAACACTGGTGACTACTATGAATATTTCTAAGTAAAATTTGAAAAAAAGGAGTCCAAGATTTCCACACAGTAAAGTTTGAAAAAAAGGAGTCCAAAATTTTCACATTGAAAAAAACGGAGTCAAATATTTTGAGAAAAATTCGAAGCTTGAAATTGACAGATGTTAGAGTTGCACTCAGATATTTTTGTATCTGAAAAAATTGGAATCAGGTATTCGGTGTACAAGGGAACAAGAGAGTTGAAGAAGTCAAAGATTTTTGTTTCGAATTTGCCAGAAAGTTTTGAGTTAGAGGAAATGAAATTTTTAGTTTTTGGAGAAAAAACTTCAGAAAAACATTCCTGAAGCAGTTTTCAGAGAAGAATTTTGGAGCAGAATTTCGGAAGAGGTTTTTAAAGGATGATTTCAGATGAGGGTCGTACAGAAAAGATTTTCAGAGAACGATTTTAAAGGAGATTTTCAGAGGAAGTTTTTTGAGGAGGTTTTCAGAGGAGGGTCTTGGAGGGGTTTTTTAGAAAACGTATTCAGAGAACGATTTCAGATTAGGGGATTTTCAGAGGATGATTTTAAAGGGGATTTTCAGAGGAGGTTTTCTGAGGAGGATTTCAAAGAGAGATTTCAAAGTTCGACTTTAGAGGATGCTTCCAGAAAACTTGTTCAATGAACATTTTCAGAAGAAGATTTTAGAATAGGTTTTCAGGGGAAGTAGCTAGTGAAGAGTTTCAAAGGAGGCTTTCCGAAGTGAAGTTCAGAATATAATTTCTAAGAAAGATTTCAGAGGAAATTTTAGAGACGATATTGAGAGGAGAATTTCAAAGGAAGATTTCAAAGGAAGATTTCAAAGGAAAATTTCAGAGACGATTTTCAGAGAAGTATTTCAAAAGATTATTTTAAAAAAGGTTTTCATTGAAAAGCTTTAGAGTAGTACATTAGAGAAACATTTCTAAAAGAAATTTAGAGGAGACCAAAACGATTCTGCATTTTTAAGGAGTTATAGATAACTATGTGTTAAAATCACGAAATTAACTTTTTCGCTTTGATAAAAATTAAATGCAAAAAAATTCAATTCAAATCGATTAAGACTAAAAATCATTACTTATAACAAAAAAAAAATTGATTGAATTCTTAATACAATAACAAGGAATGAATTTCCATTAAAATTTAAACACACACACACACACAGCTTAGCAGCGTCTAACCCTAGACACGCACATTCGAATATGGTGAAATTTTGCCAAATTAGAAGTAAAAAAGAAAAAAGGAATTCAAAAAAAAAACAAAACAAAAACGAAATGTTAAGAAAAACATTAATGGCAATTTTGGAACAGTGCGGGACTCATACATTCACCCTCAAGAGGATAACAATACAAACAAATATACACATACTCTAACATACTCATTCACATATACAGACAGACATATGCAAATATGTATATTTGTTTGTATCAGTATCGAAAGTCGCAGTACATGAGTATCATAAGCGTTTGTATTTACACTACAATTCACTTAAATGTGGTCATCTAAATCCGATTTTTCAAGGCAATATATATGCATTTCCAAATTTAGCTTCCTAGTCATTACCAGAGGGGGAAGAAAGGGTTAAAGGATACCAATTTTGATCTTGAAATATGATTTTTAAAATCTGAGTCCTGAAAAATCGGCTTTGAATTGAGAAATTTTAGAAAAATTAGGCAAATTTTTTAAAAAGCAGGGGAACTGATTTTGATAATGGGTTTTGTAATTAAAAAGTTTTGATACTAAAATGTCTTCAAATTAATTAAAGTTTTTTTTTTTTTTTTTTTGAGTTATAACTGAGAGGCTTAGAGAAAAAGTGGTATAACTTCTACTTTCAGAAAAAAGTGGAATAATTTTAATTAAGAGCAAAAACGAAATGATATGAATATGTTCAGAGCAAAAGTGAAACGCAATACGTTCAGAGCAAAAACAGAATAAATCACTATGCTGTTTTTGCGCTGAAAGAATTGTTATACCATTTTTGCTATTACTTTTAAGTCGTTTCATTTTCACTCTATGCCGTATTACTTATGCCGTTCTTGCACTGAGATATTACATTATTTCACTTTTGCTCCCATTTAAATTTTAGACCACTTTTCCTCTCAGCCTGTCATTTAACATTCGAAAGTGACATAAAGCCGAAGCGTTCTCACTTCACACTGAATAATACAAAATAAATTTCGAATCATGAAATAGTTTTATTTTTTTTTTATCTTTGTGAGAGTGAAATTACTATTTGAATTCAGTTTTGATACCGTTAATAGATTTTGTAGACATGAAAACATATATCTAGGAAGGTTTCATGATTTCATAATAAATTAACTATAATTTTAAAACAAATTATTTATAATTTTTCTCTTTCTCTATTATCATTAATTTTTATGCGGACAAATAAATGTATAAAGTAAAATATTATTAAAAACTTTGTAATCACTGAATTTGTGATTAATTTTTCATTTCTTCCTTTTGCATTTTCTTTCTGCTTTATTACTAAACCATCATATAAAAGAGGATGAGGGGAAAAGTGGTTGAACTTCTCAGTTCAGACAAAAAAATGGAACAATTTTATTTAAGAGCCAAAGCGACACCAATATTGTTGAGAGCAAAAGCGAATCAAAATATGTTCAGAACAAAACCAGAATAAATCACTAGGCTGTTTTTCCGCTGAAAGAATTGTTATACCATTTATGCTCTTACTTTTAAGTCGTTTCATTTTCACTCTAAGTCGTTTTACTTGTGCCGTTCTTACACTGAAATATTAAATTATTTCACTTTTGCTGTCATATAATTTTTAGCCCGCTTTTCTTCTATAGCAGACTGTATAAGGAGTGAGATCGAAAAAATCTTAACATATATAAAATTCAATAATTTTTAAACGGTTGATCTTAGAGCTTTAATTTTTTCTTTATTTAATTGATAATATTTTACAAATTACAGAAAAATATAACTTTTATAGTTCTAACCACTATTTATGAACTCGTGGACCTTTTTGTTGGTAAGCCTTCCATTAGAGATTTGATTGTTGTTTCAGACACCTTTTTGGAACAGTTTGCCCATCTCCTTTTACAATCTGTTGCGACATTTTGGGACACCTTTTTTGTGCTCTTTAAGTTTCTTTCTTTTCACAAGAGTCCAATATCTCTCCACTGCTCTTAGCTCCGGACAATTTGGAGGATTGGCCTCTCTTGGTACAAAAACTATGTTATTACTTTGGTACCACTCCAGAGCTTTCTTGCCGTAGCGACATGATGCCAAATAGGGCCAAAAATTTGTGGACACATTGTGCTCTCTTATGAAAGGAATAAGTCGTTTTTTCAAACATTTTTTTAAGTATAATTCGGTATTTATAGAGCCCACTGTAACAAATGACTTGCTTCTTTTGCCGCAACTGCATATAGCTTGCCATACCAGGAATTTTTTAGGGAATTTCGTCTGCTTTTGGATTCGAAATTGTTCTTGGACAAGTCTTCGAGCATCTGCAACATAAAAATTTGGTTAGTTTTTTAGGAGACTATGAAAATTAAATCTAGAGGTTAATTTTCAGAGTCATGACTTAAGTTCATGTCAATTTCGTTATTTGAAGTTATATATAAACAGGCTTAATGAACAAATGTAGTCATCACAACAACAATGTATATAGAGACGGGCAAATCAGACGGCCGTTTTGGAATTTTGTCCCGGAAGCTGCGTAAAATCTGCCAGTACATACGTTTCGTCGTCCATTATACAACATTAATATTTTTGTATGAAATTCGATTTTAATTTCCGAGCATTCCTGTCTGGAGATCTTTTCAATATGCTTTCTATTTTCTTGGCTTCCCCAATATCATGTGGTCTTTGTTTTCTTCCCGAACCAGGTTTCCTATCGATGGTAAAATTCTCCTTAATAACATTGAAAACAGTTTGAGGGCAGACCTTCAATTCTTTGGCCAATTTTTTGTAGGACCAATTTGGATTTTTTTGAAAATTTTTAATAATTTTAAGACGTTCTTCTTTTTCTTCACTCAATTTGATCAAACTCACGACAAATCAACATGTTTGTCATTAAAAATAACAACTGAGATATTTTTCAAAGATAACTAGATCAAAGAAATTTTTAAATTTTTCACCCAAAAACAATTATTAAAAAGATTTTTTCAATCTCACTCCTTTTATGTCTTTTTGCATTTGAATGCCTACGGAATAATTTTACTACTACTACTACAAACAATCAAAAACAAAAGTACTAAAGTACATTTTTATATCATTGAAGCACAACAACAATAATAAAGTATGAATTGTAGTGCTAAAGAATAAAATAAAATAAAAAAGGAAGAAGGACAAAGCTGTACCTTCAAACATATGAATATGGATATAGTATGTAGGTAGTAGGACACAAGCGAAAAGCTGGAGATTGTAGGATACACCACACATTTATACAAAGATTATTTTATGCTTCAATATAAATTTATTCCGATACATCAAACAACATGCGGCACAAGATGAGGCACATAGTTACAGGAAATGTAGCACGAATGTATTATATGTGAAGTTAAAAGGTGAGTATTTTACATGTGGGAAGAAGGGGGGGAAGAGTTTGAGAACCTTGCTAGGCAGCAGTAGCAGAGAAACAGATTCTACTCTTAATAATTTCCGCACTTGACTTGATCGAAATCATAAAATTTTATGAGCGCGAACAAAGAATAAAAAATAAGTAAAATTTTTTTTTTTTTTTTTTTGTTTTTCTTTGGGAAGAAAAAAAAGCACAACAATAATACACAAAAAAAAAAAAAGTAAAATCATAAAACTGTAGTTGTTAAAAAAGAAGAAGAAGAAGAATTTCATAAAAAAAAAAAAACAAAACAAAACATTTTCATCGACGATAAGATAAAAATCTTTCAAGCTGCTGCTGGTTCAACATAATGCTCGAGTGATTTTTATCTCCTTGACGTCCCTGGCATCCTTACTACTTTGCTTCAGCTTCAACTATAACTCTACAGTGCTTCCTCTTCTTCTTCTTCTTCTTCTTAGGAAAACATCAAGTGAAAATTGCTTTTTCTGCCTTTTTTTATTTTTTTATTTTTTATTTTTATATTTTTGTTTCTTTTTTTTTATTTTTCTTTTTGTTGCTGTCTGTTTTTTGTTATTGTATTGTACTTTCAGGCAAGTTATTGATGAGCAATATTCGTCTGTCCGTCTGTCTGTCTGTCTGTCTGTCTGTCGAGCAGCATTGTATAGAACATGTGTGTATTTCCCATGTAGTATAGTGTAGTGTAGTGCAGCTGTTTTATACTTAAATGATTTCATAGTTTATCAACAATATAAAGCAGAACTTTCATGCTTTTTTAAAGTCAACTTTAATTTTTGTTTTTGACTTTCTCTTTAGTTTATTTTTGTTGTTGTTGGTTGTTGTTTTTATACGCATACTAAACTAATATCTTAACTCAGATTTATCTATAGAATACACACTGTAGTCACTCGATTTTTCTTTTTATTTTTAATATTTTTTTTTTTTAACACATTTTTGTGTATAGTTTTATACAATGTTTATGGAGTTTTCATTAGTGAAGAGTTCTGTCTCGCTCTTTCTCTCCCTCTCTCTCTCTCTCTCTCTTTCTCTTCTTAAATAATGCACTTGGGAAATTAATTTTCAAGCACAGCATTTCCCCTGCCATCCTTTCACTTGTGTCCGTCTACCATATTCAACTACTATCATAAGCCATTTTTCTCACATCGTTGTTTTTGTAATAATTTTAGCTTTGATTACTATTTTGCAGTAACTACACTAAAATAAAAATAGTCTAGGGAGTCAAGGGAGCCGAATCAAGTTAAGTTTAGTCGAAGAATATACCATAACTTATAGATACATATTTATACTTACATTTACTTTACCAAAGTATAAAGATAATTTATTGCGTTTTATGAAAGAAGAAAAAAAAATAAGCTCTGAAGAGCAGTAGCAAAATATTTCAGCTATAAATTGCTAGCTGGTTGTAAAGGATTTCATCGAAAGTTGTGGCGCATAAGAAAAGCAAAACTTTGAATAGATTAAAATGAAAGCACTTAAGGCGTTCGGTAATTGACCTAAAGTTTGAAACGTATTTTATGTTTTGCTTTTGTTCGGGATACTTTTGGCTACGTAGTTGTTGCTTAACGTAAAACTAAAAATGTAATCAATACACAAGCGTGGAAAATGGTAAGAAAAGAAAAGTTTTAGTACGTTATAAAAATGTATTAAGTATCATTGTATTTTAATGGACTGTATGATTTATATGTTTATGTGTGCATACATTTTGAAGTTATAGTTGGAGTTTTAAATCGTAGTTACAAAATGTTTTCAAATTCTCATTAAATAAAACAAATAAATGAGGATAATTTGAAAAAAAAAACTTTTAATTCTCAAATACTTTATAGAAGCTTTCGTATTTAAAAGTGATTCGTGACAATAAAAGCGAGATTAATGAAAAAGAGGAAAAAAACATTATCTATGAGCAAAATTTGTCTGGGGCCAAAAAAATTCATCTATGGGCAAAATTTGTGTGAAACAAAAAATTCATCAGTGGATAAAATTTGTCAGGGGACAAAAACTTTATCTATAGGCAAATTTGTCTGGGGAAAAAAATTTATCTATGAGAAAAATTTGTCTAGGGACAAAAGCTTCATCTATGGGAAATATTTTTCTTAGAAAAAAATTCATCTATGGGCAAAATTTGTCAGGGGATAAAAATTTATCTGTGGCCAAAATTTGACTGGGGACAAAAAATTCATCTATGGAGAAAATTTGTCTGGGAAAAATATTGATCTATGGGCGGAATTTGCCTGGGGACAAAAGCTTCTTCAATGGGCAAAATTTGTCTGGGGAAAGAAATCATCTATGGGCAAAAATTGTTTTGGAAAAAAAGTTCATCTATGGCCAAAATTTGTCGGGGGATAAAAATTTATTTGTGACCAAAATTTGTCTGGGGACAAAAAATTCATCTATGAGCAAAATTTGTCTGGGGCCAAAATATTTATCTAAGGCCAAAATTTGTCTGAGGAAAAAATTCGTCCATGACCAAAATTTGTCTGGGGACAAAAGTTTCATCTATGGGCAAAACTTGCGGGGACAAAAAATTCATCGATGGGCAAAATTGGTCTAGGAAAAATTTCGTCTATGGACAAAATTTATCTGGGCACAAAATTCGTCGTGGTTTGAAATTCGTTTGGGCACAATATTCGTGTACAGACAAAATTCCTCTAGGGGCAAAATTCATTTATTGGCAAAAGCCTTTTATGGATCAAATTCATCAATGGATAATACTCGTCTATGGATGATATTAATCTACAAATCTTGGGACGAAATTCTTCTAACGACGAAAAACAGATAGAATTTTTTTATGGACTAGATTCATTTAAGAAGCAAAATTCATCTAAGGACAAGATTCATCTATATGCAACCATTTTTTTAGGAATAAAGTTGACCTATATGTAGGGAAATGGTATCGGAGGGAAAGTATCGATACTGTACTCATTTGAAGTATCGACCGAAAAGTATCGGGTACTCTAAAGTATCGACATAAATGTACTCGATACCTAAAGTATCGGGTTTCGATACCTAATGTAGAAAAAAAGTAAAAAAATGCTTAAAAAATGTGTGAATTATGTGTAAATTTTTGATTTTTTGAGTTCATATACATATGCATATAAAAATATATATAAAAATTGCAGATACTTATTTAATATAGATACATATCGCACCCTAACTACAAAAGTGGCACAGCTCAAAATCCGATCGATCTTCTGCTCTAATTAGACATATATTCAAAACATAATAAGTTGTACTGTTTAATTGCTTTAGCATGTTTTAATACTAGTTTTTGCACTGGAAATTTTGAAAAGTATCGAATTTCGATACCAGCATCAATGTACTCAATGAGTACTAGTACTCATAATAAAAGTATCGGATATCGGGGTTAAAGTGTCGAGTACTTAAAGTATCGAGTACTCAATGTATCGAGTACTCAAAGTATCGAGTACTCAATGTATCGAGTACTCAAAGTATCGAGTACTCAAAGTATCGAGTACTCAAAGTATCGAGTACTCAAAGTATCGAGTACTCAATGTATCGAGTACTCAAAGTATCGACTACCGATACCATTTCCCTACCCATATGCAATATTCATCTCTGAGCAAAATTTGTTTAAGGAAAAAATTCATTTTTGAAATAAAAACAAATTTAAGCAAAAAAAAAATATAATGTTTGATATTCTCCTGCATGTTATGCCGATACTTTATGTTTAATGCAAGTAATGTTTGCTACAGATTAAGACCAGCCACATCCGTTATTCACACATAAGTTGCAAGCTTTCTTTTTCGTACTCATACTGTCGCAATTCTTACTCTCGTTCACACGCTCTTTTTGTTTCCGCATATATTGCGCTTTCAAAGCTTCAATTGGAATCAGGGATGCCAACTCATTTTTTCTATCTCCCCGATAGCCCTCGAGAAAATCACCGATTTTCAATCAAATTCCCCGCACCGGTATAATTTTATATTATAACAGCGAGACACGTTTAAAATTGATCAAGGTTAATGTTATGTTAATGCGGTCCAGAACTTGGAGGGTAATAGTAAGGTACTTTCTGACTCCGGAATTCATTGCAACACATGGGGGATTTCGTCTCAAGGGAACCCACTCTTAAAATCGATTAAGCTCAAATGAATCCGGTGTACCGAGTTACTAGACGTTCATTTTGATAGATAAACACTCAAAGTTCTCAAAGGAAAATACATGGGCTTTCTTTTGACCCAGATAAAAACAAAAAAAAGTTGCCTTTTGAAAAAAAAAAGTCAGAACTATTTTAGATTTTTCTTTTCATTTTTCGAAAGATTAAATAAAAAATGTGTTCGATAAAAATTTCCAAGTTACATGGATACATTTTAAAAATCATCATCGCACGAATGCGGCACACTGGAAGGACTAAAAAACTCTTAGAAAAATTATGACTATGGTCTTAAGACATACTACTATTATTTCGTTTGACTGATAATTCAGGAAATGGCTGACAGCCAAAATTTTTTTTCTCAAAAATTAGACTCTTTTCGAAAGCACAACGTCGGAAATTGAACAAAAAGTTAACCGAACTTTTTTTCTATTATGTTCTGGGGCCATTGTTGTATAGAAAAACATATTTAAATTTTATATGTTTGTTGTTGTTGTTTTGAGAAGAACGGGTTCAAATTTTTGGATATCGGTTTGTAAATATGCCGTCAAATCCCAACGGACCTTCCTCTCGCTCAATACGAAAAAGAGGCGCACAGATCGGTGACCGATGCAATCGCAGACCGGAGTTATTAATCAGGAGGTACTGGACAAAGGCATAGCTAAGTCTTTCTGAACGACCGAAAGGGAAGCCGAAGCGCTGAGCGACTGTTTTGGCCTGACTGACACTCGCCGCTATAATGTTCTATATCTACGAAAGTACTTCGAGTTTCTCTCTGAAATTTTTACAAAATACTTTTGAAATATAATACTTTCGAATTACACACTTTTTTTTTACGAACGAATCCCAACGGACCCACTTACCCGCCCATCCGCACGAGGGACACATCCGCATGACGTACAGATTTGGTGACCGATTCAGATGCATTCCGGAATGCCCTGATAAAGCGCTGATTGGGGAGAATAAATCTCTATTTGGTCTTCTTTACAGCTACAGATTATTAGTAATCATCAGCTGTTTAACGATTAAGAAAATTTAATACATTTAATTTTATATACTGGAGAGAGTCGGAAATGTCAAAAATGTCGTGCAGAGAATTGAAATTATTACACATACAACGAAAAGGATTATTTTGGGCATAGTTTGTTCTACAAGCATCAAGTTTAATAGGAATTGGATATCTAGAACAGCGATTTGGAACATTAATTTTGATTTCATTGAGTAAAAATTAAGAATCAATATAACCATTTAATAATTTAGTCACAAACATCACATTTAGCATAACCCTTCTGCTCCGAAGAGTTGGCAAGCTTATAAGTTTTAACCGTTGTTCATAAGGCGGGAGGTGCTGTGATGGACTCCAGTGTAACGAACGTAGAGCAAACAAGAGGAACTATTTTTGCACAGATTCCAACTTATCAGCATAACAGTTGTACTGAGGGCTCCACACAGCAGAACCATACTCCAGAATTGGTCTTACAAGTGCAGTGTAAAGTGATTTCGTGACATATGGATCGTTAAATTCTTTAGATCATCTTTTAACAAAACCAAGGATGCCCTTAGCCTTATTAATAGTTGAGTTGATATGTAAATTAAAAGTTAATTTGGTGTCCCATTTCACATCATCAGCGAACATTAATATTTTAGAGTGCTTGATAACAGATGGAAGATCATTAATAAACAACAAAAACAAAATAGGACCCAGATGGCTTCCTTGTGGAACATATAACGAAGCGTCGTTATAACTGAAATTTATTATTATTTTTTATTATTTTTTTACTTGCATTCTGAATTTATGCACTTATGTTTAATTATCTATTCTTAGTTTTTCTTTACTTATATTCTACTTAAGTTATTCACCATAACTCACACAGTCATCACGGTTACCCACATCAATATCTCATAACACAAACTCACCACATCACTCGCTGATACACACACACGCAGTCATCACAGTTACCCACAACAATCACATCAGTACGACAGTGACTGTGATCGTGTGTGGTCATCATCAGTGCAAGATGATGACCATACAGACATCATACTGTTGTAGGTGGCTGTAACGCAAGTAGTTACTACATCGTTGGCAACCACCTACAAACATCGCTGTCACACTCACGACGGTGACACAAGTGTGCGCCTGGTCGTAGAGAGTGGGAACTGCTGGCCCCTTTCCCCTCAGACGCCCTGCACCTTCCACCGTCACCAACACCATTAAACCATCCACGGTGCCTCATCGATATAAAAGGTCGATGCACAGAGTTTGTCGGGACAAGTCTATCCAATCTGTCAGGAGTCTGGCCACGCGTAATCTTTTCTAATCTTATCTTTTTTTTTCTTTTAATCTTTTCAAATTGTTAAGTTATTTTCCAACAAAATAAATTAATTAATTATAACGTTTTCGGAAAAACTATGAGTGTTTATTTTAATTGGCTGGATTACTGGAATCCGCTGAGGTTACCCCGGAAACTGTACGTTTTAAACACCAGATGGTATTTTGATACTCAAGTACGAGTCTATCCATTGTAATAATAAAAGAGGAAAGCCATAAAAGTCAAGTTTTTTAATTAGTAAATCGTGGTTCACTTTGTCAAAAGCTTTACTAAAGTCCATTTAAATTGCGTCAGTCTGTTGGCAATTAGAAAATCCACTTATGACATTGGTCGATAACTCAAGAAGATTAGTAACGGTTGATCTCCCCTTTACAAACCCATGCTGAGATGAAGAAATTAACGATTTTACTGAATGGGTTACTTGCGATATTATAATTGCTTCGAACAGTTTGGGTATTGCACTCAGTTTAGCAATACCACGGTAATTTTCAACGTTAGATTTCGTACCATTTTTATGTAAGGGAATTATAAATGAACGCTTCCAACTTTTGCGAAAATATCCCTTACGTAATGAAGAATCAAAAATTTTAAACAGAGGCAAATACAGAAACTCAGCATAAGTTTTTAGGATACTATTCGGAATTTCATCTGGACCGTAAGTAAAAGAGATTTTTAAAGTCTTTAAATGTTCTAAAACATCTTCAGGGTGAATAACCGGATTCATAATATTGTTATACGTGACAGGATCAAAATTATATATGTTATTATTATTTAAAGTTTCAGATGAATAAGTTGATTTAAAAAAGTTTGCAAACATATTTGCCACAAGAGTTTCATCATCAGATACTTGGTCCTTATATTTCATTGCGGACGGGAAACCAACATTTTTACGTTTAGTGTTGACAAAGTCATAAAAAGCTTTAGCATCGACATGAATATTCGACTTGACTTTTTCAATATAATCTCGGTAACATTTTTTAGAAAGTACCTGATATTTGTGTCGTAATAAGGAATAGTGATAATAATCAATTTGATTTCCAGATCTTTTAAACAATTTAAAACTGCGAGACTTTTTATTTTTAAGTTTTTTTAATTCTTTGTTAAACCACACCGGATGGTTATCATTAACAGGAGTTGATTTTAGTTTAGGAACGCATAAATTAAAACTGTCGTATAAAATATTATTAAAAGTCAAGACACTGTTGTCAATGTCATCAAAAGTAGAAGGCCATTTCGCGTCCGACAATAATTTAAACAATTTTGAATAAGTTGCTTTTTTAAAGTTAAACTTTTCCCGGAATTGTGGATTATAAGAGCATCTATTGTTGTTATTGACACTATTTAATTCCTAAAGTAAAATAAGTGTAGGGTGGTAAGGGTCTTCAGGTTTTGCAAACGTTTCAGTAATCGACAGTGTAAACTTAGAAGTATCATTAACATAAATCAAATCCAAGATTTTGCCATTTTTATTTACCAAATTATTTAATTGAAACAAACATAACTCTGAAAATGAGTCCAAAAAATCATAAAAGTATTCGCGGTTACAACATGGAATTAGACAAATCAATTTCTCCAAACCAAGAAAGTGCAGGGCCCTCTTAAGAAGAGATGAAGGTTATGAGACCTAAAATACGAAGTATTGCCAAAGTTAAACGATTTACATTACATAAAATTTGACAAAAAATATTGTACAGACTTTATTAACTAAAAGCTGAACGGTTTCAAATTCCCCGCAAAAAAACAGCTCATTCACCGATTCCCCGTACTAAGTAAAATTCCCCACAAATCGGGGAATTCCGCGCAGGTAGGCATCGCTGATTGGAATCTTCAGAAATTCCCACTTAAGTTTTAGCTGCGACATTTGTATGACAGTAACTCATTCTTATATTATATTGTCGTTGAGCAAACCCTTTGCTCATACGATAGAAAAGTAACTATGAGCATTCCTTTCTCCCCATCTATCTCTCAATTGCAAAACAAAAAACTCCAAAGCACAAAAAAAAAAATATTTTAAATTTAAAAAAAGTATCACATTATTTCAAAAATGCCACACAGAATCACGCTAAACATCAATCAGTCTTAAATCAAGAAGTTTTTCTGATTTTCTGGTGACAAATTATAAATGAGTATTTGAACCGCTTTTTACGCACAGCCGCCTCTCTTTAACACCAACAATATTCGTTCACTTAATTTGTAATAAAAATGAAAGAGTAACAGCAAGAGCGAACGCAACGAGACACGCCTACTGTCCAAACAAACTACACAGCCACATGAAACATGAAATTAAAATGAAGAACGCCCGTTAGCTGCAGTTGTCAGCAGTGTCTGGTATGCCTTGCTTCCATTTTTTTTTTTCTGCTGAAAACTAACAAGAACAACATACTCTACGCAAAAAAAAAAAAAAAAAACACACACACACACACTCAATGCGCAGCGTATTCGAGTTCGACGGAAGTCACGTGCTCGCTGCATAACATGAGTGATTACTTTATTTCCTTTTGTGACATATGCTCCGCTATGCTTTTCTTCTGGCGGCTGGCTCGAGCGCTTTACAGCATCCAGTATGCTACTCACTGCTTACTGCTCGCTCATTCGCATTGTAAGGCGATTTTTCATTTTTATTACATTGTCGTCTTATCGTCAATAAATTGTGTGAAAATGGCACATTTTTATACTTTCTCATTTATTCGTATATTTTTAATTTATTCTTCACCAAGGCGGCATTATTTTTATGTGTGTGTGTGTGTGTGTGTGTGTATACGAGAGCACAAAGGAAGAAAAAAAAAATAAAAATTCATACATATAAAATAATAATAAACATAAAATTGATAAAGAGAAAAGAAAAAAAAAAACTGTGAAATAAAAATATGTGAAATAAAATAAATAAAAAATATTCTCGTAATATGCAGCAAGATAAATTATATAATACACTCAAGCATGTAGTTGAAAAATAAATAGCAAGCAAACAAACGCTTTAAAACACATTAAGATATTGTGATAAGATTCAAAGGATCAAGCCAGGCGGCAGCCACGAATAAATATAAAGCATGAGTAGCTACCGCATTCATATATGCACAGGAAAGTCGTTATGGCATTAAGAATAAATAAAATATTATTAATTTATGAAAAATTTTAATGAATTTTTACTGATATTGACATTTTCTTTATTAACTATGAACTTACTATAAAGAAAATCTGTTGTTCGATTTGCCACTGCAATTTTTCAATTCAATATTAATCGAAATTTTGTATTTATTTATTTTTTTTTTTTGAGGAAAAAATTTTTACTTAAATGTTGAAAAATTTAAAAAATTTAAAGAGTAGGGAAAGAAATGTCAGATTAATAGAAAGTATTAAATTTCATTAATTCATATAACTCATGGTTACTCTCAAAAGTGAGAATTAGCGAGAGAGAGAGAGAGAGAGAGATGAGCACAATTGAAGAATCAAAAAATATATCTTTAAGTTTACCACAAATTATAAATTATTCATTTAGAAGTCTTTTTTTAGAATCAAGGGAATGCGATCTTTTTTTGAAATCATAGGAACGCAAATCTTATGACTCTAAAATCAAAACTGCTTTAAAATCACTTGGAGACAATTGGGATTTGAAGTCACTTGGTGCGAGTTGAAGTCACAGGCAGTCACTAGCAATCAATTGAAATTTTAAGTCAATTAGAGTTAAAGCTTTTTGAATTCAATTGGAGTCACTTAAAGTCACTTGAAGTTAATTGGCATTTGAAGTCAATTGAGGCCATTTGAAATCATTTGGAGTCAATTGGGGATTTTAAGTCAATTGGAGTCACTTGAAGTCACTTGGAGTCAGTTGAAGTCACTTGGAGTCAGTTGGGATTTGAAGTCATTTGGGGTCACTTGAAGTCAATTTGAGTCAGTTGTTGTCACTTGAAGCCACTTGGAGTCTATTGGAATTTGAAGTCACTTGGAGTCACTTAAATACCCTTGGAGTCACATGCAGTTACTAGCAGTCAATTGAAATTTGAAGTCAATTAGAGTTACTTAAAATCTTTTGAAGTTAATTGGAGTCAGTTGGAATTAATTGGGATCTGAAGTCAATTGGGGTCACTGGAAGTCATTTGGAGTCAATTGGGATTCGAAGACAATTGAGGTCACTTGAAATCATTTGGAATCAATTGGGGATTTTAAGTCAATTGGAGTCACTTGAACTCAGTTGGAGTCAATTGGGATTTGAAGTCAATTGGGATCACTTGAAGTCAATTGTACTCACTTAAAGTCATTAGTAGTCAATTGAAATTTGAAGTCAATTGGAGTCACTTGAAATCATTTAGAATCAATTGGGGATTTTAAGTCAATTGGAGACACTTGAAGTCAGTTGGATTCAATTGGGACTTTAAGTCACTTGGGGTCACTTGAAGTCGTTTGTAGTCACTTGTAATCAATTGGTTTGAAGTCAATTTTAGTAACATGAAGTCATTTGGAGTCAATTGGAGTCACTGAAGCCACTTGGAGTCAATTGGGATTTGAAGTCATTTGGAGTCACTTGAATACCCTTAGAGTCACTTGAAGTCACATGCAGTCACTATTGAAATTTGAAGTCACTTTTCAAGTCAATTGGGATTTTAAGTCACTTGGGGTCACATAAAGTCTTTTAAAGTTGATTGGAGTCACTTGGAATCAATTGGGATCACTTGAAGTCAATTGGAGTCACTTAAAGCCACTTGAAGTCAATTGGGATTTGAAGTGACTTGGGTTCACTTGAAGTCAGTTGGAATCAATAGGATTCACTTGAAGTCACTAGCAGTCAACTGAAATTTGAAGTCAGTTGGAGTTACATGAAATCATTTGGAGTCAATTGGAGTCACTTGATGCCACTTGGAATCATTTGGGATTTAAAGTCACTTAGAGCCACTCGAATACCCTTGAAGTCACTTGAAGTCAAATGCAGTCATGAGCAGTTAATTGAAATTCGAAGTCAATTGGAGTCACTGGAAGTCAATTGAGGTCACTTGAAGTCATATGGAGTTACTTGAAGTCACTTGGAGTTAATTGGGGTTTAAATTCATTTGGAGTAACTTGAATATCCTTGGAGCCACATGTAGTCTTTAGCAGTCAATTGAAATTTTAAGTCAATTGGGACTTGAAGTCCTTTGATGTCACTTGAAGTCATTTGTAGTCAATTGGGGATTTGAATTCAATTCATTCCAATTGACTCCAAGCGACTGCATGTGATTTCTAGTGACTCCAAGGGTATTCAAGTGATTCCAAGTGACTTCAAGTAACATCAAAGAAGCCAATCATGAATTGTCGGTTATTAACTGTGACTTCAAGGTATTGCAAATAAATTGAATGCATTCTGTAACAGTTCTGGAACTGATACTCTCACAAAATATATTTTCAAAAAAAAGCGCCTTTGGCAATAAAAATCACTCAGAAGAGAAATTTGAGTGTGAACTGATTACAATATATTTTCAAAAGAGAAAGTATATTCATGTGAAACAAAATGTCCAAATTCAAGCAAACACAATAACAAAGAGCTGAGAAAGACAGAATAAAATAGTAAAAACTATACGTGGCCGCATAACTTTTACATTATAATCTAAAAAAACAGCAACAGCAAATCCCTAATTCAAAAAAAAAAAAATTGTAATAATAGAAAGTGCAGTGTGAAAAGAATATAACAAACAAGTTTTATCAAACAAATTGAAGCAATTCCTAAATGCAAACAAGACGTTTATAAAGGACAAACCTTTAACCCTTCCCAATCCTACGGCCAACATATCAAACAATTTAACTTACAGCAAATTGCATTTTAATTTATAAAATTGCTACTTTAGAAAAAACAAAAAAAATGGTGCGCATTTATGATTTCCGCTCCCTAGCTACAGCTAACTATTTAAACTCCACTGTATACTTTAAGTAATAACACTAATCACTCTGTTCCAATTGCACCTAGCTGCTGGTTGATTAGCAGCACACACACACACTTTTTGACCTAAAACGCATAAAACTTTAACAAAAATTTCCGCATAGTGCTTAAATTTATGGTTGTTGTTGCTTTTTGAATAGTTATTATAGTCGTAAAAGCAAAATTAGCTACAAGAGTTAAAAAAGCAACAAAAAAAAAATATGAGAAAAAATTACAAAAAAAAAAGAAAAATAGAAATATAAAGAAAGAATTAAAATAAAAAGAAAATATGCATAGAAACGGGAAAAGGAAATTCTTAAAGTTCTTTTAGCTTGGCTTCTTGTTTAAAGAAAGAATAAAAATAATTTTCTTTGCATACTTTGCAGCGCGCACTCAAAAAAACTCAAAAAATCTGCTTAAGTCAGTCACCAAAAGGATTTTCACATAACAATTTCAAAGAAAACTTTACTGAAATACTTTCCAAAGCGAAACAATTGCGCGGCGCTTAGAGGGTTTTTTTTTCTTTATCGCTGAACGTTTTTTTTTTTCTTTTTCTCTGAACGATAACGTTAAGTTATGTATGTGTGCTGGTAGTGGAAGTAGTAGTGGTAATGCTGGAAGTAGTTCTCGAAGTATTTGAGAAGCAACAAAAAATGCCAAAAAAAGTAAGTTTCTTTTGCAAAGAATGTGTGGGGTTTTGTGTTAATTCCATGCTATTTTAGGAAATCTTTACTGTATTGGTATATTCTTTTTAATTCTATTTTATTGTGTGATCGTGTTGTTGCTGTAAGTGCATTGAAATTGCACTTGTTTAGAATTTTTCGGTTGGTCGAACAAAGTTTAAAAAGAAACTTTTGCTGGCTTTTGGTTTTGGCTGTAGAAAAACTTTTCATTTCTATTCTTATAATTTATAATATATATATTTTTTTTTTTAATATATTATGCAATTTAATTTGCAACTTATATACACTTAGTTCATTTCAAACATAAACCAACACACACTTAGAAATATAAAATATATACACACATACATACAAACACACACTGCCAATTCTAACCTAACTAAAACTGATTTCTCCCATGAGACAAATTTATTTCTACCCGCAATTTTCACATTTGCACAAAAGCTTTACTGCTACTTCGTCTTCGTACTTCTTCGTTCTCTATCTTCCTTCCTCTGCTCTTCACTGCCACTGATACTTTACTCGCAACTTCAACAACTTCAACATCTTCACATTTATTCATTCATTTTCTTCGTATCTCTGACGAACGAGAGCAAGGAAGCCAAGAGGAGTGCAAAGAGAACATGTGTATGTGCACAAGCAGTCCAAGGTCTACACATATACATTGAAATATTTCTTACATGCATACAATGTGAAATTTATCAGTGTCAAAAATAATAACGTTGCGCTTTCTCTTTTCTTTCCTTCTCTCTTTCTCTCACACTCTCTAATAAGGAGCTGTCAGCCAATAAGTTAAAATGGCATGAATATTCGAGTAACGAGCTCAAACATGAGCACGAGTATGTGAAAATGTGCATTTAGAATGAAAATTATTTACACTGTCGTTTGGGAATTGCATGATGAGTTTTTCTTTTCTTCGCAAGCTAGCTAGCAGCAGAATGTAGAATTTTTTCTTCTTCTGATTATTGCTGCGAAAAAAAAAAAAAAAATAAAATTTATGGAAAACAGAAATATTTTATTGTTGGAAGTGAAAAGCTTTTAATGGCCATTTATTCTTACATAGTCTGTCTGCTTTTATTTTTGTTTCGAGTAAATTATAATATGAAGTATTAAAAAAAATGTATGCGTAGCTATTACATTTAATTAGGAACGGAGTCTCAGTGATCTCGTGGAAAGTTCACACAAATTTAGAGAGGAAATATTTTTCATTTTTATAGTTACCATGTGCTCTCTCTCTCTCTCTCATTTTTCGTGTTGAACTTCGGTCATAGATTCATGGCCTGGAAAAAAACAACAACAACAACTGTATGCAAATAAGACAAACACAAATATATGAAAGTTTCGTGAGCTCATCTCAAAAGAGCATATCCGTTATCTGAGTATGCTAGTACCAAAAAATACAACAACAACATTATTGTATATGTAAATGAGGAGACAGATGAGCACTTGCTTTCATGACTTACTCTCTATGAAAGTTTCGTGAGCTCATCTCAAAAGAGCATATCCGTTATCTGAGTATGCTAGTACCAAAAAATACAACAACAATATTATTATATATGAAAATAAGGAGAGAGATGATTTACATAGAATTATATTTTTTAGTTGAAATTCCTTGTTTGTAATTTTACATTCTCACCTTGCTTTCATGACTTACTCTCTTTTTCTCTCTCTCTTAAAAATCGATTGCAAAGGCTCTGTTGCAATTCTAAATACAATAACCTTTTTATACTCTAAAATGTATGCACACATACGAGTATTTCTAATAAAATTCAATTTTCAATTAAGAAAATATTAAATTTAAATAAATATCTTCCTTCAATGAATTCACTTTACATTGACTTAAGTGCATACCTCATCTCATATCGATGCTACATGCCAAACACAAGTACTTAGATACTAAAAGCCGCAAAATGTCAATGAAACAGACGCAGCCAAAGTATGTTCAAATTAAATTATTCCAATTCGCTGTACGGCTATACGACACTCGTGTTCGAATCGCATTTGCCCTTGTCAAAATGCTAAAATGTCAAAGTGTCATTAAATTAATTTTTTATATTTTTGAATGCTGCTGTAAAATATACGATGATGATGATTAAAATGATATGCGCGTTGATAATGATTCCAATGAGAATTATAAACTTTTCTTTATATTTAATGAAATAAAAGTAAGAAAAAGGTAAAGAAATTTAAAAATAAATATTGAGAAAAGCTATATTTACATAGAATTATATTTTTTTAGTTGAAATTCCTTGTTTGTAATTTTACATTCTCACCTTGCTGAATTATAGAATTATATTCTAAATAAGTAAACCTTTTTTCATTAATTTCTGAATTTTCTCTTCATACTTCCACAAAGCTTTTTTTTTAATTTTTAGTGATTTAAAAGTAATTCTACTACAAATGAGATGAAATTAATTTGAGAGTTGCTTATAATGTGAGAGCTGGGCCCAACTAGGGAGATATCGAAGAGTATTTATTGATGTGTAAGCATCTACATTACTATGTGGTATCACAATGGGCCGTTCAAGCCTAAGTGTGTCTCTCTACAGCCACTCCAACCTATCTATAGCGGCGGTATAAAAAAAATTTTATATGGGAGTGAAATGACAGATTATTTTTTCACATCCCTAAAAGCTTGCTGTATTTTGCTATCTTATGCCCAAAAGATCGCTATAGTCAACGTCATTGCAATCAGAAAAAGATTTTGGTGCTTCTTTTAAAAAAAAAAAGAAGAAGTTATTTAATTTATTCGACTCAAAATAATAAGTGTCGTTTGATATGAAAAACAAAACAAGAAATTCGGGGGGCCAAAATATTTTATTTATTCATACGAAATAAAAAGTCAATAAGATTAATACAAAATATAGAGGGGAACTCGAAATCCCGTCCCCCCTGATTAGTGGAGGGGTACTTTATAATAATTAATATAAAGCATACTTTCGGGCTGGAAACTCTACACTTGACAGGGTAGCACTAAATCGCTTTATTTAAAGTATTTATAGTTTGATAGCCACTTTAATTACATAATAGGTGTGTAAGTATGAAACGCGGTTTTAACTAATAGATGGTATAACTATTATGTATGTAGACAATTGTCAATAAGATCCAATATGTCTTAGGTTGCGATTTTACAAACCAAATATTTTTTTCCCCTTCAAAAATGTCGAATTTTGTACCAGAAAAAGAAATTTTGCGGTGAAGTTTAATAACCTTCTTTCGTTTGAAAAAATGACAAAATTGTTTGTAGAGGCTAATGATGACACTTGTGAACGAAGATCTAAATATTTTAAAAGTAGTAATTTCGACGTCTGTAACAAAGACCATGGAGGATCATGGAAAACATTCGAAGATCTTCCATCTACTATGAACTGATAAAATCTAGTAAAACGATTACTGTTAATCAATACCATCAAACAACTGATCAAATAGAACCATATTTTTTAATATGACAATGCTCGGCCCAAAATTACACATTATGTTAAAAACTATTTGGAAAACATTCAATGGTATGTTTAAACCCCCCCCCGAATTCGTACGAAGAAGTGAAAAATTGCCTTGACGAATGGCTAGCCTTAAAAAATGAGAAGTGGTACTGGAACGGAATCCATCAATTGCTAGAAACATGATGAAAAGTCATAGCTAACGATAGTTAATATTTTGTTTATTTAGTTCATTTATTTTTGTAAATAAAAAAATAAATTTTCAAGCCCAAAGAAAGCCGCATTTCATATTTATACACTTATTACAAAATATCAAAATAATAAAAACTCTGCCCACTTTTAGGGTTATACTTTAATAATAAAAAAAACAATATTTTCATATTTATTTATTATTCAATAAAACATCTGTCAATAACCGCGAAAAAAGAAACAAATTTTACCATATAACTATATACGTAAAAGGTTTCGTTAAAATAATTAATCAAATGTGAGAATATTCCAAAACGAAAACAAAAGAATAATGATGACCAACAAACACGTACATTGCATGCAACTATAAGACGACGACAGCAAATGGTTTACGGATTCAGAATAAAATGAATAAATAATTTTGAATTATCCTTAATTACTTCTAATTATTTTAATGTTTTGCCCTTAAATCTCTTTTAATAAACTAAGTAAATAAATAACTAAATGAAACAAGAAAATAAAGTATATGCGCAATTTTAAACACTGATGTTTACACATCATCGATCGCGAGTGCCACCACTCATTTTGGTTTTTGAAAATGAGTGCAATTGAAAACTGCACAAAAAACTGAAAATGTGAATGCAGATGAAAAGAGAGTTTCATCAGCTATATGATGCTTCTCTTTTGCGCGAATTTCAATTCATTTTCAAAATTAATTCTAAACTTTCACAAAAATTCCCAATTTTCTAATAGCCCTGCCTACTTTTCATGAGCATGTATCTACATATATGCTAATTTCAATCTTAGCTGTATTTACATGATTTCATATTCAAAATCCTTCACAAAATTTCATACATGCTCGTGTAAAAAATTCGCAAAAAAAAAAAGTTGATCATGATTACAATATTTCTGTTATGTAAACTCAACCAAAACGCGCCATTGGCAAAACAGAAAATGATACGATATAATTTGGCAATTTTCAAATTAAATTTTCAACGCTTTAAAATAAAAGTATAAGCACACATACTCGTACAAGCCAAGCATAGAAAAAAAAAAAAGAAGTAATTTAAATTTTTTATTTGTTCATTAAAATTTATTTTGCTGTTTATTTTTTCATTTTTGGTTTTTCTTTTATATTTTTCGTTTTTTGTTTTATATTTTTCGTTTTCGTTTCTTTGAAATCATTTAATGTGTGTGTGTATGTGTGCGTGTGTGTGTGTAGGATTTATAATATGCCAAAATGTCGTAAACACATGTCTGCATACTGATATTTGATATACGCGTCAAATTTTAAATATGCTGCTTCATTCTACGTTACTACAATAACAATTACAAAACCATGCATATCCACAAAAACAAAACAAAAATTTCATACAAAAACAAAAAAAAAAAAATTTATAGAAACATAGGAGAAGAGCGTCGAAGTACATAGATTGAGAGAAAGAGTAAATGAGTATAACGGCACATGTCAGAACAACCGCAGACTATTTTTCTTGTTATTTTTCTTTTTTTCTTTGATGCTGTGCTATTTTATTTTTTTGTTGTTGTTCTTATTACTTTGTACACAGACAATAGAAAAACAGTTAGAGAAACGAGAAACGAGAGTATGAGTAAGAAAGGAGAATGAGAGAATATATAGCAGTAATTTGGGTAAGAAAAAAATAGGATTTTTCTTCTTCTTCTTCTTTTTCTTCTACTTTACGCCTGTCTATGCTGCCTGCATGAATTATTTTAATAGCAAAATAGATCGTGTCTAATTTATGAGCATTCATAAGATTTTGTTGTTGGTGCTACTGCTGCGTGAGTTTATTATTATACAAGTAACATACAAGGGAGCTGTACATATATCACATATACTTATAAATAAATGCTTATCACATACATGTGTGCGTGCATGTATTTTATACACGAGCTTTTCCTCTTGTGTATGCATGTGTAGTATGTGTGTTCTTTCTCTCCCTCTCACTCTCACTCTCATACTTCCGATACCATTAATCTTTAGTAATTTGGTGCTCCCTTTTTTTTCTGAGTGCATGGAGCTGAGCTAAGCAAACCAGTGATAACGTAATTCAGCAATTTCCTATTTCTCTACCGGTTTTACCGCCACTGCCGCTGGGTTTGACTCAAAAATTGAAATTATACACATGATATTTGTTATCTTAAAACAACAATAATAACAACAAAAACAAATATGAATAGCTTATGTTTACTTAGAGCCTAAAGTAAAATACATAAGCATATACCGATATTAATTTTAATTTGTGCTATTTCAATACAAAAATTTTGAAATGAATAAAACAAAAAAAAAAAATAAAAATAAAAAAGCAAAAACAAAAAACACGAAAAAGTGAAACAAACAAATTTAAACTTTAGTAAATATGAAACTGTGTTAACACCATTTAAAATTGGCCTAGAAAATACTATGTATCTTTATATACATATGCATACGTGTGTGTGTTTGTTTGTATCTCTACCACATTCACATATTTCGAATTCACAAAGGATTCATTTATGCTTGAACGCACCAAATGCCTATTTTGTAAATTTATCTGCAGAAAAAATGTACGATGTATATGTATATGTATGCATGTATGTATGTGTGAATGTATAGCTTTCGATGTATCTGTTGACGCGCATCGATAAAAAAGAAAATTATATACATAGATGCTTCAACAGTTGCAGCAGTTGTAGCACAGTTGTATGTATGTGTATATCAAAAAGCGCCTACAAAAATCAACCTCTTCCTCTATTGATTTTATCAAAAAATACACTGTGAAAAAACAAACGAGAAATATTTACTAGTTATGTATATATGGTAAACATATATAGCAATGCAATGAAGAGTGCAAAGGCAACGTAATCACGTGCACAGTATGAAAAATTTTTATTTTAGTGTTTAAAATGAAATTATTTTGATTTCTGGGTTTCTGAAATGAAAATAGGCTAACCTGAATCAGGCTAACTTGAAGCTGAGTTGAACCAGACTTTTACGGACGAAATTTTCATAAAACCCGACTTACTTAGACAGGTTTATCTAAACCGGGTATAACCAAACTAGGCTTACTTAAGCCAAACTTATCGAAATCAGTCCAACCTAGATCAGGCTGACCAGACTCGGTCTTAGCCGACTCGGGCTTGACTTTTCAGGTCTATTTGAACCAATTTTCCTTGCAGCACTTTTACTTGAGCTGGATTTGCTTGAAAAAGGGGCCTGCCCGTGCTAATCATGGTTCCACGCTTTCCAGAACTAAGCTATCTTGCACCAGTCTGGCTTAATCTAAACCTGGCTCATCATAATCCAACCCAATTTATTTTTCAACAAATGAAGCCTTGTTTGCGATCTTCTGTTCATTTAAGTCTCCCTGCTTTCCTACCTGCATTAAATCGGACATCACTTTTCCCTCCAAATATTAGGCCTTTTTTTGAAGCTGGTTAAGATAACCTGAATCATAGTCAAATTTGATTTTTTCCCCCCAAAAAATCAAGCCTCATTTGAAATATTTTTTCTACTCCTACATTCACTTCACTTTGCATTAATGAAATCAGTTTTTAACTTTCCCCAAAATAGACTCAAATGACCACAATTAGAGTCTCTATAGTTATTCAATTTATCCGCATTCGAATCCTGATTTTATTAAAGCTATTGCATACTTTGCTTGCTATATACCACAGTGCTTACAAATACATATTTAAAAAATATATATATATATATATTTTTGTGTGTTCGTGTCTATGTTCTTGTATGTGCAATCACATGTGAAGCAATTCGGTTTTGGTTGATGCTGTCATGTTAAAAATTTCACACAATATTGATTGACATATTTTTTCCATGTTCTCAATGTAACTATATACAAACATACATACATACATTGAACCACACATATCCAACGACAACAACACTCAAGAGTGTATTCAATATTCTCGTCTGATGAAATGAAAAAAAAAAAACAACCACGAGAAAAATAACATAAAATTTTTATGAAACAACAACAAGAACACAATAGCAGCAACAATTTAGATAGATTGTTTTACAATATAGACAAATACGGCAGTGAAACGTTAACAAAAAAGAAAAAATAACATGCATTTAAAATGCTGTGAATATCATGAATTTGAATCTAGAAACATAAAATTAAAAACGAAAAAAATAATGCGACACTCGTAAAACAAAAACAGCCGCCAGAGTAGAGAGACGCGGAAGGAGCCACATTTAGTCACACTGGGTTGTAATCATAATCGTTTGTTTGTTAGTGTAAAATGTTTGTTAATAACAAAATATGGCGATAAACACGCGCGACATCTTCTTTTTCATTCAATACTACTCACACTCTCTCACTACTGCTCACTTGCTACTTCTCGCTCTCACTCTCTCTCTTAGACTCTCTCCTCTCTCTGTATGTTTTGCATACTCATTCAATTTGAATAAATGCCGCCAAGAGGCACTTAGCTTTTGTTTGTTTAAACAACAACAAAAAGTAGCAAAAGAAGAAGAAATGGCTGACAATATTAACAATAACAATAACCACATCCGTCCAGAAAATAATAATAACAACAACAACAACTACAACAAAAGAAAAAGTATATAAATAAAAGCTATGAAAAGATATGAGCTACGTGTATACGTGACTGTTTTGTTGCAAAAGTTTTCAAATTTCAAACTTGATTTTAATATTTTTCCAACTTGCTTCTTCTTCTTCTTCTTTTTCTACTGCGTTTAAGTTAGTCAATGCTGTTTTTGTTGTCCTACTTCCTTCTACCTTCTGCCCGATACCTGCTATTTTCAAATGAACCTTTGGCCCGCTGCACACAACATTGACTGAGATCATAAACTTTTGTTTTACTTTTTTATTTTCCTAAGTTTGTAATAACTCGCGGGTACTTTTCGAACTACAATATATATTTTTGTTTGATATATTTTACATGTTGCTTTTTACATGCATATGCTAATTTGATGTATTCATAGCGTGGAGAATTTAAAATATTTGGAAATTTATGTAATCTCCGCAGTATGTGGAAAAAGGAAGTTAGTTAAAGTTACAAAAAAGTTTAGAATGATGGAAATTTTCAAAGAACCAGAGACGAATAGAATAAATTACTGATTAACTTCAATATTCATGCAGTTTTATTTGTTATTGGCCGTCACAGTCGCGGAAAGTAAAACACTACTGAGACTTCAGGGTGTAACTTGACTGAGAAATGATTTAAGTCAGTATACTGAAGCGGAATAGTTCAAACGAGGCATCTTAAACTTTGATAAGAACTTTGCTTTATTCATGAGCTAGTTCCTATATGATACTTTCAAGGATAAAAGAAGAGCTCAACATTTCAGTCTGTTCGATTTGTCTCAATCACGTTAAGGTTTCTTTAAATATTACCACAGGTTTGCTGAATCAGTATTACTCAAACCAAGAATACCTAAGACCGGTTTATCCAAACAAAGGTTATCTTGTTCATCGGTTAATTAAGGATACCATGATCACTTGGTTACCGGAACTACACTCGTCTGAATTAGTCTTACTCAAACCAATTTTATCTGAAAACAGACTAACCTGAACCAAACCTTACTGTAACATGCTTTTCCAAACCTTACTGAAATATGCTTTTTTTTAGCCTTTTTTGAAATCTTTCCAATTCCTCTTTCTTCAAACAACTCTTGAGCCTTGAAATTAAGTCCGATTTTCACCGCAGTAAATCAACCAGGTTTATCTGAAATCATACCAGTCATAATCAAACTTGAGATCTTCCTTAACCTGGATTGCCAGAATCATTCTTACTTGAACCTAGCAGACTTTGAACAAAGCATGCAAGCCTGCCATAACAAATCTGATTTCTTTCACAATAAATCAAGCCTTATACGGCTTTTTTCAAATTCCCCTCCTTTTAAACCCCCCTGAATCAGATCGAATTTAATCATCTAAGGTTACCATAAACAAGTTTATAATAATCAAGCTTATCTGAAGCAGTTTTATTATAATCTAATCTTATTTAAGACCTTCCTTTTTCCCCTCTTTACAACTTACTCTGAATCAATCCTAACATAATCAAGTGTGATTTCTGCCCTCAATGAATCAACTACGCATATCTCATCTGAACCGACCTGAAACAATTTGTGGATTTGAAAACTTTTATATACAGAAATTGCGCCACTAGTCAAAATTTAAAGGTTTGGCTTATATTACACCACTCAGGAGGAAGAATCTTGAGTCTTTTATAAAACTTTTTTACATCCGGATAAATTTTATTCAAATAATAACTGACTTTTTTTATACAAAAAATTATGCGGCTAGTGTTTCTTAGTCGAAATTGTTACTTTTAAATTAAATTCAGAGTTGCGGATAATTTTTTCCAACCGGATAAATTTTGTCCGTATGAAAAAATTATTTTTTCATACGGACAATTTGACTAATTTTTTGTAGTCAAAATTGATAGTTTTGAATTAAGTTATAATTTTTTCCAACCGGATAAATTTTGTCCGTATGAAAAAATATATGCGACTACTGAAGTCAAAATTGATATTTTTGTGTTAAATTCTGCCATACGGATAATATTTTGCAACCGGATAAATTTTATCCGTATGAAAAAATATACGCGACTAATGTTTTATAGTCGAAATTGATATTTTTGTATAAAATTTTGCCATTCGGATAATTTTTTGCAACCGGATAAATTTTATCCGTATGAAAAAATATAAGCGACTAGTATTTTATAGTCGAAATTGATATTTTTGTATAAAATTCTCTCACTCGGATAATTTTTGGTGTCCGAAGTAAAAGTAAACTTAACTATACTTTTATGCCACTCATTCCTTATGGCATTAAAGTGTGATTATGCGCCAATATGGTCACTTTACCCACCAGAAAATGAAAAAATTATGTACAAAAAGTTTAAAACATTCAGGAAAACCAGCAGAAATGCGAATAAAAAGAGTAAGCTTAGAAAACCATAATTACTTTAAGAAACCTGCTCCCAAATTGTTAATTCAACAGATGATTTCTTTAAATTTGCCAATCACAAGCACTGATTTTAACCTTAACCTTTCTTCAACAACAGCTTGCAATGCACTTATTGAAAAAATCTTAATCTTCTTATTGAAATATTGAAGAATTTCTTCTGCACTTCTCAACTCAACTTAACTTAAACGTTTACTGAAAAATGCTACATTTATTATTTAATATGCTTTTTACTTTCAGACAACAAAACTACAACAACAACTTGATATGCAATTGAATCTCATGCACTTCACTTCTGGCACATAAAATGAAAGTCTATACTCATTTATCAATCAATTCAAGTACATACATGAAGAAATTATACCAAAGTGATCCATCATAGAAGATGAAGCTCATTTTCCTTCTCATCTGCATACATCTTAATATGTGAAAGATTTTTATTTTTTTGTGCCTTTTCAAAAGACAGAAAGGGAAAAAAGTTTGCATATTATAAGATATTGCAATAGCAATAGCAACATATGTTGCCGCCATTTCGATAGCAACTACACGCCGCTAATATTGTAGGCGAAAGTAGAAAATTCTGCCAGGATTAACCCAAAATCGAAGCATAAGAGCAGAGCAGAGCAGAGCTGGAGAAGCTGCACAAGCAATTGCAACACTTACCAGCAAAGCGGATTTTGAATTTGTTGAATTGACACAAGAAAATCGTTATCCGGATTAGAATTGAGGGCATATAGCAAGCAGATGGCGTCTTCTGAGCTAGATAAAAGCAGCAGCAGAGAGAAAGTGGCGGAAAGTAGTAGCTAAATCGCATTTAAAGTAGGTGGTGATATTCCGGAACGGCAGAAGCCGCGCACAAATTTAAATTTTTAATATTTGCTAGAGAATGAAACAAAAATCAAAGCATATGTTACGGCGAACGAAGAAGCTCAGTCTTGCAGAATAGAAGAAGAAGAAACCATAGCAAGGAAGCAGGAAGAAGGAAAAGGGGCGGGTTCGCTAAACATACGTTGAGCATGGCTCATTGTCACAGGCGTACGTTGGTTTAATCATTGTAACAAACGAAATTTAAATGTAAAGTGCACAACCTGCCAGCAAATAAAACGAGAAAGCAACAGCGAAGGAAGAAATAGAAATCTTAGATGACAACAAACAGTTTCTGCTCCATGAATTTTTCATGAGCGCATACAATCCAAGCAGCCAGCAAGGCGTGAGAGTAATGCAAAAAGGCAGGAGCGACATATATACATAAAAAGGAGACAATAAATACAATCAGCAACGCAGTGAAACAGAAGACTGTCAGGAGACAGGAGGCCGGAGGCAGCCGAAACCGAAATTAGGGATTCACTTTTCTAAGTCATATACACAAAAGCAAACATTAATTCAAATCACCCTCGAAAGTGAGACCAAAAACAACAGCTACACCGTTTAGAGCGACTGGTACTGTGTACCTAGAATTAAGAGACAGCCAGACAGTAGCTTCAACATGACTGATTTGCGTCGCAGCAATGCCGAGGCGCGTATACACCAGCAACAGCAGCAACAATCATTTCGCGATTCATTCCGCTCGAGTTGCAATTCGACCCCGGAACCTCCCTTAAAAACATATCCCACATCAGCACTAGCGCACGCCGAGCAACAGCAGCTACTGCAACTCACAAACGGGCATCGAAATCCATTGCTGAAAACATTAGCGGATCATGCCAATATGGGCAGCACGAGCGGTGGCAGCACTACAAGCAGCACAACAACAACAGCAACAGCGACCACAATCGGCCGGAATTGCAATGGCAATGCCTCCTGCGGTGAAATACAATTCGATGAGCGTGAAATTTACTATGTCTCACCATCAAAACGGAAAGGTAGTTTCTGTGGTCCAACACCAACAAGTAGCGGTGTGAGTTCGGCGCCTCTACGCAGCAGCATGCGTGCCTGTGAACGTTTACGTTCATTTAGCCCAACCACAACAGCGACAAACATGACTCAGCCCAACTACCCTGGCATAACGCCATCGGCGGCGTATGGTGCACGTGCTGCCGGTAGCCTCGGGCAAGATATGAGTTTCGATAGCTACGAAGTATCATCACATTATTCAGATACCGCAATGCAAGTACTACGTTCAGGCAGCTGCTCGGGCATAGCCGCTGCTGGTCTTATGGGTGGTGGCGGCGGCGGCGGCAGTAATCTTTCAGCAACAGCAGCGGGCAATTGTAATAGCTCAAATAGCAGCCTGGCACAGCAGCATGTCATGCCATCGCAACGTACACAAAATAACGTGACATTTGCGAATTTCGTTAGTGAGCAGCGTCCACCGGTATCGCAGCCGCAATCCAATCGTGGATCGTTGCGTCGCAACAAGGGACGTAGTAATCAATCGCTTTGTAGTTGTGATGCTGGCGCTGAGACGGAAATTAATCCTGATCCGACACGCCCGCTGTATCAGTATAGCCTGGAGCGACGTCAGAAAACGCACACATACACATGCGAGCAGAATGCTCAAATACTAATGAGACTGGAACGCGAACGCAATCGTAAGCTATCGCAGAGTGGTAGCAAGGAGGACGTACAGGTGAGTTGCGATAATAAATTGATTAAATTAATTTTAGTGAAGAATCGATAGTTGAAATGTAAAGAAGTAGAAAATGGCGTATGAGATCTTGAGGGAATTTCTAAGCTAAGTATAAAAAGAATACACCAAAATTTATAGCAATGATATTATACAGTATTTCTCTTAGGGTATGTTCAGGAATGATAGGTTTCGTAATTGAACATTGTTGTGGTGCATGCGGGTGCTCAAGAGCATCAAAGTTCATACTTGAATACTCATGCACTAAACATACGTGATCTTCTCGCACATTTTCTGGCAATTCAAAAAAACTTTCGCATAGTTATGTGTTCAAGAACATCAGGGTTTGTATTGGAACACTTATGTATCGAATATTCACGATCCTTTCTCACACATGCCAAGCCCCCAAGAATTTTTCCCACATGCTTAAGTTAAAGAACATCAGCTTCAAGCGCTCAATATTATTAATTTTTTTGCTCATTTACGTGTTCGAGAACATCAGAGTTCATATTTTAACACTATTGAACCAAATATACGTAATACTTTCGCAGAGCTATGTGTTTAAGAACATCGGGGTTCGTATTGAAACACTCAATATTATTTATTTTTTTGCTCATTTATGTGTTCAATGACATCCGAATTCGTATTTGAACACTCATGTACTGAATATTTGGATATTTTCTCACACATACCAAACCAAGAACATCGGGGCTCAAACGCACTGAACATTGTTGATTTTTTCAGCATGTAAATGTTCAAGAGCATCGAAGTCCATATTTGAACACTTATGTACAAAATTTATATGTTCCCCTCGCACATATGCTGGCAATTCTAAAATACTTTTGCATTCTTATGTCTTCAAGAACATTAGATTTCGTACTTGAACACACATACAGTCAATATTATTGATTTTTCGCACATTTACGTGTTCAAGAACACCAAAGTTCGTATTTAAACACTCTTGAACTGAATATTCGCGATATTTTCTCACACATACCAAACTTTCGTGAACTTTACCCACATGTTTAAATTCAAGAACATCAGCTTGTTTAATCTTTTCGGTCATGTACATTGTTTTGCAAAACATTCTTGAACTTTTCTCACATGCACGTGTTCAAGAATGATAGGTTTCATATTCGTCTGGCCACTATTGGCTCATGTACAAATTTACGAACATCATCGCTCAAATGCTTTGAACATTTTTGGTTTTTTGTGTATGCACGTGTTCAATAATATCAAAATTCATGCTTGAACACTCATATACTAAATATGCGTGATCTTCTCGCACATTTCCTAGCAATTCATAAAAACTTTCGCATAGTTATGTGTTCAAGAACATCAGGGTTCGTATTGGAACACACATGTACTGAATATTCGTGTTTCTTTCTCACACATTCCAAGCCTCCATGAATTTTTCCCTTATGTTTAAGTTCAAGAACATCATTTTTGCTCATTTACGTGTTCCAAAATATCAGAATTCGTATATGAAATACGTAAAAATACATGATTTCCTAGTACGTATGCTGTGAATTTTTAAATATTTTTGCATAGTTATGTGTTCCAGAACATCAGAGCTCATATTTGAACATTCATTCACTTAATACAACTTATTTTTTGGTCATTTACGTGTATAGGAACATCAGAACTCGTATTTGAACACTCATGTAATACATATACGTGATTTTCTCGCGCATATGCCGGAAATTTCGAAATATTCTCTCATAGTTATGTGTTCAAGAACATTAGGGCTCGTATTTGAACACTCATCCACTAAAAATTAATAAATTTTTTGTAATCATTTACGTGTTTAAGAACATTAGAGTTCATCTTTGGACACTCATATAACAAATATATGTAATTTTTTCGCACATTTGCTGGCAATTCTTAAATATTTAGATATAATTATATATTCAAAAATGTCAGGGCTGATATTTGAACACTCGTGCACTCAAAATTAATTAATTTGTTTACTCATTTACGTGTTTAAGAACATCAGAGTTCATCTTTGAACACTAATATAAGAAATATATGTATTTTTCTCACACATTTACTGGCAATTTTTAAATATTTTGGTTTAATTATGTGTTCAAGAATATCAGGACTCGCACTTGAACACTCATGCACTCAGAATTAATTATTATTTTTACTCACTGACGTGTCTTAGTCCGTCTTTGAACACTCATATAACAAATATATGTATTTTTCTCATACATTTGCTGGCAATTCTTAAATATTTTGGTTTAATTATGTGTTCAAGAATATCAGGATTCGTATTTGAACACTCATGCACTCAAAATTAATTTTTTTTACTTATTTACGTGTTTAGGATCCTCAGAGTTCGTCTTTGAACACTAAATATATGTAATTTTTTAGCACATTTGTTCAAGAATATCAGGGCTGATATTTGAACACTCATGCACTTGAGACAATTTTTTTTTTCTTTTTTTTTTGTCATTTAAGTATTCAAGAACAGCAGCGTTCGCATTTGTACACTCATGTAACATGCTTTATATTTTCGACAATTTTCAACATGTATTTGTTCAAATACGAAGCTTGTTTCTTACACAACGAAATCTTAAATTTATTTTATTGATGTTTAAAGATTTTCGAGCCTATTTCATTTTATTTTATAGTAAACCTGTGTGTATGTATTTGTGAATGGGCGTGATAAACATAAAACTTAGAGCATGCATTTGTTGCTAATACACGAAATAAACACTAATATCAAATAAAGCACACAAAAATATCTAATGTAAGACACGTTCCAATGAATTGAAATTGCAAAGTCAACGCCATAAAACAAAGAGACCTTTTCTTCTTCTTCTTCGTCTTCTTCATCATTAACATCAGCAGCTTCAGTTGTTGTTGCTGCGGCTTTTTCTCTATGGCTTTTGTTTGGATGTTGTCAAGCAATTAATATTTGAGAAACGCACTCACACATGTGTGCCTGTACACCTGATGGGAAAACTTTTTAATTAAAATGCCTTTGGGACAAATTCTCTATATATGTTTTTGGTCCACTTGAAATGTTGCTTACGTTTCTATTTGATATACACGCTTTCACATATATATATATATATATAACTAGAAACGTTTTTGAAGCTGCTCGGGCTAATAACTATTTGACCTTAATTCATGACACTTCAAATAGTTGCCATACTACATATATTTATTATCCTACCCCAACGCCATCAACCAATAGCTAACAACAACATCTACAGTTCAACGAAGTATTTTCTTTAACTGGAAATAAATTTTCGGCAATTCGCAAAATTTCATCTTATTCTATTCTATTCTATTTTGTTTTTTTTCTCTCTCTTTTATGTTCTATTTTCTTCAAGCAGAATTTAAGTTGAAAAACAGAAAGAGAAGAATCTACCAATTAGCCTCGATTTGTCTCAATTAATACATCATGCACACACATACTCCTTCAAGTAGATTATACATACACACATACACACACACACACACACACATAGAATCATACTATACCCGCATATTCGTAAACACTATTTTTCTTTCGGATTATACAGAAATTTTATCTCAGACTCTTATTTTTCATATACATACATATCTATGTAAGTTCTGATTCCCTAGCAGTTTTAGCAGTTTCTCTTTCCACTTCCTTCTTTACTCACACTTTACGGCATACTCATAAAAGTAGCGTAAAGTAATGAAAAGTAGCAGCAAGCAAAAGTAGAGTAGAAATGAAAGTAAAGCTGATATGAGTTGTGTAGGTATGTATCTGTGCCAACGCATTTATTCCTTTATGGCCACATTTGTCTTTGTGTCTGTCTGTCTGTCCTTGTGACCCTTGAAAATGCTCTTATTCTCGCCATGAATAACAAATCACATGCTCTCTTGACGCATTTGATGAATGTGAAACTGCAGTATTTGCTTCTTCGTCGCCATCTTTGCTCTTTAAAACATACATAGCTACCTACACTCATAAATAATATTCATACAATGTGGCAACGCTTACCCGTATGCATATAAACAATAAAACACTCATGTGAAAGTTTTACTTTCATTTTTCCAAAAAAATTTTAACGTAAATAGTGATAGTAAATTACATTTGAGTACCTCAGCATTCATTAAAGTATCCTTAGAATTTAATTTCATTTTTTGTTTTTATGAGTGCATGTGTTATTAATTTTAGAAGCGTTTTAATGGCAACAATACGAAGAAATTACAAATTAAAATTAATCTAAAATTTTGCTAAGGAAACAAAGTAGTCGCTACTTTACTTATCTGACAACAGGAAATCATCAATTGATTTAACAGCGCCCGACTGCTCAAGTGTGAAGTAAGCCGAGAGCTGGAAATAAATACTAAATCAGAAATTTAAGAAAATCAAGGAAGAGAATCAATTTTGAGAGGAATGGAAAGAGAGACTCAAGGTACAAGGTATATACTTGCTGGGAGTAGGGTATTAATATATGAAAGTTTTAATAAAATTCTCCCGATTTTCTCTTTACTTTACTCCTCAAAAACGGGGAGAATCCTTGAGAGAAAAAGTTGTGAGGTAAGATTAATCAAAAAAATAAAATAAAATAATTTTTGGAAAAAATATATGAAAATATCAGGGGAAATAAAACGATCACCTCTTCTCTCCTCTGTTCGGTGGCAACACCTTGTAAAGAAAAAGAGAATAAAGAATAAATTGAGAGACAATTTTACAAAAGAGTAAGGAAAATAATAAAATCCACTACTGAGAGCAGTGGCGTGCCTAGCATTTACTGATGAGGCAAGCCCAGTGCATTTTTTTTTACCAAACCAAAAAGACTAAAATTGAGGATGGAATGCTCTAGATCCCGATTGAAGCATTGAAGAAGGAATATGGGAGCTCTGTTTGGACTTTACCAACGTTTTTAGACGTGCTAAAATATTGACATTTAAAATACAAAATGAGCATATAAATTCAGGAGGTGAACGTAGAAAGGGCATTTTTGGACTTAATTTGATATAGGCTCCGCAAAGGTATCATTTAAAAAACAAATCGTTGAGTGATATACTATTTTTTAAACTAAACGATAATTTCTCTTAATATAAACCTTATTAATAAAACTGCAAATTATCAAATATAAGAAAATGTCAACGGAATGAAAAAATCTAAATTGCAAAGTAACTAAATGTATGGATGCAAATAAGTAAAACTATTATTTGAAAAACCTTGTTTTGCCTTCATTTGTATTTGAACCTGAACCGGAACACACTGTTATTTTTTGCTTGAACCTGAACACGAACCCAAATTTAACCGGTTCGAAACTCTGCTAAAAACTAATGGCGCAAAAAAATAAGAGTAAAAGAAAGTAGAGGCAAATACTTTCCAAATGGCAAACAAAAACTGAAAGCCAGCTTTTAAATTCTATGTAAAATCATACATAGTAGTAGAAAATTGGTATGCTGCTACTTTTTTTTGGAACCGCACATACTAAAAAAGCTATTGAACTTCCTATAAGAATAAGCGAGATAGCATGTTATGAAAACATACATTTTCAAATTTTAAAAGCCTCGTAAAAGCCAACTTGATGAACTGCGATAGCATGAATGCTTGTGTGTATTTTATATAATCCACATTTAATTTTTTATTAGTGCATATACGAGCTATTGAAAAACAGGGTAATACAAATAAAAATTTTTTAAAAGAAAATTATTCTTTCAGTTAAAACAAAAGTAGTAATTTTGTAAGTGCATATTGTAGAAATTTTCAGTTAATAATTCTTAGGTACCGCCACTGACTGAGAGGAAAATTCATGTGAAAGAAAAGTGGAATAAATTGAGAGAAAAATAAGAAAAAATCCAATATGAATCTTGAACGAATTTGAAGAAAATTAATATGAAAAATATTTACAAAAAAAATTAGCCGAAAAAAATTTAAAAATTCCATTCTCTTCATTTCTCTATTCGGGAGAAAACCTATGTGAGGAATATTAACCCTCCGTTTTGCACATGTTTCGATAACCTTTGGTTTGGCACATGTGGTCTGGCCAGACCCCTATCTATTTTCATACAAATGTGTGAGAATATTGCATTTTTGGACATGCAATAAAGTACATTTATATAACCGTAGCTACTAAAAGTTTTTTCACTGATGAGGAACCGTAGCTGGTTCCGAAAGCTTTTAAGTTTTTTCATTAGTGCCTTCGCATATCTGCAATTACGTACTCAGCTAAAAATAAGAAAAATATATCAAGTAGAAAACAGACAAAATATAGGTGAAATATTTTTTTGCCTCATTAATTTTTACGTTTTATTTTAAGGTATATTATGTCTATGAATGAAGTGTTGTGATGAAATGCGAATAGTATTTGGCTTATTGATTCATCGAAGGCATTTGAATCAAACATAGTCCAATTGTGAGTGTTGTTGGTCATATGAAATATATACGGGTCTGGCCAGACCACATGTGCCAAAACGAAGTTTATTTAAATTAAATTAATTTTTTTTTAAATATCAAATATGATAGACAATGAATTTTTAGGAAAAGTCACAAAATTTGAAGTCGCTAGCGCAATCAGGAATATATTAAAATTACAATTGAAATCGAAAAAAGTCTGGCTGGTCCAGCATGTGCCAAACGGAGAATTAAAAATAATAAAGAAAATAACATTAAGAAAACTTTAAAAATTTTAGAGTTAAATAGTGAGGAAAACTTTTATGAAATCAGAAGAAAACCAGATAAAGAATATGAAGAGAAGGGGTATAAGTTGAGAAAAAATTTTGTAGAAAATAAAAAAAAAATAATAGATAGAAATATCAAAAACTGTAAGGGAGAGAGCCCAACGTGGACACCAATTTTTTCAGCGTCTCACTGTATGGCAAAAAAAAAGTTTCTGTGGGCAAATTGATTTTTAGACCACAATTTTCAGCCGATTTCAAAATTCCGTCATTGATTTGTTTTTGTTGATAAATTTAGCTTAAAAACAAACTTTTAACTTTTATTTTTTTTTTTTTTTTGTAAATTTATGAAATACAGTGGGAAATAAGACATCAAAAGCTGTTAATCTTCACTTAACTATTTGCAACTATGTATTTGCCTATAACAAATTTGATAAATTTTTAAACTTCAACAATCATCAATCATTTGAGGTATTTTGGGATGAATCTGAATATTTTATAAAAAACGGTACTCATCAAAAGCCAAAAACTATTATTTTGCCATTTTGTTTATTGCATAAAAAATTATTCAATTTTTTTTTAAATCGGATTAAGGAATCGATGGGAAATTTAAATAAACAAAAATCCATTCACAAAAAAGATATTGAATTAGTTATTTTATACAATCGATGTACAAATCTATGATTATTTTAATTAATTTTAAGAAAAAAAAAGAAAGTAAAATTAACACAGTGAAGGCTAAAATAACAAGGCGCACGAAAGAAAACGTTAAGGTCATTTAAAAACTGTGATTCGGATGGGTAAAGTACAGACAAATGCAACAGTGTTCACAGTTTTTTCTATATTACAAAAACAAACATTGACCGTTGCATATTTTTAGGCTTCGTTTTTTTATGTTATACAAAATGATTTCTCGTTGAATATTTTTAGGCTTAGTTTTTCAGTACTATAAAAAAATTATTTCTTTTGGTATAGTTTTAGGCTTATCTTTTTCATTTCTATAAAAAATATTTTTCGCAGCATACTTTTAGGCTTCGTTTTTTTTATATTATACAAAATGATTTCTGATTGAATATTTTTAGGCTTAGTTTTTCAGTACTATTAAAAAAATTATTTCTCTTAGTATAGTTTTAGGCTTATCTTTTTCATTACTATAAAAAATATTTCTCGCAGCATACTTTTAGGCTTAGGTTTTTTTATATTATACAAAATAATTTCTCGTTGAATATTTTTAGGCTTAGTTTTTCAGTACTATAAAAAAATTGTTTCTATTAATTTTAGGCTTATCTTTTTCAATACTATAAAAATATTTCTCGCAGCATACTTTTAGGCTTAGTTTTTTCAATACTATAAAAAATTATTGTTTGTTGAATATTTTAAGGCTTAGTTTTTTTTAATGCTATAAACAAATTATTTCTCGTAGCATATTTTTAGGCTTAGATGTATATTTTAAATATTTCAACTTTTGTGGAAGTTAATTCTTGTATCACAGCGTGACGATGAATTTCTGAAATACCACCCAAATGTTAATACATCAAAAATACTAAACCTCCCCCCTCTCCCCCTCCTTCAAGGAAAATTCAATGGTTGAAAATCTAAGTGAGGGACATTGGAATAAAGTAAGATGAATTAAAAATAATTATCAAAAAAAAAAAAATAAGAAATTTGGAGGAAGGAAATATTGGGGAAACATTTTTCCATATGAAAACAAGAGAAAAATAACGAAAACAAATTCAGAGAGCAAATCCATATGAAAAATAAATCTTAACAGTTTTCATGTTCTCTTTCTTTGTCTGTTGCCGGTGGTTTCCCTCCAGAAGCAATGCAATGTTCATCTTTTCATTTTTAGAAAATCGCTGAAATTTAGCTCACAGGATGAGCTAAATTATCATTTTCCCCTTAAAAAAAAATTCATACATATTTTTCTTCAAATTATAACTGCCTACGAGAGCCCAAGTTTCCCACATCTCACGTCACTCATTTCATTTACTGTCAAATAATGTGCCAAAAGATAAAGAAAAAATACTAAATGCAGCCTACGTATCAGGATCGTTACTGTTTCCACATCTAATTGAATTTGAGTTTCAAGAACAAATTCATTAAAATGATTACGGCGCTACTGAACTGAAGCTGAAGGCAATGTGTGTGCAAAAATGCGCCATTTGTTGCCATTTGTTGCCATTTGTATATTTATAGTGAGAAAATGAAAATGATATAACAACAACAACAAAAAAGGTGTCCTTTTAATTTCAAATTGTATTATTTCAGCACATCCTCACATCCACACACAGATAAACAGAACAACAAAAAAAAAAAAAAAAAAAAAAAAAAAAAAAGAAAAGTATCCTTTTCATTGATTTGAAATTTTATTTCCTGTCCTTTCTTTATTTTTGTTACATTCAGAATATTGTATAAAATAAATATGTATGTATGCATGTATATAATTTTTTTTCGTTTTATGTCCATTTATCAAAAATTTCTTTTGAATTTTTGATTGATTTAGGAGTATCTACTTTATTTCGATTTTTATTATTTAATTTTTTTTTTGGTTTTGTGTGAGTGTGTGTGGTGTTTTTTTGCAAGCAAAGGAAGCATGATTTGAAAGAAAAACATGCTCGGTTTTGTTTTTTTTTTTGCAGTATTTTCTATTATATTTTTGGACGAGTAGGAGGATATTAAAAAAAAATAAAAGGACTTGTGTTTCATGAAAATGTATACACATATATTTAAATATATATGTATGTAGATATGTATATATACATATTGAGTGATTTAATTTTTCATTGAATGTCATCTCTGTGTATGTATGTGTATCTGTTTAGATGAGTGCGTGTGTTTTTGTTCGTGTACCCCAATGTATTCAGCAAAGGAAATTAAAAAAAAGCATCAATATTTTTTGAAGTTTTTTGTTACTGTTTTTTGTTTTTTTTTTTCTTTTTTGTTTGATATGATGGATGTGCGATAAAAATTTCTAATAATTCCAAGAACAGAAAGACAGTTATATTAAATTTAAAAATTTCAAAAATATTCCATAAATATTAATAAAAATACATATTCAATTTTACATTTCTTTTTTTTCGTCTGCGTTTTTTTTTTTTTATTTTTTTATTTATAAAATAAAAATTATTTATTATTTTGTTGAAATATTTAATCTCATAATTGCTCAAGTGCGCTTTAAATTATATAAATATGAAAATAAACGCATATGCTTCATCATAAAGAATTATAGTACAAACATTACTCAACCTTAATGAGTTCATATTTAATGCTTTCTCGAAATGTTGTTCATGTAATAAAATGCCGCCGCCACAATAAAAAAAAAAAAAAACAAACAAAAAAATCAACCCACTGAACCACTGAACTCAGTGATTTCTCAGTAGAATTGTATGCCATCCACCCTCACTCTTCCTCCTCCACACTACCAGTACAGTTAAACTCAATGCAGAGTTAAGTTGAAGAGTGAAGGAGGAGGTAGGTGAAACCGATATTGAAAACAGGAAGTCCTAGGAATGCACCGCGCGCGCTTTCAGTAACATAAAAACGGAAATATAACTCATATGTGTAAACAGTGTGACATATGTACGAGCATGTGTGTGCACATTACACATACATAAGCATATATAAATTTTTTTACATTGAAACTCATAAACCATCAAGGGCATAAATCAGCACACATTCACGAATTTTCTTCTTCTTCTTCCATTTCCACTTTCGCTTGCTTGTTTATTTTGCTATTGTAGCCGCAGAAGTAGCAGCAGCAGCCACGCTCTTCGACTCTTGAGTACTTGCTGTTGTATGCACCTTGTTGACAGCAGCAGTGTACACTTTAGAATATGATTTTATGCTGCTTCAACTTGTATAGAGAAAGGTAGTGGCTGTACCCAAGGGGTAACATCACATTACCACACCTTACTGCTTCGGACATGAAGAAGTGCATATACGATATTTGAATAGTTGCATTTTCTCTGGAGCTATCAGTAAAAAAAAAAATTTTAAAACTCAGGTATTCTGAAAAATAATTCAAATCAATAGTGGATCCAGAGTTGACGGTTCTATTTTATTTTTTTTTTTTCAGAAAGTATTTTGATCGAAGAGCAACGTTCAAAATGTATGAGATATTTAATTCAAATGTTTCGAAATCTGCTGATCAATTTGCTAGAAAAAAACTGCTCCAATCATTTACTTTCAAATAGTTCGAACTTTTTCAACCAATCTTTTAATTTTGATGTACTAACATCTTTACTGGGGAGTATTTCACAAATTCCACAAAATCCACCGTTACACTGTGTTACATGAATTAACTTCCACAAAAGCTCAAATAATTTAAATATATATCTAAGCCTAAATTTATGCAACGAGAAATAAGTTTTTGTAATATTCAAAAAACTAAGCCTAAAAGTATGCTACGAGAAAAATGTTTTTCAATATTGAAAAAGACGAAGCCTAAAAATATGCTATAAAAAATAATTTTTTTGAGTATTTAAAAACTAAGCCTAAAAGTATGCTGTGAAAAATATTTTTTGTAATATTGAAAAAGCTAAGCCTAAAAATATACAATAAGAAGAATTTTTTTTTGTAATATTGCAAAAACTATACACACTGTTGCATTTCTCATTATTTTCCCCATAAATTACGCAAATAGTACAGTGTTAATTTTACTTTCTTATTTTTCTTAAACATATTAAAAATAATCATAGATTTGCATATTTATTGTATAAAATAATTAAATTCATGTCATTCATTATCTTTTTTTGTGAATGAATTATATTTATTTAAGAAATATAAGAAGAAATAAGACTAGTCGGTAAGGCACCAGTAACTGGGGCTAGTTTTTTGCGGAAGAAATCTCTTTATGAAAAACAAATATCAAAAGAGAATCAAACTACTCGTTGGTGATTGTTTTAGTTATTTGTGTATGCAGATAATTCGTTAAATACATCTGAGAGATGCCGTTACTCTCTCTTTCTCTTATTTATTATTTACTCCCGCTTAAGCAATGATTTTTTCAACGATTAATGCAATGCTTTGTTCAATCAACGAATTTAAAAAAAAAACTTCCGACGCTAATATTTTGGAATTGGCTTAACCGATTTTAAATCTGATACTCTTCAAGCTCTTTAAATTGATATATAATATGATATCGTAGCACTTTTGTATCTACTGGAATAAAATTGTAGTTACACTAATAAATGTATAGATATCTGGAGTAGCAAGAATATTACATAGATAATGGCGTAAGTGCCCATTTTGCGCAATAATGCTGTAACCTAATTGTGGGTGCATAATCGTCTCACCGCGTTACGTAGCTTTCATGTCTATTTAGGTTTGGGCTATATTAAATAAATTTCCTTTTTCCTTAAGTGAATACCTCTATAAAGTATTTGCGTAACTATGTAATACTATTTGATTTCGAATATATATACATAAGAAAAAAATTTTTGATGCGCTAACACCTTTACTAGGGGGTACTTCAAAAGTTTCCAAGTCACACTTTCAATGTAACGCTTTTCATGTCACACTTTTTGTTTTCTTCTTTGCAAAAAATTTTATTTACCAATCTACTTTAATTTTATATGTAACTTTAAGCCCAAAAGTATGCAAAACATAATTTAACGGACTTGTGGAATATATCAAAAATTGTATTGTTTTAATGTCTAGTTTATTTTAGTTTATAGTTTATTCTTTCCCAATTGGAATTGTAAAATAATATCAACATTAGGCGATGTAAAAGTATGAAAAACGAAGAAAGTGTGTTGAAAACAGAAAATGAGAAATATAGAGTTAAAAAAAACAAATGGCTGCACTTTTTGAAAAATAAAAATGAAAGTTTTTGTAATGAAATAAGCAACAATGCGTAAAGGATGTTATCAAATCATGTGACGAGTGCAGAAGCGACACATTTTGTGTTTTGTGATGGATTGAAAATTTCTGACTATTGTGCTAGCTGAAGCATACCCTGGAGATATAGGAACTGATGTTGGATTGAATATTTTAAGTTGATGAATATCTTTGTAGAATACTTTTTCCAATCAATAAGTAAAAAAAGATTGCATTCTTTCGATAAATCACCAATCATTTATCAATTAATTAAGAATTTTGACCAATTTATTCAACCAATCAAAAAAAAAAACACCAATCACCATTCGTTTAAACATTTCAATAGAAATAAAACTTTGTGCAAACTTTGTGTGTCAAAAAGATTGCAATCATTTTCAATCAATCACCAATAAAGAATTCTTACTTTTTGGTTCAATCATTCAGATTTTCAAGCAATCACAATTCGTTAAGAATCATTCCTTATATTCATCATCTCTATGGAAACTTAACTATTTGATGCAATCTGATCGCATTCTTTCAGCGAACTTTAATTCATTTTGTTGGTGAAAATGAAAAGCTTCATTAATGTTGATGAATTAGGTTGCGCCTCAGGTAAAATGTATGCATAACCTAGAGCTAGATGAATGTAGATGATTGCTATGCCATCACTTGTTAAGTATACAATATAAAAAGAAGGTTAGCTACTTAGCACAATGCAATTCGACATAGACCGCTTCCAAGCCAGCACAACTGCTCATGTGTTCATTTCTCTAGCTGATTTCAAGCGTAAAAAGGTATAAACATAAAATTGCTTAAGATGCATGGTTTGAGCAATGTAGCTGCGATTTTGCATGAGTGAATCTTAAAGCAGCCATTATAAGAAAAAAAAAGCGCTCATGTTGTCACATTTTTTTCTTGATTTTTATTTTTTGTTATACATACATATAAAATATTATAACCTCAATAAAAATTGAAGCTTAATGTGAAATTACAAAAGTGTCACCTTCTACCGCAATTTCTGCTACTTTGCATTTGTCCTTCAAATTCTCTTGCATGGCTTGACAAATTTTGCACTTTTAACCCTTCATTGCAATTAGTGTTATTAAAAAAAAAAACAGCTCAAGTTTGTGTGTGTGTGTGTGAATTCCATGATTTCTGGTTGGATAGAAAATGCTGAAATTAGCATGCAATTTGAGATTTATTTTCTTTGGTTTGTTTACTGAAATGTAAAAGCTTTTCTTTGAATGAATGTCTCACAAGTTTTGTAGTTTCATATCACTTGGCACAAATCAGCGAGGGGAAAGCTCAAACTTAATGCGAATAAATTCTAAGCTTCTCGAATGTACAATATTAAAAAGAGCTTAAAGCTTGAACAGCTTCGTCCCTGAAGTTCCCAAAAAGCTTTTAAAATATTTAAAATTGCCCGAGTTTCTATCTGTTCAGGGTTTTAGAATTTCATGTTCACCCCATCATGTTCACCTCGAAGTTTTTAAAACTTTAAGCTTTTCTACATGTGCTTAAAATTTTGAACTTGAACTTTGAGCTGAAAGTTCTCAAAGCTATAATTTTCCCATGTTCTCTTGCTGAGTTGTCAAACTTTCAGCTAATTCCAATTGACTTGAAAGTTTTCCTAGCTTTCAATTTTGCATTGTTCACATAAAGTTTTCCATACTTTATTTTGCTGACTTGAAAGCTTTCAAAGCTTTCCAGAACTTTTGTTTTTCAAAGTTGTTTTAAAAGTTTTCTAAGCTTTCAACTTTGCCATATTTAATTAAGACTTTTGAGCCTTTCAATTAAGTTAGTTTAAAAAATTTTCGAAGCTTTGAAATCTTTCAGCTTTCCTATGTTGAATTGAAATCTTTCCCGTATCAGTCCGAGTTTTGCGGATTCCCTTTCCAATTGACCATTTTTTCATTAATTTCATTTAGATTTTACAGCAATTTACAATTTCTTTGTGCGCCTACAAATCTGCTTCCTCAACTAACTTGTCATCATAGCGTAGGCGTTTGCTCATTGAACTCTTTTACAAATAAAATCAGGAATATTTTTGAAAAAGGAAAATATGATAAGGATACGGAAATGTTCCATCCGAGTTGAACAATAAAAATCAATTCTTGAAATAACAAAAGAGATGGGTAGCTTATGAAATTTTCCCTACTCTTGTCAGAATTTACGCAAGTTCACTCATGAGTGAACAATATTTTTCCATCTGATATTTTGCGTATACCTTCCGCCAATTTTTTTTTTTCTTTTTTTTATTACTGCCTACACATTTTTGCGTGACTAATGTAATGTCGTTTTTCTCTTCTTTATTTCAATCTCCTTATAGAGTGATACACCTTCCTCCTCCGATATGGATGCAATACCACCAGTGCCGCCGCCACCCTCAATGAAACGTAACGGCAGCATGCGTAGCTTGCGTTTGTTGCAACTGCAACAGCAACAGCAGCAACATCCACAACAGCAGAGGCCTTCATCGACATGTAGCATGAACAACATGAACAACAACAACATAAATAGTAGCCAAAGCAATAATACAATTGCTACACTCTGTAGCGGTGATTTGCTCAACGATTGCGCCAATAGTGCAATCGATGTTGGATCCGTGATCGATGATTGCACCACTTCGATACTGAAGTGCGCCAATGCGGTCGGTGCAGAAATTATGGCCACAACGAATGTCGCGCATAAATCGACAAGCGGCAATATTGCTACACTGGCAACAATGGCTTCACAAGCCAAGCCCGACGTTTGTCATGTTGGCAATCATGCAACCACATCCTTCAGCAACAATTATCCCCCGCCCTGCATTGTACGCGATGATATATTCATGCCGAATTCCAAAAAACTAGATCCCAGTTTGTGCTTCCTACACTCAGGTCCCAACGGCATTGGCCCTGGTCCTGGCCCAGCAGATTTATTGTCATTGTCGTCGAAATCACAGCGCGATTTACAAAAGCAACAGCAGCAACAGCAGCAGCATAACAACAATCGCAGCAGCATACTTAGCTTAAGCAAATACAACACCATCGGTCCAAGCAGTGACTATGCACGCCACTTATCCCACTATAATCAGCAACTGCAACAGCACCAGCGCATCTCGGAACGTTGCCGTTGTTTCTCACAATCCATTTCGAATTTTTCACGCGATTACTTTGGCCAGCAACATCAACAGCATCAGCATCATCGTTCCAGTAGCATGGGCATTGGTGGTGGTGCAGGAGGACGAGGAGGATCAAACCGCAGCGGCGACAATCACTCGACAAAACAACATCACAGCATTTTCCATACAGGCGGCAGCTGTGGCCATGACGAGAATGATTGGCTTAGTGGCGTTGGTGGCTTTGGCGGCGACAGTGAACCGCCAGTAATTAGCCGTAGCTACAGTAATTTAGTAGATATTGATGGTCGTCATACAACGAGCAGCCGTTTACCCTATCAAAAATTCCATACACCCGCGAATGTGTTCAGCAGTAGCTGCAGCTTCAGCGCTGCTGCCAATCTACTCAATAATGCCTCATTCACGACACTTAGCAGCAGCACAAATAGTGGCCTTAAAGAGAAACTTCATCAGCAACAACAACAACAACAACAACATTCCCATCATCTGCACAGCCATCAGCTACCAGCATCCCAATCACACCAGCATCAGTCACATCAGCACCACCTTCATCAGCAACAGCAGCAGCAGCAGCACCATCATCAGCACAATCATCAGCAACTGCAGCATCAGCAGTCGGGAGTGCAACAACAGAAACATCATCAGCTACACTCGAGTATAACGAGCATTATGCCATGGAAGCACCGACAGTGCCCTAGCCGTGGTTCTTCTAGTTCAGGAACAAATTCATTCCGTAAGTAACGAGAACGAGTATCTCTACTCGGTGTACTTTAACATGTATGCGTATATACCGAATTACAATAAACCCTGAGTCATTCTAGTTGGCAACACTCTCCTTTACTTCATTCTCATTCTCCGCCCTGCTCTCTTCTTCTCCCTACATAACTACAATCATATCAGACATCACAAGTGTATGTATAAAAGCAACGAGATAGCAGGAGTAAACTAGATAGACTGAGAAGAGAGTGAGTGAGTGAGTGAGAGGGAGAGAGAGAGAGTGGTAGCGAGCGCGTATCATAGGTTGTAGTTCACTTTAGTGCCATGTGGTTTACTGGTTTAAAATCTCATTAAATGCAGTCGCACTCTATATGTCGCTCGCTCTACTGTGCTACCTACTACCTACTGCAAGTACTTACTATTGCTGCTGTCATGTAATTTGTTGTAACGTCATGTTGCTGGGCTCTTTCGAAATGTTCCTTCTCGTTAGCGGTCATATTGAGGTAGCATAAATTGCATCCCACAAATTAGAAAATTGAGCTAAATTTAAATTGTATGCAAATCAAGTCAGTGATAATGAATAATTTTAAATTGTCTGTCTGTCTTTCTATCTGTCTACCTGATGAGATGTGGGAGTGGAAGTGAGAAGGACAAATAGCAAGAATGGTTGCCTGAGGCAGCATTTAGTATAGATTGTAACTAAAAGGCATAAAGTCAAGGCAACATCATGCTAACATTTTCACAAAGATCTATGGTGTGCAGTTGTTGTAATAAGCATAGAATAGTTAAAAGGAAGAAGCTGATATTCTATGGGAGTTGTAAAATAATTAGAGAACTAAGATTGCTGTAAACGTTTTATGGGGGGCTTCCGTTAATCTCGGGAAACCCATTTGTGTCCGTCTTGTCAATCGATATACAGAATATGAATGATATAAAGGACATATTAGAAAACTGATATGATTTTAGTGCCCTTCAAAAATTTCTTTAACATCGTATAGACAAATCTACATGGCACAGATGCCAACATGTTAGAGTAGCTTATGTTTAAAATTGTATTCTACAAATAGTCTCTAATTTATCAAATGCTAATTTTAAAAAGTTAAGAACATTGAAAAAAAAATTATCTCGACTTAAGCTCCTTTAATAAAATGGTGTTTGTATGTATGTTCCTCAGAGGCAGGTATGTTCCGAAACAGCTCAACCGAACCGCTTCAAATTTTAATTCAATTTTGTTTCTATTATTTTTTCCACCACTTCAGTTCTTAAGTAGCTTCCAAATTTGGCCGCTAGAGGGCATCTCCCATATAAAAAAATAAACGTTTCGCCCTAGCTCTTTGTAAACGCAAAAGATATTACTACTAAATTCAATACAAGTATTGTTTTAAACAGGCTTCCGTATCTAGCCACTAGATGGCGCTTTCCATAAATCTTAAATTTTAATTATGGAATATCTCAGGAACTATTTGCGTTACGGCTCCAAGATTTAGTATAAAAACCTTATGTGCTTATATGAAAGGAATATAGATGGGCGTTGATTAGTGGGCGTGACATCTACCGTACAAACGATTTGTATAAACAATATAACTGGGGAACCCTAGAAATTCTTACTATGAAAATTCTTACAATGGTGGTAGTGGTTAGGTGGAACTTGGTATTTTTTGAACAAGTGGGCGTGTCACCTCTCATACAACTGGAATGCATTTTCCGGCATATCTCCGTCACCATTTACAGTAGAATAGTGACATTTGGTATAAGGATGTTAGTTAACAAAACCATGCAACAACAAGAAACGTGGGCGTGACTAAAAAAAGGGGCGGGGCACTTTCTATGTATCCCAAATTTTCATTACTGGATATCTCAGAAACTATTTATGGTGCAATACTAAGATCTGGATAGAAAATATGGTATGTCAATAGAATTCTATGGGTAAAATATAGGTAGGTTTGAGTTAGTGGGCATGAAATCTTCTATGCAACTCTGATTTTCAATACGGTGTATTTCCAAAACTATTTGTGGTACGTTATGGATAGTTGGCACGAGAAAAAAGTGATGGGATTAGAGAAAGTGGGCATGACAGCTCCCAGGCAAAGGAAATGTCTGGCCGTTTTTAGACATATGGGGTTGCCAGTTTCCAGAAAAATGGCTTGAAGAGGAATATGTTGGGAAAAAAGAAAGGCAAAGAAAGTTTGTTTGTTTACAGTATGTTGGTGGTAGTTGGTAGTTATTTGAAAGCCATAGCAAGAAGATGATGAAGGTTAAATGTGAAAATGGGATGTTGATTCCATTAACTAAGAAGAAATTTGTACACTAATGGACAAATGGAAGTGAAACCAATGTAAATTAGATTTAGACCGGAGACTGAACCGCTTATATGGTCACATCTTTCTGAAAGGGTTTGTTGTTGTTGTAATTTTTATATTACTCAAACTTTGCCAGAGCTGTACAGTGAACTTAACAGGACTACATCTCTTAAACTTTAAAGACTATTAGAACTTTAATTTTAATATTTTTGTACTTGTAACTTTATGAACTTTATATTAAGGAAAAGTAAATACAAATCGCGGAATTGTTTTAGCAACAGCAAAGTTTTGTTCAATTTTGATTAAAACAACTCTGAAGTTTCTAAGACGGTAGTGTTATTGGAACAGATTATTCAGCAATACACGAAAAAATGATCTGAGAATTAAATTACAAAGCTATTGGGAGTATGAATGTATAAACTCGTAATTGTGACTAACTTCATATCTATCATACGCGCCATTTTTTTGACATTGACAGCTATTCTATCTCGAAGAGCGCCAGAAATACTATAAGAATTGATCTGTCAAATAATTTTCATAATTTTACAAAAGTGTTTTACTATAGCTGAAAATGTCGAATTTCGTGCCAACAAAACAACATTTGCGTTAAGTTTTAATTTGTTTCTTCCATTTAACGAAAAATGCAACTAAAGCACATCGTTTACTCACTGAAGCTTATCCTGACTGTGCTATAGACGTTAGAATGTGTCAGGTGTGGTATGCCCGTTTCAAAAGTGGTGATTTTGATGTTGAAGACAGGGAACGTTCAGGCGGCCCGAAAAAGTTCGAAGATGAAGAATTGAAGGCATTACTCGAAGAAGATTCATGTCACACGCAACAAGAACTTGCAGAATCTTTAGGAGTTGATCAATCAACCAACGATTAAAAGCATTGGGAATGATTCAAAAGCAAGGAAATTGGGTGCCGTACGAATTGAAGCCGAGAGACGTGATATGAACTGCCGATTGAACGACAGAAAAGACAGGGTTTTCTGCATCGTATTATGACTGGCGATGAAAAGTGGATACGTTACGATAACCCAAAGCGTAATAAATCATGGAGACCGCCCGAACATTCATCAACATCAACGGCAAAGCCGAACATCCATGGATCCAAGTTCATGCTGTGTATTTGGTGAGATATGAAAGGTGTCGTGTATTATGAGCTGTGGAAATCGAATGAAACGATCACTGGCGAACGCTACCGACTACAATTGATACGTTTGAGCCGAGCATTAAAAGATAAGAGGACAGAATATGAGAATAGACACGACGAAGTTATTCTTCAGCACGACAATGCTAGGCCGCATGTTGCAAGGCAAGTAAAAACATACTTGGAAACGCTGAAATGGGAAGTGCTACCCCACCCGCCGTATTCTCCAGACATTGCTCCTTCTGATTACCACTGGTTCCGATCGATGACACATGGCCTGGCTGAACAGCACTTCCGTTCTTTCGAAGAACTCAAAAAATGGGTCGATTCGCGGATAGCCTCAAAAGATGAGGAGTTCTTTGGACGCGGAATCCGTATGCTACCAGAAAGATGGGAAAAGGTTGTGACTAACGATGGACGCTACTTTAAAGAATAAATTTGCAATCACTTTTTCACAATAAATGTCCAAACTACGAAAAAAATACGAGTTTATACATTCATACTCCCAATATGAAATATAAACACTTAGATTTTAGTTTCGTAGTCTATGACTCCATAATAAGTAGTTGAAAAGGTTTATTAAAAAAACAATTTTTTTTTTAATCTTAATTGAATCCATGATATTTGCTCCATCATGCATATTAATCAAATCGTTTCCAATTTGTTCCCTTAAAGAATTTTTAAATTGCACCAGTATGAGAGCATTATAACTTTAATACAATATTCTTTTCAATTCTCACTTAACTTATTTATGTATATATGTAATTATTATTTTTCTTTTCTCTCCATTTTCATCCATTTATTGCTACTGTCATGGCAATTTGCACATATAAACACACACATACACACACACTTAAACATACACCCACATTTAACATTCACACACACTGACACACTCACCCATACAGGATTTGATGCTGCAAAACATTGGCTGGCAGTCAGTTCGATACTCTTAATAATTGGCGCTGCAAGTGTTGCCGTACCATTGGCCTTACGTGTGGCTGCAAGTAAGTAAATGAGTTACTTTAACACATACATATACATACAAACATACATACAGACATGGCATGAGCATGTTAAAAGCTGACCATATCCTGCTATGTTTGTTTGTTTATTTGTTTGTATATGTGAAATGCAATATGCCATTAATGTATTCGTGTGAATGCTTTTTATGTGCATAAGTGTGAGTAACATTTAACACAACAACAAATTTTCCCTCTTCTCTTTTTTTTTACCTCTTTTTACATTTTACCTCTATGTAGGTGCACCATTCGAGGAGCGTTTGCGTGTTGCAGTGCAATTATTGGATCAAGTGCCTTTAATCGATGGGCATAATGATTTACCCTGGAATATAAGAAAGTTCCTGCACAATAAACTCAATGATTTCAAGTGAGTTTTCGATTGAATATTCAGCAGTTTACTTATTTCATTTTTCGTAAATAGTTGCAATTAAAGCAAATATTTATGCATTCAGTTAAAAAATTTTCTTTTTTATTATTTTGTATAATTATTTTTTGCTGTTTCTGTATTCAGCTTTATTGTATAATTAAATTTCATCTGTTTTTTGTAATACTTTTTTCCGATTCATTGTTCAGCTTTGATGAGGACCTCAGAAATGTTAATCCTTGGGCGAGAAGTCATTGGAGTCACACTGATTTGCAGCGACTAAAGAAGGGCAGAATATCGGCACAGGTAAGTTTTAAATGCAAAGTTATTTTTCTACTCTACTATAACACGAAACTCAACGACAATTATATATTCAATATAAATTGCAAATGTTTTGACGATTTATTTCTTTGGTCTCCAAGATAGAGAATTTTATTCACATCAAATTGTTATAACAAAAGATTTGACTTAGTTGAATTAAATGGGAAATTGAATTGATTTAGTTGTAATCGAGATTGAGGTTACTTTTCTTCAAACCATTACAATTTTTAATCGGACCATGCCCACTTTTCATCAAACCATACCCGTTTTTTATCAAATCACATAAAATTTTTATCAATAAATGCCCAAAATTAACTTGAATGCTCTAAATTAAATCCAAAGAGCAGACCAAGCCCACTTGCTTTTTATCAAACCATACCAAACGCTTGTAAAACTATGCTCAAAAAAGCTCATACTACTTTAAACAAGATTAAGATATGAAAACCATGTCCAAATTTCATCAAACCATGCCCACTTTTTGTCAAACCACGCTCAAAGTAGGATTTTAATGTGACCCATGTCTACATTTCATCAAACTGTGCCCTTTTTTAATCAAGCCCTACTAACTTTTATCACACTACGCTCAAAATGGCCCCTTAATACTCTAAATGATCTAAGATGGGAAGACTATGCCCACATTTTATTAAAACATGCCTGCTTTTTTATCAAATCATACTAAACGCACATCAAACTACGCTCAAATGGGCGATTAATGCTCTAAATGAGAGATAAGAAAACCATGTCCACATTTCATCAAACTATGCCCACATTTCATCAAACTAATCAAAACTTTTATCAAAACACTCCCAAAGTGAGAGTTAAATGCTCCATATCAATTGTGAGATTTTAATACGGGCATACATTTCAATAATCTGTGTCGATTTTTCATCAAACATCAATCAATATAACCTCTTAATGCCGTAAATGGAATTCAGATAGGCAGACTATATGCCCATTTCATCAAACCATGATTACATTTCATCAAACCATGATTACATTTCATCAAACCATGATTACATTTCATCAAACCCTGATTACATTTCATCAAACCATACTAAATTTTCATCAAATTATGTCTAAAGTGAGCGCTTAAGGTTCTAAATGAAATTAAAGTAAAGAAAACATGGTTGGACGAAAAGTCAAACCAAACAAAACTTTAATCAAATCACCCCCAAAGTAGGATTTTAATTCTTTATATCTGCTGTGGGGTTCAATTGATGCTCATACGAACAGATTTTGTTCACATTTCATCAAAATATGCTCACTTTTCATGAAACAAAACCAATTTTTATCAAATCAAGTCCGAAATGGCCTCTTAATGCTCTAAATGAAATACAAATGATCAGACTACATTCCTACATTACGAACCATTCCGACTTTTCATCAAACCATACCAATATTTCATCAAACCATGTTCAAAATGGTCTGTTAAGGCTCTAAATGAGATCCAGATGGGCATACTATGTCCTTCATTCATCAAACCATTCCCACTTTTCATCAAACCATACCAAACTTTCATCAAATTATGCCCAAAGTTAGCTCTTAAAGCTCTAAATAAGATTAAGATAAGAAAACCATTTCCACTTTTCGTCAAACAATAACAATTTTCATCAAACTAGACCCAAGCTGGCCTTTTAATGAAATTTGAATGAGCAGACGATATGCACATTTCATCAAATCAAACCCACTTTTCATCAAACCATGCTCAAAATGATCTCTTAATGGTTTAAATGAGACCCAGATGGGCAGAATATGTTTGCAATTTATCAAACCACTTTAATTTTTTATCAAACCACACCTATTGTTAGTCATACCATATCCATTGTTTTATTTTCAAGTTCAATAAAAATACAACTCTTAATAGACCAATTAGTTCATAAGAGAAATAGATCATAACTCATGTAATTTAGGAGTAAGTACTAAGTTACTAATAACTTAAAGTTATCTACAATATAAAATTAGAAAATGGATTTGGTCGCTATAGAACATTTACTAATTGATGACCAACAAATATCGTCAATGTAAATAACTATATATAGAAAATCTGACCACTCAAGACAGAAAGAAAGGTGAAAAGAGAGTGACAGAAAGATAAAAACCATAGAAAACACTTAACGTTATTACTGACAAATTGTTTACAGAACGATCTTGGATAAAAGAGCTAATAGCAGAAGCAAGTTTATATCTCTGGTAGTTTTAAAGTTATTATGATATGAGCAGATAATTATTGCGACTTTTGATATCATAATATATAATAAATATTATTATTTTTCGTTATTTAGGTAAAACCTCTTAGATTTTCTGTCATAACTCATCGGCTTTTTGAGTTATCTGCAATTTACATAACCTTTAAGTTTTTTGTTTGCTTAACTATTTACCAAATTTTTCCTTTGAATCACTTCATTTTTATGACAAAACAAAAGATTGATTTACAATGATACATAACAATGACTATGACATGTATTTGAAGTAGAATTAAATACAAAAATATAACAATCAAATATAACATAGCCCGAGGTAACTAAATTGTGCCATATAGATTCATTTTCTGCGAAAACTAAGCAGAGTTGTCTTCGGTATTCATCCGTTTATTACGTCATTGCCATCAAGGCGTATTATTGAAGACCTTTGTGACCCATAGATTGCGTGTCTATCAAATTTATGATATTTCAAATGGATATCATAACAGAATTTGCCTAAAATGATACCAAACGCTCGAGGTAAACAACAAGCATTATTTGCAAAAGGAGCACACGTAGCAAACTAAGCCAACTCAGTTGAGCTCGAACAGTTGACAGGCAGTTGAATGTATTGGCATATATGTAATTGCCTGCTACTTGCTGCTATTCTCTCCTTCACACTCCTGCTACTCATGTTATTCAGTTACAATCGAACACTCAAATGCTGCCCTTGCAGTTCAGTTTCAATTCAGTCAAGCAAAGTAATTAGTAATTTTATTTTGGTCGTCTTGGTAATGTCTGGTCTGGTCTGGTGTGGTTTATGATAGATTGTCATCGTTGTTGTTATTATTATGTCCACCTCAGTTACTGTGTGTTTTTATTTTGATTGTTCTTTTGTTTCATATACAATATTGTGGGCCCTTAAGGCTTTTACTTATCTATCCTTATCTATACTTTTGAATATACTTAGATAGGAATATACTTAAGATACATACATAATGGCCAAATTATGTTTTATTGGAAAATGATTTTTTTATTATTATTATTATTTATTTATTCACTCTTATGTTGCCATGCCGATTTTAGTCTAACTTCTTTCATTACTTGTTATGACTGTTTATGTTGTTCTCTTCTTTTTTTTTTCTTTTTTTAATCATTAAATTATTCACTGCAGCCAAATATCGTGTGTTTCTTTTCTTTTTCCTCTCATCCCCTCATTTGTTTCTAGGTTATCAATGCCTTCTCTACCAACGCCTTTTGCGTTCACGCCTCCTCTTTTTATACAACTTCATTAATTTTCTGCGTTTTTCTTTCTGCTTCTACTTCTCTTCGACTATTTCATTGGATTGTGTAATTTAATTGAGTACTGCACAATTTCACTTGCGGCTTTTCATGGTGCAACCAGCAATTACACTTTCCTCCTACAAAACACAACAGAATTTTGCAATTTCGATTCTTGTTGTTGTGTTCCGTTGCGTATTCAAAGGTGTAGGAATTGCATTAAAATTTATGGTAAATTTTTAACATTGCACAATACGAAACAACAGAAATTGCAATGTCGAAGCGTATAAGGGTTAAAGGTTAGACTGAAAAACAAATAAAATTCGATTTTGTATTAAAAAAGTTCAGTCTGCAGAATTAAGTCCTAAAAAACAATAGCATCAAGCAGTCGAAGAAGGTACCGTCTAATTCAAACACTATATGTAAACGTGATACAAGTTTGAAAAAAGCACTCATTTAAATTTTTGGTTAAGTGTTGCCACATTTTTTTTTTTTTGCTTTTTTTATTTTAAGATTTGGCGTTTGCTTCTTATTTTTTAAATTATTATTTGATACAATTGATGAGTATAGAGTATGAGCGTTGCCACATTTTTTTTTTCTTGATTTCAACTTAGTAAACAACTAATGTTTGTTTCTTAATTTTTAAATTATTTTTTTAAAACAATTGAGGGCTGTTTGAGAAAAGCACTCATATAAATTTTTAATTAAGCGTTGCCACATTTTTTTCTTTCTTGATTTCAACTTAGTAAACAACTTATGTTTGTTTTTTAAAACAATTGAAGAGTATTTGAAAGAAGCACTCATTGTAATTTTTAGCTAAACGTTGCCACATTTTCCTTCTTTTTTTATTTCAACTTAGGAAACGTCAGTTTGTTTTTTAATTTTTGAATTATTATTTGGAACAACTGATGAGTATTTAACAACAGCATTCATTTAAAATTTCAATTAAGCGTTGCCACATTTTTTCCTGATTTTTTATGTAAGCAATTGACGTTTGTTTCTTTTTTTTTAATTATTATTTCAAACAATTGATTAGTATTTGAAAAAAAGCACTCATTTATATTTTTGGTTAAGCGTTGCCACATTTTTTTTTTTTATTTTAAGATTTGACGTTTGCTTCTTATTTTTTAAATTTTTTTTTATACAATTGATGAGTATTTTAAAAAAGCACTCATTTAAATTTTTGATTAAGCGTCGCCACATTTTTTTTTTTTTCTTGATTTCAACTTAGTAAACAACTAATGTTTGTTTCTTAATTTTTAAATTAATTTTTGAAACAATTGAGGACTGTTTGAGAAAAGCACTCACATAAATTTTTGATTAAGCCTTGCCACATTTTCTTTCTTTCTTGATTTCAACTTGGTAAACAACTTATGTTTGTTTCTTAATTTTAAATTATTTTTTGAAACAATTGAAGACTATTTGAAAGGAGCACTCATTTAAATTTTTAGTTAAACATTGCCACATTTTTCTTCTTTTTTTTTATTTCAACTTAGTAAACGTCGGTTTGTTTCTTAATTTTTGGATTATTATTTGGAACCACTGATGAGTATTTAACAACAGCACTCATTTAAAATTTAAATTAAGCGTTGCCACATTTTTTCTGATTTTAGATTTAAGCAATTGACGTTTGTTTCTTTTTTTTTAAATTATTATTTCAAACAATTGATGAGTTTTTGGAAAAAAGCACTCATTTGTATTTTTGGTTAAGCGTTGCCACCTTTTTTTTTAATTTTCAAATTATCTTAATATACGAAAGTGAATAGTGGTCAAACAGGTTTTCCGCACCAATTCAGCTGCACTGTACCCAATAGAAATGGTGAAAACTAGGCTCATTAAAAATTTGTATTTTTTCCTTATTTTTTTATAGCTACGCTGTACCCGATTAAAATGAAAACGCTGTTGAGCAAATCAAAAAATTTTTAACTTAATTTATTTATTTTTTCCCCCATAATTTTCAACACACCCTTAATATTTTATGCTCAAGTTAGACGTTTAGTTAGCATTTCAAAATGAAAATGTACTGCATAATGTTGTAACTAGGAAAATGCGCGAATTCCTACACACAATCAACGTGCACAGTACAAAAATTTGTAGTAGTATTTCGTTTATAAAAGTTTATTTCATGAAAGAATGCGAGAGAAAAATTAAGTTCATTTTCTTGGGCTGAACAAAGAAATGCCAGAAGCAGCAATAGCAGCATTTACTACAATATTTCGCAATTTACATACGAAACTTGTGCACACACACACTTTTGAATTTTACCTGAAGTTTCAAGGAAAAATGCGTCATATTCAACCTTTTCTCTTGATTAATTTAAGTTATAGTGAAACTTTATTTTTCATGGAAATATACACTTCCAAGCGTTTTCATTTGTATTTTTCTGTAATTTCTCAAACTAATGAACTTTAGCTTTAAGTTTAAGGGTCCATTACAGAAAGTTTCCTCAGATTTTTCAGTAATTTTCTAAATTTTTTGGCTATATATTTATGTCTAGCTACAACTAAAGTGCTTCACTTCATTTAGACACAAAACTCAAATTTTTTACCTGAATAGCATTAAGAATTATTTAATCTAACTATGTAGAAGTTTCATGTTCATCTGACACTCTAATACCCACTAAAGTTTATGTACCTCCCATTGACCTATGGCAACCATATAGTATGTAAAAGGCATAGGCGCATAGAATTGGACCGGCAGCCAGACGACATGGTCAGCAAGTATATTCAGGACAATTGCCCTGTGTGTGTGTGTGTGTGTATTAGCTAGTTACAAATACGACAATTTTGCTATGAGAGAAAACTTTCACATAAGGATTTTCTATTTTTGTTTTATTTTATGCATTTCCCTTTAAAAAAGTTTAAATCTATGTGCGTAGGCAACTACAAATACACTGTCATATGTTGGCACAGTCGTTATGTTCTTTACTACAAACATGAGCTTGTTGCTGACTTTTTACAACAGCAGCAGCAGCAGCAGCAGCAGTAGTAACAGCAATTAAAAGTGCTAAAGTATACTCAAAAAACAACCTCTTTCACTAGTAGCCTCCTCTTTTCCTGCTCATCTCCTCTTTCTAAAAATATATACCAAATGCTGGTTTTCTATAGAATTCAATGCAACGAAAATACTACAGAAAAAAAGGAAAAAAATGTGCAACCTAGTCTAAATTTTGCATTTCCCTAGAACTTCTCTTATATTTCCCGTACATATCTTTCGCACTCCCCTCGCCATAGCAAGCAGGCATGTGGCAATGCCTGTCCCTCGTTAACCGCAATTTTATTTGTGTACCTAACCCTAACACCCTCAAACTCATAACTTTACCCCATATTTAAGATGTTTGTGCGTATGTTGTCGTGTCTGTGTTGCTTTTCCCCTCTCGCCGTTGCCCACCTGAAGACTGAAGCTGTGCATGTTATTTTCAGCATACATGACATTTCACATGTAAAGTTTATAAGTGCGATTTTTGTTTTGTATAACGTTGGCACAGTCTAATAGGACAAAAAAACAACAACAAAAACTGGGGTAGCAAGCTATTTTCTTCATTTATAGGTTAAACCCCCCCTTCGTTTTCTCTACTCCCCCCTCAAAAACATTTCATTTAAAATGAAATACAAATGTTTATTTTGTAAGGTTGTTAGATGCTGATGTATTGCTTGCATTATTGATTTGGCAAAAGGTGCAAATTATGTGTTGTGCAACCTCAACTCAATAAGTAAAATCAATTCAAAAATTCATAGTACGAGTGCGCCTATCTACCTCACTTGCTTGGAAACATTTTTCTAGGTAATCAATCATAATTTGTTGAAATTTTATTCAAAAGTTCTCAAGTGTTAAGGTTTGAGTTTGCCATTTGAGTTAAATGTGTGAGAGGGAGGGCGAAAAGGGATTATTTTTGAAAGATGAGATGTTATTTTGTATGAATGGCAAGGGTTAAATGAATTCTTAGTAGATTGTTACTTTGTATTTTGCTGTTTTTGCAAAACATCAAGCCTCTTGATTAATGCATACATGCTTCAGGGGTTACTCAAAAATCTCTTTCGTTATGCTTTAATTATTTTTAAGATATTTAAAAAGTATATGCAAATAGCTGGGTAGGGCTTAGCCACGCAGAAAAGATGTAAGTCTATCATTTTTTCCCATGCCCAAATGTCAAAAGTGTAGCATTTTTTCAGAGCACTAATTTTTTCACTTGAGGTTTATTTTTAGTTTAGTAGTCAACACCTTGAGTCATACAGAAAATTATAGAAAAATCTGCTTTCTACATTTATGAGATTAACAGCGTCTTCACTTCGCCCCCTCGAAACTTTAAATTGCTTCGTCAAATTTTAATATTTTATTTTCAAATGATAAAATATTTAAAACTGTATACAATCTCTTCTATCTAAATCATCTCTCCAGTCCCAACTTAAAAATTCCTCAACCTCCTCTTTTTCTTCAGTTTTCGGCCAATTACTTAAGGGAACATTCTTCAAATCAGACCGCATTCCAATTCAAACCTTGTTCCAACTCAGATTGTGTTCCCACTCAGATTGTGTTCCAACTCAGATCGTGTTCCCACTCCTACCGTGTTCAAATTCAATCCGCGTTTCAATACAGATTGTGCTCCAACTTCTACTGTGTTACAGCTCAGACCGTGTTCCAACTTAGACCGTGTTCCAACTTAGACCGTGTTCTAACTCAACTGTGTGTTCCAACTTGGACTGTCTTTCAGCACAGATCGGGTACGATTTCAGACAGTGTTCCCGCTCAAACCATATTTTAACTCAGAAGGTGCTCCATTTCAGACCGTGTTCCTTTTCTGATTTTGTTCCAACTCAGACCGTGCTCTACCTCAGACCGTGTTCTAACTAAGACCATGTTCCAACTCAGATCATGTTTCAACTCAAACCATGTTCAAATCAAACTATGTTCCAACTCAGATCTTGTACCAACTCTAACCGTGTTCAAATTCAATCGGTGTTCTAAGACAGATTGTGTTCTAACTTCTACTACGTTACAAATCAGACCGTGTTCCAACTCAGACAACTCAGACTATGTTCCAACTCAAACTGTGTTCCAATTCAAACTGCGTTCCAATTCAAACTGTGTTTCAACTCAGATCGTGTTCGATTTCAGACAGTGTTCCCGCTCAAACCGTATTTCAACTCAGACGGTGTTCCATTTCGAACCGTGTTCCTTTTCTGGCTTTGTTCCAACTCAGACTGTGTTCCAACTCAGACCTAGTTCCAATTCAGATCTCGTTTCAACTCATACCTTGCTCCAACTCAGACCATGTTCCAACCATCGTGCTTAAATTCAGTCCATATTTCAATTCAAATTGTGATCCAACTCCTACTGCATTACAACAACGTATTCAAATCAAACTATGTTTCAACTCAGACCTTGTTCCAACTCTAGCCGTGTTCAAATTCAATCCGTGTTCCAATACAGACTTTGTTCTAATTTCTACTATATTACAACTCAGACCGTGTTCCAACTCAGACCGTGTTCCAACTCAGACCGTGTTCCAACTCAGACCGTGTTTCAACTCAGACTGTGTTCCAACTCAGCCGTGTTTCAACTCAAACCGTGTTCAAATCAAAAGATGTTCCAACTCAGACATTGTTCCAACTCTGACCGTGTTCGAATTCAATCAGTGTTCCAATACAGACTGTGTTCCAACGTCTGCTGTGCTACAACTCAGACCGTGTTCCAACTCAGTCTGTGTTCGAACTCAGACTATATTTCAACTTAGATCGTGTTCGATTTCAGACAGTGTTTCCGCTCAGGCCATGTTCAAACTCAGACGGTGTTCCACATCAGACTGTGTTCCACTTCTGGCCTTGTTCCATCTCAGATCATTTTCCAACTCAAACCGGTTTCGATTTTTTTTTAAATGTAACTTTCTCACAAATGTATCCAACCTACCAGTTCTATTTTATTGATGAGTGTAGCCAAAAATCAAAATTAGAAATTCAAAACTTTCCAGAACTTTTCTTGAGAAACTCAAAATTAAACAATAAACTCTTAACATATAAAAAAATTTCTCCATTCACGTACAATAATAGAATTCATTTAAACATTCAAAGCTCTGCCGCTTCCCCTGCCTTCCCTCTCCCCTCAAACGTGGAATACGAAAACACAATTTCAGTTAGAAAAAACATTGTAGAAACATTTCATTCAATGATTTTGTAATGATTTTCAAATATAAAGCATGACAATATGTAAAAAAGCAAAAAAATAAAAAAAAAAAACGAACCCAAAGAAAGAAAAGTAGGTTCGAAATTCAAGTCTCAACTATTGTCAAAGACAAGAATTTACTTAACTAAAGAATTCATGTATGTAGAAATAAGTTGGTTGCAATAATGGTTGTTGACAGGATGTGAACATGCATGAACAATTGTCGCTTTGCTACTGGATGATGATGGCGAAGAGCGAACGTGTTTGCAGCCGCAAACAAAGCGAATGTGCAAGTGGAACGTGTGCGAATGTGTATGTATTTGTGTTTGTTACCGGAAAAAATGGCGATAAATCGAAAATGTCATGTTGCACTTTCATAGCATATATGCATGTTTGTGCAAATAAAACAAAAAAATCAGTACATGCATCATTATTGACAGCAACATCATCGTGCAACGGTAGCAGCTGCAGCTGCAGCATGTGAATTCATATAATGAAATGAAAAAATAGCATCATCGAATAGCAACCAACTTCTTGCAAATAACATAAATTTATTGTAACCAGTTAGGGTTGGAATGCAACCACAAGAACAACAAAACGAATAGTGGCAACGTGATCAAGTCTAGAATTGTATGTAGACAGTCAGCGTACTCCAAATTTGAATGAACGTGTCCAAGTTAATGCAAAGCTGCAACAAGCCTAAGGATTAAGGCATTCAACTTAAATAATATATGTAAAAATATATTTTATAAATACAATACAAGGCAAGACAAGAGCAGCTCTTTTGTTGTTGTTGTTTTTTTTTTTTTTTTTTGTGCAAAACTTTTCTGTGGTAAAGTTCGTGTTTAAAACTACAAATCCAATGGCAAGCAAGACAAAAGTAAACCGAACAGCGAACACCGACTGAGTCTCTGTATGACTTTGTCTTCTATAAAACAAACCGAAAAAAAAAACGGAAGCGGAAATAACGTGGCAAAACCAAGTTACAAGGTTCTAACATGAAACGTTGAAACAAAGTTGGAAAACAAAAAATTCAGATAAAAAAAAACAACACAAAATAAAAAAGAAGTAATCGCACTAAAGTCATCCCAGTGAACCATGTGAAAGTGCAATGATGTTCCCTAGTAAGTGGCAAGCGGTTAAAGAAGTAAAAGGTGGAGAAGCTGCAGTAGTAGCGAAAAAGCGCAATACCGGAAGCGTAGTCGACAAGCTTAAATACAATTTCGCAATGTGTAATACGTGCAATGCAAGCCAAATGGATAGTGGTGGTGGTGGTGGTGTTGGTGGTGGTGGTCGTACCTAACTATATATTTTATCTCCTTGCAGAACACTCAAAAAAATTAAATTCACTTAAAACTATAAAGATTATTTACTTAAGGGTGCATGAAGGTATTTGGAATCAAGGAGTAACAAAAGTCTTTGAACTAGAGCTCCTAAATTCACCTGTACACGGTTAGCACGTAAGCACGAACCTGAACTACACGTGTAGTTTAAACACTTTCGTTGTTTCTATTAGAACTTTGAAGAAGCGCGATCCCAAGCAAATCAGTAGCCTTGGACATTGACATAGAAAGTGAAGAATCATTTCTACTTCTTCTTCGTCATGACAACTTTTGCATAGACCACTTGTCGGAATATGGCTCGGATACGGGATATCTATGGAGGCTCCAGATCCCAGTTCATTTGACCATCGAAAACCTTTCCCCTCAGCCACCAAAGCACAAAAGTTCTAATGGACATATTTAAATATTGTTTTATATATATGAATTAAATATTTTACTTTCATTTTTCAATAATATAAGCCTCCTAAAATTACATAATTCGTGTAGAAAAGTAAAAAAGAAAAAAAATTTTCATCCATGAAAACCCCCTTATCTAATTTGCAAAAAACGATGATCTAAAAATTTAAATTTTTAGAAATTTTTTTAAAAAAAAATTTCTTAATTCGTGTAGAAAAACTAAAAGAAACAGAAATAATTTTCATGCATGAAGCCCACCCCCCTTATCAAATTTTCAAGAAACGGAAATTTACAAAAATAAGGAAAATTTAAATTTTATGAAATTTTTTTTTTCTACCAAACCTCCTAAAATTGCATAATTCGTGTGGAAAAGAGAAAAAGAAAAAAAATGTTGCAAAAAACGAAGATCTAAAAATTGAAATTTTAAGAAATTTTTTTTTTGTCTAAACGTCCTAAAATTCCTTAATTCGTGTAAAAAAGCTAAAAGAAACAGAAAAAAAATGTTCATCCATGAACCAAATTTTCAAGAAACGAAAATTTACAAATATAAGAAAAATTTAAATTTCATGAAATTTTTTTTTCTACCAAACCTCCTAAAATTGCATAATTCGTGCAGAAAAGTAAAAAAAAACCAAAAAAAAAATTTCATCCATGGACCCCCCCCATTATCAAATTTTCAAAAAACCAAGATGGAAAAATTGAAATTTTATGAAATTTTTTTTTTCTACCAAACCTCCTAAAATTGCATAATTCGTGCAGAAAAGTAAAAAAAAAAAACAAAAAGAAAATTTCATCCATGGACCCCCCCATTATCAAATTTTCAAAAAACGAAGAAATAAAAATTTGAAATTTTAAGAAATTTTTTTTTTTCTACCAAACCTCCTAAAATTGCATAATTCGTGTAGAAAAGTAAAAAAAACAGAAAACAAATTTTCATCCATGGACCTCCCCCCTCATCAAATTTTCAAGAAACGAAAATTTACGAATATAAGAAACATTTAAATTTCATGAAAAATTGCATAATTCGTGTAGGAAAGTAAAAAAAAAAAAAAAAAACAGAAAAAAAATTTTCATCCATGAACACATGAAAAATGGAAATTTTAGGAAAATTTTAATTTATTTTTTATTTTTATCTAAACCTCCTAAAATTCCTTAATTTCCCTAGAATTACCCCAGAAAAACCGGGCCACAACTTTTGATACTATTTTTACTGCACTGAGAGGCAACTAAATAACTGTATCAAGAAAAAGATTCAGAGAAGACAAAGGTACTTAGAATGATCGTGATAAGTTTACTGAACTGTAATTTCTCGAATTCATTTTACTCCTTAATATAATTTCCTAAAATTTACTTGATTTTAAACAATTCTTTCTACTCATTTGAAATATTTATGCACCCTAATATCTTCAGCAAATATTTGCCATTCCAGGCACACAATTGTTACGAAAGAGCGAAAAAGCTTGCAGCAGCAAAGCAGCAAATATTCCATATATATAGCTAGCTGACCAAAAGTTTAAAAACATTGCCTAAAGAACGAAGCTTGTTAGTTAAGAAAGAGGTCGTGTTAGTAATCCAAAAAAAAAAAAAAAAAAACGAAAAAAATATACATTTTTGATACTTATTTTCTCAACTCTAAAAAAAAAAAATATGCAACAGTAGTTGCAATATAGCATAGTAACACAGAGTAAAGTAAAGTGGCTACTAAATACACACCCGCCACTGGCCCATTCAATGCAGTCACCCATTAACCCGTCATCCGCATTGCTAGAATGACCACGGCGGCATACGGAAACGCGGTTGTTGAGCATTTTTTGTTGTTGTTGTTGTTTTTGTTTAATTTTTGCCATGAAAGTGCGGAAGTTTTTTCGAAGCGACGACAACGACGACATTCCTGATGCTGTTGCAAATGTCCGAGGGGGAAGTACTCCATAATTGTCGCTTGCACTATTTTTGCTGGCTGAGGTTTTTCATTTTTTTTTTTTTTTTTTTGTGTGTGTACTATATTTTGTTTGTCACTTTAGAGTTGCTGTGCATACCTACAACTTTACTCGTTTCAAAGGCGTAGTGTGAACGGAAATAGGATAAGCTGAGGTGAGGTAGATAAGCAACATATCCGCTTACATATTTTGTGTGTTCTTTCATCATCGTTGCCTCTTTGCAAGCGGTTGTTAATTGCAGCAGTAGTAGCGTTTTTTTTTGTATATGAATATATTTATATAAAAGAAATAACTGTAAAAGAAACATAAAAACAGAAACCAACAAATATTTAGATATCAAGCTAAGTGTGTATCCTCTTTAAAATCCAATAAAAGAAATATATATATATATTTGTTTGCATTTATGTTTGAATATTTGAAAAGAAACATTAAGTGTCCTTGAAATCAAGACAGACAAAAAGAAAGACAAGTAAAGAAAACAAAGCATTAAAATCTGTTATGAAATTCGCTTTAAATGTCATAATCCGCTTATACGAATTGCGCAGGCATCAAAGCGTTAACAACATCATCAAAACACTCGCTCAACACAATATGCTGAACGCTGCGAAACAAATAATATATACCATACATAAACAGAATATATGCATAAATATACAACTACACACATATATACTTATATGTTTATATATATATATATATGTGTGTATATATATATATATATATATATATGCAGCTTCAAAAGGCATCTTACATTAACTGACGCCACCACCTACTCTTCACTTTGATTGTTTATCCCGTCAGGCGTCGTTCTCATGATAGTGTTAATAAAAAAAACAGAAAAAAAAGGGATAACAAAAGTAAGAAAACTGAAAGGAAGGAAGCAGCAATAACGCACACACTTACACCCATACAATTTTATATACGCACACACTTGCATGCCCACATATTTGTACATATGTACATACATAAGTAATTACCAGGAATTTCAACACAAACTTTGTGAATTCGTAATGAAATTTTTGGTACTTACTTTTTGTTGTTTTTGTTGTTGTTTCTTTCACTTTATTTAATGCTTCACCTGTTGATATACCAAACACAGTCAATCGTGTATACACACGCTAAGCTGTGTTGTGTTAAGCAAAGTGCGGAAGCGGAAAACCTATCTGGGAAATATCTTTAAAGAGTTTACGATGCGGAAGCTAAACTCTTTCTTCAGAAAATGTAGATAATTTTTGTGTGAGAAAGAATGTTCCATTTCAGATGGTGATGCAACTCAGACCGTTTTCCAACTCCGGGCATGCTCCAGTTAAAACCACGTTCCAGCTCAGATGGGATTCCAATTCAGAGTGTGTTCCAACTGAGACAGTGTTCCAATTCAGACTGTGTTCCAATTCAAGCCGTATTTTAATTCAGACCGTTTTCGAGCTTAGTCCCCATTTACTCACATCATGTTGATGGGTTTTCAGATTGTGTTCCAGCGCAAACCATTTTCCTTATCAGACTATGTTCAAATTCAAACTAAATTTCACTTCCCATATTGTTCCAACCCAAACTATGCTCATACTCAGACGATCCTTATGTTCAGACCATGCCCAAACATAATTCGTATTCCAGTTCAGACTATGTTCCAACTTAGGCGGTGTTCTAATTTAATCCATATTCCAACTGAAACTATGTTCGAACTCAGACAGTATTCAAACTCAAGCCGTTTTCGAACTCAGAACGTTTTTCTACTCAAATCGTATTTTAATTCAGAGATTATGTTCCAACTCAGACTGTGGTCCAATGCAGACCTGGCTTCAACTCAGATCATGCTTCAAATCAATCCGTGTTCTACATTAGCCAGTGCTTAAACTCAGATCATGTTCTAACAAAGGCCGCGTTCCAGTTCAAACCGGGTTCCTACTCAGACTGGTTTTTTAATATAGATCTCGTTTTGATTCAGAACGTTTTTCATTTCAGACCTCATTTCAATTCGAGATACATTCTAATTCGGACTCTTTCTGTTCTGATCTTGTTGTAACTCAAACCAATTCCAATTTCCAGTTCCGATTATGTTCGAACTCAAATCGATTTTCACCTCCCAACTGTTCCAACTCAGACCGTGTACCAACTCACACGATGTTCAAGCTCAGACCGTACACTAACTCACACGATGTTCAAGCTCAGACCGTACTCAAATTCAAATTGGGCTCCAACTCAGACTATGTTTTAACTCAGGCTGTGTTCTAATTCAGATTATGCTCCAATTCAGACCATGTTCAAACTCAGATAGTGCTCCAACTCAAGCCGTTTTCCACTTCAGAACGTGTTCCAATTCAGAGGCTATGGTCCATCTAAGAATGTATTCTAGTTCAGACAGTGTTCCAATTCATACCATATTGCAATTCAGCCAGTTCTTTAATTCAAACCATTTTTCAACTAAAATTGTACTCCAACGCAATCTGTGTTCCAACTCAGATAATATTTTAACTCATACCGTGTTCTAACTCAGGCTGCGTTCAAGTTCAAACCATGTTCCTGCTAAGAACATGTTTAAACTGAGTTCGCATTTCAATTCAGATTATTTTCCAAGTCAGACAACGTTTCAGTTCAAACCATTTTCTAATTCTATCATTATTCCAATGAGATAAAATCCTTTTATCTGTTTTTTATTCAAATTTAATTTTTTAAATCATATAATAGAGTAAATCTGGGATAGCACTATTCTGTATCGTTTGATGTACATATTTTACTATATGGAGAAGATGAGTTCTGGTATGAATTTTAGTTTGAATTTTAGTCTGAATTTCGGTCCAAATTTTGATTTGATTTTTGTTCTAAATTTTGGCCGAATTTTTTATCTGGATTTTGGTATAATTTGGTTTTAGTCTGACTTTTAATCTGAATTTTGAATTGATTTCAAATCCAAATTTTAACTCGGTTTTTAGTCCAAATTTTGGTAGAAGTTTAGAGCTGATTTTAGTCTGAACTTTAGTGAATATTTGTATGTTTATTTATCTATAAAGAATATTTTATGATGTCAAGAGAGAGAAGAGAAGAGAAGAGAAGAGAAGAGAAGAGAGAAGAGAAGAGAAGAGAAGAGAAGAGAAGAGAAAGAGAAGAGAAGAGAAGAGAAGAGAAGAGAAGAGAAGAGAAGAGAAGAGAAGAGAGAGGAAGAGAAGAGAAGAGAAGAGAAGAGAAGAGAAGAGAAGAGAAGAGAAGAGAAGAGAAGAGAGAGAAGAGAAGAGAAGAGAAGAGAAGAGAAGAGAAGAGAAGAGAAGAGAAGAGAAGAGAAGAGAAGAAGAAGAGAAGAGAAGAGAAGAGAAGAGAAGAGAAGAGAAGAGAAGAGAAAGAGAAGAGAAGAGAAGAGAAGAGAGAGAAGAGAAGAGAAGAGAAGAGAAGAGAAGAGAAGAGAAGAGAAGAGAAGAGAAGAGAAGAGAAGAGAAGAGAAGAGAAGAGAAGAGAGAGAAGAGAAGAGAAGAGAAGAGAAGAGAAGAGAAGAGAAAGAGAAGAGAAGAGAAGAGAAGAGAAGAGAAGAGAAGAGAAGAGAAGAGAAGAGAAGAGAAGAGAAGAGAAGAGAAGAGAAGAGAAGAGAAGAGAAGAGAAGAGAAGAGAGAGAGAAGAGAAGAGAAGAGAAGAGAAGAGAAGAGAAGAGAAGAGAAGAAGAGAAGAGAAGAGAAGAGAAGAGAAGAGAAGAGAAGAGAAGAGAAGAGAAGAGAAGAGAAGAGAAGAGAAGAGAAGAGAAGAGAAGAGAAGAGAAGAGAAGAGAAGAGAAGAGAAGAGAAGAGAAGAGAAGAGAAGAGAAGAGAAGAGAAGAGAAGAGAAGAGAAGAGAAGAGACACTGTAGGTGTATTAGAGTGGAACCAGATCGAATTAGAATAGAAAGAATATAAAGTTTTTAATATTAAACGAAATAGATACGGTGCGTAAGTGTGGAAAAAGAATATTATTTCGGTTATATAATTATTTATTTCAAGAGAAGTAAGCTGCCTACCCTAGAACGATTGGATCCAGTATATATATAACTGAAAAATACAAGTCATCTTACAGTTCAGTTTTATAAAAGGAATTCAGCAATTGAACTTTGGTCTGGGATTTGTTCTAAATTATTGAATTGCTGTCTGAATTTTATTCTAAATTTTGATCTGATTTTCGATCCAGTTTTTAGTCTGAATTTTGAACGGCATTTTGGTCTGATTTATGATCCAAATTTAGGTTCAGTTTTTAGACTGAATTTTTTTCTGAATTTTGGTTTGGTTTTTAGCTCCAAATTTTGGTCTGGTCTAACTGGATTTAAACTAATTTGTGACCCGATCTTTAGCTTAAATTTTGGACTAATTTTCGATCGAATGTTTGGTCAAAGTTCCGTTTCAATTTTTGGGGTGAATTTTTGTTTAAGTTTTGGCCTGAATTTTGGTCTGAATTATGTCTAAGTTTTTATTCGAATTTTGTTCTTTTACAGCTGTGACAATTCAAATCTCTAAGTTTTAGTAGTAACTCAATTTGCCTTCCTTCTATTCCATTGTTTTCGATTTTAATTTAAAAATATATTAAGCAACAAATGCATTTGCGTAAATCAAATTCACATATGCGTAAGCAATCAATTTTTGCTGTATAAATTAATATAATAAATTCAAAAGTAATTTTCTTACAAGCCACGAAACTCAAACACGCTCATATGCATATGCATACACACACACACACGCACACACATATTCGCTGATGTTTAATTTGATACAGATTTATTAGGATTTGATCTGTTAATTCCCGAACGCTTAAACAAATACGTATATTAGTTGCACATTTGTACATATATATCTATTCATGCATATACATATATATGTATTTTATACATATGCATGCTCCATAATGCATATACATAGATTGCTCATAGTTAGAAAGTAGTTGATGCAACCAAGATACCAACCATGTGTTTGATGTAACTAATATAATACGAGCAGTGCTTGTGGGAGATTAGGTTACAGTTGCTGTTGTATTCCAGTGTGCTATTGGTCGTGCGTGTGTATTTGTGCATATGCACATATAAAGCTACCTATTTATATAGCTGTTGTTAACTATTAGTAAACATACATATGTAAGTGTAATGAACCTATGCATTTTCATTAAGATGCATATAATTGGATGCACATGCGAGTCCTACATATGAATGAATGCATCTACTTGACTTTAAAATATAATGAACATTAAAATTTAAATATTATTTTTACTTAGAATTTTGAACCAGTGAGACTTGAGGGTTACATATTAAGTAGTAATTATGACAGTTAAATCATTCGAAATGATTTCTTTGAATAATTTCTCCAGTCTGTTTATAAAGCGTAAGAAAATCTTCGAGTGCTTATGTTAATAATATATATACAATATAAAAAAAAAAAGTTTTGAACTTTATGAAACAATAGTAACAACCTTTCAAATTTACATAATTGGTAGTTAATTACACTGTTCTACAAATGGAAACTTTTGAAAACGAGCAGACACGGGACAAATGCACTTAAGGTAATAGGGGGTCACTGAGTCCGAATCCGTGGTCCGTTTTGCTACGTCACAATTAGGTATATTTTTATTGACAACAAATTTTTTTAAAATAGAAAAAAAAAAAAAATTAAAAATGCAGTTCATATTTTTTTTCATCAAAACAAGCATTTTTACAAAAAAAAAAATTTTAGATTTTTTTAAATTTTTTACTTTTAAAAATTTAAAAAATTTTTTTTTTTAAATTAATTTATTTTTTCGTAATTTTTTACATCCTCGTTATCATCGTTCACTTTTATCTCGTTGTTATCTTAACCCGTTAATGCCTAGCGGGGCCATATGGCACCTTGTCGCTGAGCCGTTCCTGAGTCAGGTTTTATTTTTTTTTAATTTTTAAAGTTAAAAAAAAAATTTTTTTTTGTAAAAATGGATGTTTTGATGAAAAAAAATATGAACTGCATTTTTATTTATTTTTTTTTTTTTTCAATTTTAAAAATTTTGATGACGGATTCGGACTCAGCGACCCCCCATTACCCTAAATACACTTGTCCCGTCTCTGCTCATTTTTGGCTGTTGAACAGTGTTATTGCTTCAAAGGAATTCATTGTAATTGATTGCTTGTGCTGCCACTAGCAAACATCTAGAATCTAAGAAAATACCTTGCTTGGCAGCAGCTTGCATTTGTATGTGTATGTCAGATTCATCTCCAAGAAAAGGTGTGAGTACTCAAGCATATTCAGTTGTAAGGATTCACTGGTATTGATTTGATGGGAAACACAATCCACACTGAATCATATAGTACTTCAGATAGACTTTTAAATTTATATAAGAAATCAAATCAATTAATGTTACATTTCCTTAATAAAAGTCAGAAACAAGCTCAAGATTGGAATGGAGTAAAACTTAATGAGCTTCAAAGTGAGCAATGAATTGTGTAAATGCAGCACGTATCAGCGTAATTGAAATAAATGTAAAAACAAATTTAGTTCGATAAATTGAGAAATTTGAGTGCTTAAAATTTTTGGAGCAATTAAACGGAAAACGCAATTGAGCGAAGTCCATAGTTCACTTCAACGTGTCTCTTTTGCTTTTTCGGTAAAAATTGTAACGCAAATGAGGGTAATTCGGATCGATTTTCGCAAGGGAAACTGTGACCGGTAAAAATAAGGATTACAGATTTATGAAAAAAAAAAAATGTTTTAATACAAAATTAAAGCATATTTCTTCCTCTTTCTGTTAACCACCAAAGAAAAAAATCATAATTTTTTTTTAATAATTGCTAAGGTAAAAAATGGATTGCAATGGATTGGGTCCGAATTACAGGACGTATGTAATTCGGTTTAGCAAAATTTATAGCAAATTATCTTTAATTTGAGGTTTCTTTAGATGCAAAAGGTAAGGAAAATATATATATAAAAAAAATTTATGTGTGTAGGGGTAAATATATACACACACATACATACAAATTATTGTCCAAATCCATGTATTTTCCTTATTGTAATCATATACAGTTTATCCGATCTTAGTGAAATTTGGTGTAGAGATGCATTTGTGTGTATGTCAAATTGTGGGATTTCGCTAAAGTTCAATATCTTTGAATATCATATCGAGCCAAATTAATAAAATTTGATATGAAGACATACTTGTTCCACGCCGAATCAAAATTAGGGGATGAGGCTGTGGCTGGGCGATAGATGCGAATATATTAAAAATAAAAGTATAGGACTATGCAATCTCACTAAGGGGCATAGGAAAGGGGAGAGGATTTGTGGTTGAATACCCCTGCCTCCCCCTAACCTCCCTTCAACTCCCCCAACTCTACCCTAACGTCCCCCCTCCCCAAATCTCCCCCCAACGACTCCCTAACTTCGCCACTTCTTTAATGATAAGAATTTCATCTATTTGATCGTTAGCCACAAAAAAAAGGGATGAACAAATGTTGACCCCTTTAACCCATTAACGCCGAGGTGATCAGGATTTTTACTAACTTTTCAACGTGTTTATTTATTATGTTATGTGTTTATTTATTATGTTATCGGGAAGAAATATGCAATACCTCTATTCCTACGCGAAATTTGATGCTCTTTCAGAATCTGAGCTCAAAATTTCGATTAAACACCGAGAAAAAAAAATATGGTCGATTGAAACGTGAAAAACGTGAAAATTTTCGAAAAAAAAAATTTTCCGCATTTTTTTTTCACAATGATACCGTAAAGGTATCAACTTTTTACTATGATCAGAGGTGATCATGGCACTCGAACATTAAGAGGATTTTTTTTCAGAAAATTTCATGGACGCGGTTTTTCAAAATGGCGGCGAGAATGAAAAAGTTTTAGAGAAATCTTTTCTAAAACTATAAACTTTAGAAAAAAATTAATAAAACAAAAATGTCTTAAAATTAGTCAAAGAACACTCTCTTTTTCAGAATTTTTGGAGACAATTTTTGATTTTCGAAAATTTCAAAAAATCCAATTTTTCAAAAAATTAAGTAGTTTTTAAAAGTATATTTCATATTGAATTTGACTAAAAATTGGTATAACGCTAAGAAACGCTATTAATTTCAGTTAATATTTCAATAAAAAAAAAATATTTTTTGATTTTAAAATGACAAATTTTTGACTAAAATCCAAAAAATTTTTCATGTTTATCTTAACTTTGAACTCAAATTCCACAAGAACTCTCTAAACAAAGGATCGATCGGAACTACCACAAAACATCACCTATTATATCTAAATCACAACCAAAAAACTTTTATTAATTTAAAACTATACAGTTTCCCTAAATTTCGTAATTATGCAAACACCTCATTTGCTTGTAATTCGGATCATCGATCTGAGTTATATGCAAGTAGAAGAACTCATGCTGGTAATTCGGATCGATTTTAAATCGATTCGTTTTTTACCAAACTATAGCAGAATATTTAGTTAATGAAACCCTATATAAATTATATAAATATACTTTGTGGATTTCTTATTGTAATTTTAAAAAATACCGAAGAAAAGTTATTAGCAATACAAAATCGATCCAAATTATATACATACATCGATCCGAATTACCCTCATTTATGTTAAAGCTTTTTCTTTTTATGTATTTTTTTCACCCTTTTCGTGTATTTAATTCATTTCATTATTCATTTACAGTTTTGGGCCGCATATGTCCCTTGTGAGGCGCAACATCGCGATGCCGTGCAACTGACACTAGAACAAATTGATGTCATTAAACGTTTGACTGATCGTTATTCACCACAACTCACAACGTGTACATCATCGGAAGGTAAGTGCAGGAAGAAATATTTTAAGGGGACTAGCTTTTACTTACTACAAAAAGATCCAAGGGGCTCTCAAGAGTTTCTTTTTGTTTGCATGTGGAATTTCAGCAGGAATACGAATTTATAAAAAAAAAATTGCTCATGACGTGTAAAGCTAAAAAATAAAATTAAAAATTTTGGCCGCTGAATCGGAATCCGAGGTCCAAAAATCGCCAGCATGTCAGGTTTTCGATTTATCCTAGATAACGGGGTATTTTGCAGGTTATATCGAAAACCTGACATGCTGGGGGTTTTTAGACCTCGGATTCGGATTCCAAAAACATAAAATAAACACAGTCAGACCCTCGGACTAAAAAAAAAAAAATTATGAGGTTTTTTGAGGTTATGTCTGAGCCCTGACGTACTTGGATTTTTTGGACCTCGGATTCGGATTCAGCGATCCCAAAAACGCATAGTAAACATGGTCTGACCTCCACATCCGAAAAAACATTTTTTGTGTGTGGCTGTGTTATTAATTACACTGCACAACAGAATTTACCAAAAAAAAAAAAGCTCAAGAGTTTTGAAAATTGATCTTATAGAATTCCAGTACGCTGAACATGATGGCGTTTTTAGTTTTTCTCTATCGCGTCTAATAACGGTTTAAATAAATCATATATGTATAGAAACACTGCACTATGGAATTGACCTAAAAGAAAAGCTCAAGAGTTTTGAAATGGGATCTTATATAATTCGAGTACGCTGAACATAATGGCGTTCTCAGTTTTTCTCTTTAGCGTCTAATTATTTTATAAACGGGTTGAACAAAAAATCGTACATAAAAAATATTGTTTGTAGATTTTTATTTTCAATCAGTCATAATTTTGACAATATTTATATAAATACGCAAAATTTTCAATATGTTGTGGGAAAAACTATTTACTCAAACATAATTTCTCATTCTTTTAAATTTTGCTTACTTTCATTGAAAATTCAGTTTTGCTATGGCTCACCGATGGCCCTAAATTTCTCCATGGAAAGTTTTTAAAAACTTTTTACAATGAAATGGAGGTCAACGAAGGTTAATCCGCATTCGGTTTCGCTCATATGCTTCTAGTTTAGTTACGGTAACTAAAGGGTTAAGTGAAAAATTAATTAAAAAAGACTTTGTCTTAAAAAAAGAAATATCTAATAAAAATTTACTAAAAAAAATTCGTGGAAAATTTCAATTGAGGGCTCTAGGGTCACCGGTTATCCACAAAATTTCAGGCTTTCAGAGGTGCAAAACTTTTGATGTGATGAAAAATTTATGGAAAAACAAACAAGAAATGGGGGTCAGTTTTGCGCCATCTTCTCTGATTTTTTACGCTCCCAAAAGGGTTAACACGTGAGCAAGTCTTGGCGAACACTCAAGAAATACTTGAGTAACAATAGAGAAAAAACTGGAAAACATTTGAATAGCATTTGGGTATTAATTGAGTAACAATTTAGTTGGCTGCACTTGAGAAATACTTTAGAAATATTTGAAAAATGCTTGAAAAATACTTGAGAAATACTAAAGAAATATTTAAAAAATATCTTTAAAACACTTGACTGAAATGAAATTGCAGCTGCAATATCAACAAAGCTTTAATCTTGGGTGAAAATTACCCCACTCTGCTCTATACCAATACAAACAAACATAAACAATACTAACGATGATAAATCATAAATAAAACAATAACAAAAATTGCTCTATCAATGATTCAAAAACTGAAAGAGAAAACACACAAAAATATTAAGAAAACAATAAATGCTACGTCAAAACAAAGAAAAAAAAATCACATAAAATATTTACAGTAGTTGTTGCATTTATTGCAGACAAGCAAATCCTAGCAAATAGTGTAAAGAGAGACAGAGAGAGAGAGAGAGAAGTGCATTGTAATTTCTTTATGTTGGTAGTAGTCTGAAATATTTATTGCAAAAGCATTGCTACTTATGTAGTTACTTAATTTTTTACACAAACAACATCGAAGGAGAATGTTGAGCAGCGCCTTAAAAAAAAAAAACAAAAACAATAAATATTTCGATAAAACGAATGCAGAAAGAAGTGTATACAACCAAATACAAATGCTGCTCAATCTCTTCATGTTGTCAAATTGCAACTATGAGTACTACCTACATGCAACTCTGGGTACTTATTTAAATAAAGAAATATTGCAACAGAAATGAACAACTGCTGCTTGTAGTATATAAGTACTTTTCCCCAATTTATGGTAAGACGGAAAACCTACAAAAGAAAAAAACAAAAAAAACAAAATCGCAGCGGGTGCAATGCGCCCAAAAATATGCTATAAAGAAAGAAAGAAACGAACCATGGTAGCATGACATTCGTTATTGCTGTAAATGTAGGTACTATTTCAGCTTCAAATAACTAAGGAACCAAAAACACACAAAGAATGCAGAAAGGCGAAAGGCGCGCGTGTCATTTCTCAAACAAAAAAAAAAAAAAAACAAAAAAACAAAAATAAAAACAACAGAAAAAACAGAAAAAAATGTGAAAAAATGGCAAAAATTGATGCCAAGCAGAAATTCAAGCGGAAGCTTGACTGTGGCAAAAGAAAAATATGAAAATGGAATTTTATTTTTATATGTATATATGAAATACTTACTCACTTACCTACCTACATACATCTTCATTTCAAGTCGACGCCGCCGTTACCGCCACTACTGCCGCCTCCACCATTTCCATTGCATTTTTGCCATAATTCTTATATGCACTAGCAAATAGCGAAAAAGCAGGAAGGAAGTATAACTGGGAAAAAGAGTCTGAACAGCGGCGCACCCGCTTTTTTACAAGTATTCGCATTTCGCTGCTGCTTAAGCTAGGTACAGCAAACGAAAAAAAAAAAAAACAAACAAAGTATCAAAGTAAAACTTTACTTAACTTTACCCAAAAAGGAAACATTTTTCCTTGCTATTCTTTTCTCGTCATCATTTGTGTGTGTTTTAAGTGTGTATAGGTTTCACAAATTTTGCACGGAAATACCATTTTCTTTTACTTAAGCGTGAGAAAAACAAAAAAAAAACTTTAAGTGAAAAATACAAAATTTCGAACCACTTTTCCCAAGCACCAACAGCAGCAGGAATCACACTCAACAAATTCTTACCTTGTGCCATATTTTTTAGAACACAATTTTCTTTGATTTTTAAACTTCTCACCCACTTAGGTATGAATATACATACATATGTGCAAATATATTTATATACACATATTTTTATTTTATTTACTTTTTTGTACTTTTCACCCCCCTCCTCCCCCTCTCTCCCTCACTTTCGAGTGTTGCAGCTTCAAGTAAAACGAAAAACTTTTACCAAAGTGTATTTTACTTAACAAAATATTATTTCTATTTTTTTTTTTTTCAACACATATTTTACACCAAACTCCTATTGCATAAATGCAAAAATGCAACGCTGTATGTGTTGCCCATAGATACAACCAAGGTAAGAGAAGCATGAAACACACACACACATAAGTAAAACTCTTGTTACATGGTTGCCCTGCTTCCATAGAGTGCAAATATGAAACTCAACAGCTACTACAACAACTATAAAAAAGCCTAATGCACCTATGAACTTTTGACTTATATTCAGTTTAATAAAAAAAATAAGAATGCAGAAAGAAAAGATAGGAAAAAGCAAAAAAAAAAAAAAAAAAAAAACCAAATAAAGAAGCACATAAAAATTAAGCTGCATTTACTTTGCTATGAAGAAAAAGAAGCAACAACGAAACGAAAGTTTCCAATTTGAGTTATGAAGATCATAAAAGTTCACATAAAGAAAAAAGTGAAAAACCTGCACATATTTTTGAAATACGCAAGTATGAGAAATGCATATATGTATGGACTAAAGTGGGCACTAAATATTAGGGTTAACAAAAATAAAAATATCAAAAAAAAGTTTATCTCTGCTTACAATATTGTGCGGCGATGCAAATATCAAGCACTTAAATCTACATTTTTACAAACATAAATACTTTAATTATATGCTAAAATTTAATATGAGTTAAAGTTCGGCTCGTTTTACATGATGTAGTTAAAACAAATCGCTTCAAAAAATCAAGATTCTCCTTAACAATTAATCAGATATAGAACTTATGGCCTAAGTGCAATGCAGATTGAACTTGTCACGTATAGAAAAATGTTGTCAGTCGTTAAAAAAAAAGCATGTGGCATCCAAAAATCTTCAGAAAATAAAATGAGCTTTATAAAAGTTTCAAATAAATTTCAAAAAATAGCAAAAGCTTTTACTCGTTGACAAATCAAAATAATCTTAAACACTTTTGCAACAGTGAGTAAGCTTATCAATAAAAAAAGCTTTCTAAAAGCTTCAGGTAAACTTAAATAAATAAAATAATCCAACTTGCTGACAAAAAAAAAAACACTGTCAAACATTCTGTTGTCTGCGAGACAAAATTTAAACTTCCAAAATATGAAGAAAAAAAAGCTTTAAGTTAGCTTCAGAAAATTAAAAACTAAAATGAGTCCCTTCTGCACTCGTTACATAATGTGATAACATACTTTACGTATTGGTGTTTACTTCATTATGCAAGTTTTCGTGCTTATATTCCAAAAAGGGCGACGTCAATTTGTTTTTTTTTTCTTTAATTTTCCATATTCTATTTTCAACGCACTTTCTTCGTTTTTTGCACGTCTACATCGCCTAATGTTGATTTATTTTACAAATCTAATTAAGATAAATAAATAAATAAAATAAAATATAATAAACAAAAACAATTTTTGATGTATTCCACTAATTCCATTTATATAAGAGTATAATCCACAACCATTTTTGGTTTATAAATTATGTATTGCATACTTTTAGGTTTGATGTGTTCTATTCATAAAATTAAAAATTATACTAATAATAAAATAGCATACTTAGGGGGTTTTATTTTTAATATTAAAAATTCGCTTTTCTCAATCTATTTATTGTAATAATAAGACAACTTACTTTCAGGGTGCAATACATCATCCTACACCGGTCGGTACTAAAGCTTAACATAACCACCAATATATTTGCATACAAAATAATAAAAGTGTGGTATACTTTTAGGGTCCTATTTTTAATATTTAAAATTCAACTTTCTTGATCTGTTCATACTAAAAATAATACAACATACTTTCGGGGTGCGTGTCACCACCCTCTACCTAGTGGTACTAAAGCTTAATATAACCGGCACTTTACATATTTACACACAAACCAATAAATATGCGGTATACTTTTAGAGTCTCATTTTTAATATGAAAAATTCACTTATCTTAATTCTAATAATAAAGCAGTATACATTCGGGGTGCAATTCACCACCCTTCACCTGGCGGTACAAATACAATACTTAAATACAAAATAATAAAAGTGTGGTATACTTTTAGGGTCCTATTTTTAATATTTAAAGTTAAATTTTCTTGATCTGTTTATACTAATAATTAGACAGCTTACTTTCGGAGTGCGTGTCACCACCCTCTACAATATTAAACGATACAAATGCAATATTTACATACAAAATAATAAAAGTGTGGTATACTTTTAGGGTCCTATTTTTAATATTTAAAATTCAACTTTTAGGGTCTTATTTTTAATATTAAAAATTCACCTTTTTTTAATCATTTTATTCAAATAACAAGGCAGCATACTTTCGGGGTGCAATTCACCATCTTTCACCTGGCTGTACGAAGGTTTAACATAAACACCACTACATTTCTTTATACACACACTGATAAAATCACACATACTTTGAAATCTCATATGACACCGACGTAGCATTTGATTTTAGTTTCTATCAATTCATTCTACTATAAATTTTTCTTCAGCCCCGAGTAAAGATGTTATCACATTAAAAAGCTTCACAGAAGCTTTAGAAAATAAAATATTTCATTACTTGCTAGCAAATTATATATTCTAAAACTATCACTTGGATGTGAGAAAGCTTTTGAATCGAATAAGCTTTACAAAAGCTTTAGATAAGCTTCAGAAATGAATATAAATAAAATAAATAGAAAATAAATATTCTTAATATTCTTAGCAGCTTGAAAGCTTTTAATCATATGTAATTGAAGTAATACATTAAAAAGCTCAAATTGTGTTCTGTGTCTTATATTCAAAAGACAACTTTGCTCACTGGCTGTCAAGCAACTCTAAAAATTTGTTATTTGCTTTGATGGCTAGAGAAATTTAATCTCTTGGAAGCAATCAGATATCATTTGCATTTGTTTTCTTGTAAGTCCTAAAGCTTTCAATTCGACTAAACACATTTTTTTCTCAAAAAAAAAAAAAAAATAGTGCGGGAATGCGAAAAAAGTTTAAAACGTTGATCTGGAAAATTAATTTGCCCAGCTCTTTTGAACTTTTTCCGGTACAATAAATATTTTTCCAAATTCTTTCTTCTCTTTTATAGAGCTTTTATAAGCTTTTACCAAAACTGCTTGCACTGTGCGGTGAAATACTCTATGCCAGTGCTGCCGATTTTAATATTCACTAGCGGAAAGCTTTAAGCTTATTCTTGAGCAACGATATCTCACACTCTGCACACGATGGCGTTACTCTCTCATTATTCAATTAACTGTGAAAAGCGCTTAATGCTGCTTGTGTAACCTAAGCTTTCAGAACAGTGACGGCCATTTTACGCAGTTGATTGAAATGCATTCGTATTTAAAAAGTTTTTGCACTGAAATATGTGCGAAAAGAGTCAACGACCGCTGAATAGCTACTTGTAAAGCTATTTAATCGTATAAGTATTATAATAATAGCTTTAAAGCTTTTTGCACTTAAGTGCTTTATGGGGTCTTCCTAATTTTGAATGCTGAAAATTGATAAATTTTACTTTTTCGTGAATTTTATAAGAAACTTTTAACATATTAATACTTTATGTCTTAACTTTGTTACAAATTTTTCTTGATACTTATAAAAATACCTATAAAAATTTCGCTCTTGCGGTTGCAACCACAGCTCCATTTCGGTTAATCTAAAATAAATAAAAACGGAATTTTAAAATTGAGACTTTTACCGAGTTAAAACAAGCGTTTTTTTTTCTAAAAAAAAAAAATGTTGTGAAAATTTTTGGAAAATGGTCTTGTCTTCCTCTCCCTAAATGATTCCCACTTAATATTTTTTATGCTTTACAAAATTTCAATAACAAAAATAAAAAAAGTAAAAAAGAAAAATAACCAAAAATTTCAAAATTTAATTCCAACTAATATTTTTCCGGAAATAATACAAAAGTAATTCCCAAACTTAAAAAGTTTTTGTAAGATTATAATTTCAAACTACAACGTTAGTTACATTTTATAAATACAAGTATAACTGAAAAGGGAAAACATATTTTTCGGCCAATAACTAAGTATACTGAAGATAGTAAATTCCAAAGGATTTTCTCATTCTCATGACAGTATGCCAGAGAGAAGGAAAGAGCTAACAAAAATAAATTCAAATCATTTTGTTGCCATAATCCTGCAGCTAGACAATGTCAGTTGTAATACTGAAATATGCAATCAAATAAATACTAAACACAATACAAAAAAAAAAAAATAAATACAGAAAACCAGAACAATATTATGCCATGTCGAAACTAACAATGCAATGCACAAGAGTCAAAGTTGCACTCGAACTTCAAATCTGATGAGGAGGAGGTATACAAGAAAATGGACTATGAAGGGTTAAATGTCTGCACCTACACCTAAAGCACAAGTGTATCGATGCACAAAATTATTGATGTAAACACATACATAACCAGCAAAATAGTAAATGTGCAACGTGAGCAGAAAGTTCAATTCATAGTGAATTTCTGCAAATACGAATAACTTTTTTACACACTTGCAGTTGCACTGTGTGCTGTGGACTTTTACATTCGGCCACACATACACCTCCAAAATGGAAATCCTTAGAAATGCCACTTGACGAAATAAAACCAAGACGAAAACGTATACTTCAATGATGTTCGAATAGTTTGAAGTAGTTGTAGGTAAAAATGTAGTGGAAATTATATGTAAGAATGAAATTCAACTGCCACAGCAGCAAAAATAGTAAGCACCACAAAAAAAAAAAAAAAAAAACAACCAGCAACTTCAATCCAACAGCATACAGTAGTGAAGTCATTCATGCATGACAACAATAAACAAAAAGGGACGAAGAAGAAGTAAACGAAGTTCAATATGCAATTTACAATTTAGCCAAGAGGAAATCCAAATGGATGTTCACGTGAAATGGAAACGGAAAAGGAAATGAAATTGAAAACCAAACGCATTCACCACATTCATTCAGCATGAAGAAAGCAGTAAAGAAATTGGCAGCAATACGTAAAGGATAAAAAGGGAAAGAGGGGAAAAAGACAACTTAATAGTAGAATTTGAAGGCAATTCGATGCATGCAATTGTTGTGAGGGAGAGGAAGAGAGAGAGAGAGAAAGAGTAGTTTAAAGTCCTGCATTGCCTGCTGCTGACGCATGAATTATGCTTCGAAGTCTTACGGCTGATTGAATGACGTGATGCAGAAGTACCACTTTTCGTTACTCGTCTTGGAGTATTTACATTTTAACACTTTTAGCTTTCATTTCTTTTTATAATTAAACTCAAAGTAGGGAAACAATTTTGTATCACCTTTTGATTTATTTAATAATCAAGTTTTTCTATTGATCAAAACTTTAACTGATCTGAAATTATATTATTTAGAATATTGTTGTTTGATTATGATTGATTATGAACGATTGATTAATCAGGATTCTAATTAGTCAAAGGACTGATGCACTGCTTAATCAGAAATTTAGGAAATTGATTAATAAGAAAAGACAAGTTTTGTAATCAATTAAAATTCTGATTGTTCTTAAATTATATTAAACCAAATTTCCTTAATGTTGTTCATTCAAGCAAAATTTCTGAATGATTGATTAATCAGGTTCCGGATTACTCAAAAAACTGATTAATTAATAAACTAGAAATTTAGGAAATCTGTTAATGCAATAGACAAGTTTTGTCATCAATTAAAATTCAGGTTGCTCTAAAATTATATTAAAAAAAATTCGCTTAATGTTGTTTATTTTACCAAATTTTTAAATGATTGATTAGTCAGATTTCTAATTACTCAAAAACCTGATTAATTGGTAAACCAGAGATATGGGAACTCAATTAATATAATAAAAAAGTTTTGTAATCAATTAAAATAAACCAAATTCCTTTAATGTTGCTTATTCAAACAAATTTCTAATTGAATAATTGATTAATCAGGTTCTGGATTACTCAAAAAACTGATTAATTGATAAATCAGAAATTTAGGAAATCTATTAATCTAGTAGACAGGTTTTAATATAAATATTAACCGAATTTTTCTAATTGTGTTTATTTAATCAAACTTCAAAATGATTGATTCATCAAGGTCCTGATTACTCAAAAAACTGATTAACTGACAACCCTAAAATTCTTTAAAATCTAAATCGGATTAATTTTAAATTATATTAAACCAAATTCTCTTAATGTTGTTCATTCAATCAAATTTCTGAATGATTGATTAATCAGATTGCTAGTTACTCAAAAAATTGATTAGTTAACAAATTAAAAATTCAGGAATTCGATGCAGAACTTTTTCAAGCAATCAAAATTCTGATTTATTTACATTTACATTAAGTAAATTTCCCAAAATTTTGTTAATTAATCAAAGTTCAAAATCATCGATTAATCAAGGCTCTGATTACTCATAAAACTGATTGATCAGAAATTTATGTAATCGAATAATTTCAAATAACAAATGCAAACAATGTTATTACCGTATTTATTTCTGATACCAACCAAAGTTTCAAAATTTTATTTAATCAAAACGATGTTTTTTAATCGGCCAAATCGAAATCAAATTAAATTCGTTAAATTTATTAATCAGCTAACTTTTTTAATCGTTTAATCATAACACAACTCTACTTTCTAATACTAAATTCCAACCAATTAAAATTTTCTCTCTTTTCAACTTCCACAGATATCATTGAAGCTCACAAAAACCATCAATTGTGTTCACTGACCGGCGTCGAAGGTGGTCACTCACTTGGTGGCTCACTGGCAGTGTTGCGTACATTGTATGCGATTGGTGTACGTTACATGACGCTGACATCCACTTGTCATACACCATGGGCCGATTCAAGTTATGCAGATGCACCAACGTTCAATGTTAAACATGGCGGCCTAACAATATTTGGCAAGGTAAGTTGATTCAACTACTTAAGCATACAGCACACAAATTCAAAAATGTGTGTGTGGGTGTCCGATGTACACGATGATGATGACACGGCATGAGATATGACCATAAACAATGCAGTAAAAATTTGAATTTTTTGATTTATATTAATGCGCTTCTAGTTAATGAATTATTCCCAAACACGCTTTACATTCAGCAACAGAAGCAATGGAAATATTTTGCTTTTATATACAAATATTTTAGACAAATTACAAAGTAATTAATTTATAAACACTTTGTAGATGCGAGTATATCGCACGTATTTTTAATATAAATATGTACCCACGAAGACTGATGATGATTTACGTGTTATTTACCCCTAATAAAACAAAAACAAAACAAACAAAAAAAAAAAAAAAAAAATTACCCCTTGCTGCTGCTGCTGCTTGCTATTTTCGATGTAATGCAAATGCTTTAAACAAAAAATATTTACTTGAGTACTCTCATTGAACGTGTGCAGAGAATTGAATTGAAAATTTTTATTTATTTTTTTTTGTTGTTGGATATTACTGTTTGTTTTTCATTTTTCTCATGTGCAGAAATAAATTAATGGCATACATTTTAATTTCAATCAAAAGGCAAAGAAAATTCCATTTATGTTATAAATTTTCCATGGAAATTTTTGAAAAATTCAGGTCATCTAGAATTATTAAAAATATATCACCGTAATTTTACAGTCATGAATTTATTGTGATGAGTAACAAATAATTTTTTTTAGTGCTAGTACAAAAAATGTGAATAATTTCCCATTTCCATACACGTTGTTGAACAAAAAATATACAGCAATGTTCAACTCTCCCATGTAATGAATTGAAAATTTATATTAATTTTTTACAAACTTCAATATAAATTTTATTTAATATTTCAGTTTTTAAACATATTTGTAAACCAATTCAATATATACCTCACTAGATGGCAGCAACACGTTTTTGTATATTAGTTTCAGATAAATTTTAATTTCCCACTGAATTCAGCTTTTTAAGCTGAATAAAAATATTTGTATTCTCCTTGGTAGTCAGTCCAAAGAATCTGCTAGGAAACCTAAACTCCAGAAGAAGGGTTTAGTAGGAGTCCACCATTAATTCTATTCCGGTGAGGAAATGGTTTCAAAGCAACCTATCAAAGTCGTTCGTTAAGTCCAGTTAATTTCAGAAAGTTAGCGCCAAACTTCGATTTATAACCTATACACTTTCAGAGCTTCTGATAAAACTCATGAGTCTGAAAATTCCCAGAGACCGTAATCATTGTAGGCAATATCAAAAATTTTATATATAGTAATTTTTATTTTGTTTCTTGAGAATAAAAATTATTTTTTGAGTTCAATATTTTTGCTCAAGAATAAAATTTTTTTTTGGAGTTTTATTTTCTTGCTCGGAAATAAAAATTAATGATTCAGTTTGAGTTATTGACCATTTTTAACCTTCTAGTTCTTAAATTTTTGGTTGATTTAAAAAAAAAAAATTTAGATTTATAAATTTTGATGTAAAAAGCATAAATCTGATCTCAAAACCCTAAAAAATTTAATGGCGTGGTTTTAGAAAGCCGGAAAGATTGAATGCCTAAAAGTATTTGTTGTTGAATAAACTTTTTATCAATTTGTTTTAAGAAATTGAGTATAAAATGTACGATCAAAAAACTATTAAGGTAGTAATTACACCTGTTTTGAGGAAGGCTGTCTAGAGGCACGCTTGGGAACTAGAGGGTTAAGTAGCTAATTATAAATTTGCTCACATTTTCTGGAACTCCATTTTATTGCAGTCAACTTTTAATGCTAATTTTTTTATAACGTGTGGTTAATGAACAAAAACTTAAGGAGCGAGATTTAATAAATCTTAACACACGTTTTACCAAATTATTTTTTTTGGGTGTAAAATTTCTTTGATCTAGTTATCTTTGAAAAATATGTCAGTTGTTATTTTTAATGACAAACATGTTGATTTGTTGTGAGTTTGTTCAAAATGAGTGAAGAAAAAGAAGTATGTCTTAAAATTATTAAAAATTTTCAAAAAAATCCAAATTGGTCCTACAAAAAATTGGCCAAAGAATTGAAGGTCTGCCGTCAAACTGTTTCCAATGTTTTTAAACAGTTTCAGGAGAATTTGACCATCGATAGGAAACCTGGTTCGGGAAGAAAACAAGGACCACATGATATTGGGAAAGCCCAGAAAATAGAAAGCACATTGAAAATATCTCCAAACACATCTGGTAGAAAAGCTGCCCGGTTAGCACAGTGCTCTGACTATTTGGTGCGAAAAGTTAAAGCCAACAATGCAGGTTTGAAAACATACAAAGTCCAAAAAGTTTCAGACGGGAATGCTGCAAAAACTTTAGACGCCAAAAGTAGGGCTCGGAAATTAAAATCGAATTTCATACAAAAATATTCATGTTGTATAATGGACGACGAAACGTATGTACTGGCAGATTTTACGCAGCTTTCGGGTCAACATTTTTATGTTGCTGATGCTCAAGGAAATATCGAAGAACAATTTAGAATCCAAAAGCAGACAAAATTTCCTAAAAAATACTCCTGGTATGGCAAGCTATATGCAGTTGCGGCAAAAGAAGCAAGTCATTTGTTACGGTGAGCTCTATAAATACCGAAATATACATCAAAGAATGTTTGAAAAAAAAGACTTCTTCCTTTTCATAAGAGAGCACAATGTGTCCACATATTTTTGGGCCGTTTTGGCATCATGTCACTACGGCAAGAAAGCTCTGGAGTGGTACCAAAGTAATAACATAGTTTTTGTACCAAGAGAAACCAATCCTCCAAATTGTCCGGAGCTAAGACCACTGGAGAGATATTGGGCTCTTGTGAAAAGAAACTTAAAGAGCACAAAAAAGGTGTCCCAAAATGTCGCAACAGATTTTAAAAGGAGATGGGCAACTGTTCCAAAAAGGTGTCTGAAACAACTATCAAATCTCTAATGGAAGGCTTACCAAAAAAGGTCGACGAGTTCATAAATAGCGGTTAGAAATATAAAAGTTATATTTTTCTGTAATTTGTAAAATATTATCAATTAAACAAAAAAAAAACAAATTTCTAAGATCAACCGTTTAAAAATTATTGAATTTTATATATGTTAAGATTTTTTCGATCTCATTCCTTATGTGTCTGCAAGCATTCCCAGTAGAAGTGAAACTATGCTGTTTATTGGAAAATTGTTAGAAAACATTTATAAAACAATATGTTGAAGTTTAGTACACGTATATAACACATGAAAGGAAAGTTAAGTTATATGCAATCAAGCCGACACTTCTATATCTACTCTCTCTCACTAAAGCACATGCGATAAAACTGCGAGAAGTCGACTCTCTGCTTGATTGTATGTAGCCGAATGACAACTGCATAACTTCGTTTCTTACTAGTTTTGTTAGAGTGCAGCTTTTGCACTCTTCCTCATTCTATTTTCTAAAGCTTTTTTTCTGTTGATACTCACATGAGAAGAAAGCAGTTATGTGCAATCAAGCTCTCTCACTAAAGCACACTAAACAACAAGAAGTCGACTCTCTGCATGATTGTATGCAGCCGATCCCCATATGACTTCGTTCGCTAAACACTAACAACAGCATAACTTCGTTTCTTGTTAGTTTCATACGGGTGTAAAAACAACACGACTTCTGCTGCAAAATTTTCGACTTACTTTCGCTAAAGAAGTTTCACTTCAAAAAGGAGTTTAAAAAAGTATAACAGACTATTTAAAATAATTTTTTCATTTTAATAAAAAAAAAACAATATTTACTTGAAATTTACAAAATAGTTTCAATTCCGTTCCGGTGTGATTTCGTATTTTTTTTGGCACTTTTTTCATCGAATTATGAGTTTCAATTGTATAGACGAAAATTATTTTATGACCGGCAATGACCAACCCTCCACCTCCTCCTTCCCCTTCCCTAACAATCTTTTAAAACTACGGGATCACTGATTCATCGCTCGCTATGATACTTTCTCCATCACACCAATGCACGAAGAATTGGATGCAAAATAAATATTGGAAACGTTATCCAACATGATTTTGATGATTTGAATTTCAAATACTTTTTAATTGTATTTTTGGAAACTTCGAATTTTTTTTGCAAACTCTCTATAAAGACTTTGCATTTCGACCCACTGTTTCTGTTTACAGAAGAATACGAACTTTGGAGTCATTAAATACACATTTTTTTTCAGATTTCCGCTTTTCTTTCTATCATTTCTTTATTTTCTAGATTTTTGATAGTAATATATTTAACAGTTTTTTTAAATCTATTTCCAAAACCAAAACCGAATCCGATTCTTATTCTTTGTGTTACAATTTTTGATCAAAATAGAAATTTTGCTCCTTAATTTTCATTGGACACCGGTGACCCTGTGGTCTTTAATGGGTATTTTTTACAAAATTTGTTAGCACATTTTTATTACATATGTTTTCAAAGGTAGAAAAATATACTTAGTAATAATTTTTTTCTTAACCCTTTCTTGATCGTAAGGAAACTAGAAACGGAAGTGCAAAATCGAGTCTAGATTCACATTGTCTGACACCCATTTGGTTGTAGGTAGAAAGGTTTTTCCCACAACAAATTTTGAACAAACTTTGTAAAAATTATGAGCGATTAAAATTAGGTGAAAAAAATTATTTTTTTTCTAAATTAATTTGGGCCACCTATGTTGTCATCAATTAGGTAACAATTTCAATTTTTTTTTAATAGTAACTAAAGAGCAATACATTCTCTTTTCACTCAAAATAAATTTATTAAAATCGGTACAGTCGTTTTTTAATAAACTGAAAAAACGTATTTTGGGTCACCGGTGACTAATGGGTTAAACTGGTGAAAAACTTAAATTTTATTCATGTTTGAATTTTCTGTGCAAAGTTTGCATGTTGTCTCATATTTAGTGACATTTTTTCAATGAAATTTTTTATTACAAACTTAAAAGTAATTCGAAATTTTTCACGATAGTCTTTTTTTCACGATAGTATTTTTTTGGGATAATCATTTTTCAGAGGAGTAATTTTTCAGGTTATAAATTTTTTTTTGAATTTCACAAAAAAATTATATTCTTTTGACCAACTCCAAAATCATTTTTAAATGAAAGATCCTGTATAAAAAGTATCCAAAATCATTCAGTTATTAATAAAAATTTATAAAATATTTTTAAAGACTCAATCTTTCAGCATATTCACTCTCAAAAATCTATCACTAGATGGCGTTATAACTTGTGAACTCATGTGAATTTCTCCATTTCACAATAATTTCTAATTAGTTTTATTTGCCTCACACAAAAATTTTGTGATTTATCATTGTATTCCATTGTGATTTAAAGCTCCTGCCAATTAACATAATAAATACTCATGCGTACTTAAAAAAAAAAATAGTTTTTATGATATAATAAAAAAAAAAATAAAATTCATTAAATAAAACTATATCATCTTGAGTACGAGTGTATGTATGAGTACAGACGTTTCGTCGTTTGAACTTATGCCATTACTTAAGCTAAAGTCTATGAGAATTAGCAGTGTAAAAAATATACATAAATCACACTTCATGATGTCATTTATTTATACTGGTAGAGGGTTACGAATATAACAATGGTTTGAAAAATAAAAATACAAATCTTTTGTTTTTACCAACTTATTTACATTACGATAATACCGTGGAATAAAATTATTTAAACATAATATACCTACATATTTTCCCATTCCAGATTCCGAAGTAACATTTATGAAAACTTTTTGTCCCTTTAAAATTTTTGTTTGATTCATGACCAATGATGAAAATTTTATGAGATTTTCATCGCTAGAGAGTTGGAGACTTAACCCCCAACTCTATTTGCCCCCTTCCTTGGATCTGGTAGTGGTCACGAATATGGAGCTATATTCGCGAAACCGGCAAATTCGACTCGGATTGGACTTCGAAATATGTTTTGTTTCGGTTTTTTGAATATAGCTCTAAATCCGATATTGTTATGACTTATTTTGGAATAAGTGTGATTAGTTTATTCTATGATTGATCTACAGAAAAGAGCGGAAAATTCAAATTCCTTCCAAAGTAATACTTCAACAAAAAGTTTTCAATTTGGAATCACTCCAGCACAATCAGCTAGGGAACCTCCAATAAATACTATCGGAAACTGTTAATTCCCATTGAAATATTCAACTATTTTCATTTATTCTATGTCACAATAATATAACAAAAAAAAGGCACCACCTAGTCCCACTGTATGCATAGTGTTGTTTACATTTTATATTTGTCATAATTTCGAACAAACACTACACAAAACTCAAACCACAAACATTTCGAATTCGGTTTTTCCCAACGAATGAAAGTTTTCACATTGAAAAATGTACATAGGTATCTTCGAATTGTTTTTGTTTTTATTTTTCTTTTATGGCGTATTGGTATTTCTGAATAGAATTGAACGGGGAATGAATTGAGGAGCACCTCCATTATGCGAATAAACATTTTTGAGAAATAAGTACACAAAAAAAAAAAAAAAGCACTCACAAAAGTTCAATTGCTTAACATATGGAAACCTATGAGAAAACGAGTAATAAACAAAATTTAAGCAGCAAAAATGTAAAAATTAAATATAAATTTTTCTATGGAGAGAAAAAGAAAATTTCTTTTGGTTTGTTTATTTTCAATTATAATTTATGTGGTCTCGCTTTGTATTGTTTGTTTACATCCGCCTCCTCTTTCTCACATTAGCATTAATAAAAAAAATTTCCATAATTATATTGTAGAAACAACTTTATTATGCGCTTATGACACGGTTGAAATTTCGATTATCAAACCAAAAAAAAAAAAAAACAAAAAATTCATTGAAAAAAGTGGCCACAATGAAAAGTGAAAACAATTTATAGTGCGCATGTCCACTGAGAGAGACTATGGCAAAGAGAGAGAGAGAGCGAGTGAGTAAAAGAAATACTGGTGCGTATGTATCCATGTGTGAGAGTGTGTGTGCTTGCGTGTGTTGGTTGGAAATATTCGAAAATTTTATTTGATTACTCTCGACATTAGTGCACAGTGGGTATGATGGGAAAGTCGAACGAATTTTTAATAGTTTGTAAGTAAAAAAAAATTTCACCTGTAAAAATAATTTAAAAATTTATTCAAATAATAAGTAATGGAATATTTGCTCCCAAAAAATTTAATTAAATTTAGCAATTTTTTAGTGTAATGGATTGTATCACGAAATTTAGTGAGAGAACTTTTAGATTTGTGTTTTTTATCTGGATTCTGTTCAGATTCTTTATCAAATCAAGATGATTTTTAAACTGAAATTGCTCTGTGTATTAACACTCTAATGCGCAAACTTTGATTGACTTAAAAAAAATTGGAATTGAATTAAAAAATTGTTTTAAGTAATTCAATATTTTATATAAAATATATTTTTTTTTTATCTGGCTAGTATGACGGGAAGTAATTTTTTTTTAATATTCTTAACTCAAATTCTCAAATTCAATCAAAAATTAGTTTTCTTGACTTTGATTACCGCTTACGCCTGGAATACGAATCATTACGATTCATTTTTTAAAAGCTTGGGAAACTCTTTAAATGAATATGAAAATATAGCTATGATGGCAATCCCACCATTTTTAATGAAGGCCGTCTATAGGAGGTCTTAGGAGCTAGAGGGTTAAGTCAAAAATTTGAGTCTGAATTTCAATATAAATTTTAATCCGCTTCATTTTTTAAAAGCTTGGGAAACTCCTTAAATGAATAAGAAAATATAGCAATAAAAATATGCTATGATGACAATCCCACCATTTTTAATGAAGGCCGTCTATAGGCGGTCTTAGGAGCTGGAGGGTTAAGTCAAACTTTTAATCCGCTTTTGCCTTAAATTTTGGTCATGATTTCAATTTGGTTTTGGTATCTGAAAGCATGTCAAGACTTTCGATTTTTAGTATTTTCAAAAGTAGAAAAAAAGAGCAATACTTTTTTTAAACTATCCGCCCAATTTTTCGCTATTTTTTAGGTCAATTTTTTCTCCAACTTCTTTTCACAACTATCACATTATCAAAACCTTTTAAAGTTTTTCCTTCCATCTCAATCATTTTACCCCACTGTAGCAATACAAAACATCCCTATTTCGAATTTTCTCTGCACTATATATTAAAAATCTATTTTAGTGTATATTTTCTGTGTTGCTGAGAGTACAAATCACATGGGCCCCATATCATACAGATGAAACAAAGAAGAAGCAGAAGAGGAAGCAGAATAAATACTCAAATTTTGAGAGAAGGTAAAAGTAAAAACATCGCATTCCTTCGCATTCAGTTGAATTTTTCACTTACATTCTGCTGTCTGCATTCAATGCTTTTGGTTACAAAGCGAAAAATTTTTGTGAAAAATATTTTCAAATAAAGAAAATTATTATAATATAGTAAATGTGAAAATGAAATAGTGAAATTTACAAAACAAAAAATAAACCAAAGGAAATTTGCAAAACGCACAACCTGTCAACAATGTCGAATTCAAAGGAATATCCCCAATCGCCACCAGGAAAGTCAACGCAGAAACATAGGTCGAGGTCATCTGCACGATATGCTGACGTCGAGAAGCACAAGCACAGCCGAAATCTAGTGTCCATACCGAACACCATCAAGCTGAGTATGCTGAATAGTGGTTTGCTATCGTTTGAGCGTATTAAATTGGAGGCACGCGACGAGAATAACTCACTGTCAAAGACGATTCCTAATACACCGATTGATATCAGACATTTCCTCAAGTTATGCGACCTGCGGCGTAAATTCCCCGTACTGTATAAACTTGAATTTCAAACAGCTGCCAAGGTGGAGAACAACACATGCCGATATGCCATGAGAAAGAACAATCACGAGAAGAATCAGAATCCTAAGTGCATTCCGTACGATTATAATCGTGTAGTGCTCCAGAAGATTCCAGGCATTTCCGATTCCGATTATGTAAATGCCTCGTATGTTGATAGTTTGCTAATGCCCAATGCGTACATCGTTACGCAGGGTCCGGTGGAGGAGACGGTGAATGCCTTCTGGCGTCTGGTGTGGCAGGAGAACGTAAGCTGCATTGTTATGCTAACGAAAACATTCGATTTTGCCAAGGTCATGTGTGTGCAGTACTGGCCACCGAACATGGAGGTGCACGAGACATACGGTGACATCAACATCAACATTGTGCGCGAAGAGCAACTGGCCAACTTTCATATACGCACATTTCGTTTGTACAAAAAGAACGAGGGTGGTGAAGCAACCGAAGAGCGTTTCATATTGCAATTTCACTATACCGAATGGTATTCGCATTCATGTCCTTTTTCGAATGCGATGCTGGAATTTCGACGACGTGTTCGTTTGGTGGTGGGAAACATCATCAAAGGTGATGATGTGAAGGGGCCGATGTTGGTGCATTGTAGTGATGGTGGTGGTCGCTCGGGCGTGTACATGTCTATCGATGCCAATCTTGAGCTGGCCGAAGAGGAGGAGAGCTTTAATGTGTTTGGTTATTTGAAAAGGTTGCGTCAGTCACGCAAAGGTCTGGTTGAGAACGTAGAACAGTACAAGTTTGTCTATGATACGCTGGAAGAGAGTGTCGTCTGCGGCAAGACATGGTTTCCGGTATCGGAACTGTCGGATCGTCTGAAAGCAAAAGCACGACGCAATTCCATGACCAAGATGAACGACTACCAAATGGAATACGATCAAATATGCAAGCAGACACCGCGTTTCACCATTGGCGATTGTGCTGGCGGTCATCGTGCTGATAATCGCGAAAAGAATCGTGATGTGCTCTGCGTGCCACCCGACAACTTCCGCCCGTATTTAACCTCCTTCCAAGGTAACGCCTTCACCGATTACATCAATTCAGTTTTCGTTGATGGTTATACGAAACCGCGTGAGTACATCGTCACCGAATGGCCAATGAAACACACACTGGGTGAATTTTGGTCGCTAGTCTACGATCAGGAATGCTCTGCCGTGGTTGTTCTCTGTCAGCCACCCGCCAATTCACAACAATATCCGTCCTTTTGGCCTGCCAAGGCTAAAATGGAAAAATATGGACCAGTATTCTCAGTGCATTATGTATCGTCCAAATCCTATACCAACATTAAACAATGGGAGTTTAAAATCAACAAGAAGATCGTTTCGCTAACAGAAATGATGGCCGGCGTTAAGGCACCCACCAAGACAGTACAGCTTTTTCAGTTATGCTGCTGGCCCATGGGTCATAAAGTGCCCAGCTCTACAAATTCATTGGTATATCTTATGAATATGGTGGAGATATGGCGTCAGAAAGTCGATTACGGTCCGGTATGTATTGTATCGCCGGATGGACGCAGTCGTGCGGGTGTCTATTGCTCAGCGAATGCATGCATCGAGCAGGTCATACAACATGGCGAGGTCGACGTCTTTCAGGCAGTAAAAACTGTACGCCGCAATCGTCCGCAGCTGGTGGAGAATATGACCGAATATAAGTACTGCTACGATTTAGTTTTACATTATGTTCTACATTTTCTAAATAAAAAGGAATAAAGTCATGTACATAAAGATAATGATGACGATGATGATGATGAAGACGATGACGATGATGATGATGATGATGTAATGTAACAATCTTCCTACCTAGCTATTATTACATACATACAAAATAAATTAAAATTTGTATAACTATATATATTTTTTAAATGAAACATAAATGAAACTTCTGAATTCTCCTAAAAGCAATATATGTATATTGAGTATTCTTGATTGAGTTTTCCGATTTATGTTCATCGAAAATGTGTTATCGATGACTATAATTGTATACTTTAATGTGCCATGTAAGCCTATGTACTTGTTGTTGTTTTAATTATGTATAATATGTATAATGTATTACCAAAAATTTTTAAAAACTGTTAAATGTATTTTTCTTAATGTTAATGTTAACGTATGGATATGTTTATATACTTGTCTATTTTCGCATTTATGCATAAATTATATACCTGCATACATACATACATACACACATACACACATATAAATGTCCAATATTTTTTTAAAAATAAATGTGAGTATTTTTATCCACCCCACCAAATTGTTTGAAGGATTTTTTTAAATCAACCGCGAAAATGACAGGCGAAGTTTTTATGTGCCCAGTGAAGATTAAGAAGACAACTTTCTACAAAATTAGGGAACCAGCGCTAATAAATGGTGATTTCTTTGCCCTTTTTTGAGATATTTGTAACTGTATACTTTAGAATTTATTTAAAATTAAAAATTCTTTACTTCTTTCTAAAGAGACATACAAAAATTTGTAGGTTGAATAGTATTCAAGATTTATAGTCGTTCCAAAAGTATTATAAGTTATATCTTGAATAGTTTTCGCGATTCGTTTTTGTATTTTGTACAGTTTCCGAGATCTGTGCTTGCTGCTCAAAATAGCTCTCAAGTTTTTTTGTTGTATCTTGAATAGTACAAGAAATTTCTTTCAATATCTTAGTTTTTTCCAGGAACATAAACTCTCATGTTAAACGCGTGATAAAAAATAGAAATAAATTACATAATAAATGGAAAAGGAATCCAACAAACATCAACTGGGAAGCTTATAAAAGAGCTAGAAACTATTCAACTTATACTATCAGTTTGGCAAAGTTACGTTTTTATAATAAAAAATTAAATGCCAATCTCTCTTCAAAGGTTCTTTAGTCAAATTTAAGGAGGTTCGGTGTTTGTGACAAAAATAACTCACAATGTAATATAGATCCTGATTCGCCCTACGCGACATTGAATAAATACATTGCTAAACCTACCACCGCTACACTTATTCTTAAAGAAAGAAGCTCTACAGTTCACCTGTAAGATCATCTCGGAATCAGAAGGAACGGCGGGTAAAAACTATTCATCCGGATCTAATTCAAGAAATTAACCTGGTTGAAAGCTTTAGTATTCTTTCTACCGATAAATGTCTTCCGCGTTACAACTTTTGCCACAACTTTAATGTCACATTTCCTGATGAGAATAACTGGGAACAGGTCAGGCCAAAGTTTACAGGGGACTATCATGTATGATATACAGATGGCTCCAAGACAAACGAAGTAGTTGGGGCAGGAGTGTACGGAGTTAGACCAACAAAATATATTTATGCCGGTATGGGCACAGGTAATTCAGTTTTCCAAGCCGAATTGCATGCCATCGAGCTCTGCCTAAGGGAGTATGAAAATAGATCTGTGCACAGCAAGAACATTTACATACACTCTTCTTGCACTAACTGCATATAAAATTACCTCCAAACTAGTTTGGGACTGCCTGCAGCTCCTAATCTGTCTAGCTTCTCATAACAGAGTACAACTCATTTGGGTGCCAGGGCATTGAGGACATGTAGGCAATGAAATGGCGGACGAACTTGCAAGGAAAGGATCATCCAGTGAATTCACTGGACCACGACCATTCTGCGGTGTACCATGGAGTTCCGTTAAAATCAGTTTAAAAAATTGGCTGGACAGTAATTCGCTACAATACTGGAGGGGAACCCCCGGTAACAGACAAGCTAAATCATTCATGCGTAAAAAATCATGGGGACCGCCCGGACATGCATCAACATCAACGGCAAAGCCGAACATCCATGGATCCAAGCTCATGCTGTGTATTTGGTGGGATATGAAAAGTGTCGTGTATTATGAGCTGTGGAAATCGAATGAAACGATCACTGGCGACCGCTACCGACTACAATTGATGCGTTTGAGCCGAGCATTAAAGGAAAAGAGGCCAGAATAGGAGAATAGACACGGCGAAGTTATTCTTCAGCAAGACAATGCTCGGCCGCATGTTGCAAGGCAAGTAAAAACTGACTTGGAAACGCTGAAATGGGAAGTGCTACCCCACCCGCCGTATTCTCCAGACATTGCTCCTTCTGATTACTACTTGTTCCGATCGATGACACATGGCCTGGCTGAACAGCACTTCCGTTCTTTGGGTCGATTCGTGGATAGCCTCAAAAGATGAGGAGTTCTTTCGACGCGGAATCCGTACGCTACCAGAAAGATGGGAAAAGGTTGTGGCTAACGATGGACAATACTTTAAAGAATAATATGATCACTTTTTCACAATAAATGTCCAAATTACGAAAAAAAAATACGAGTTTATACATTCATACTCCCAAGGTTAGGTTAGGTTGGAGTGGCTGTCGAGAGACACACTTAGGCCTGAACGGCCCATTGTGATACCACATAGTTGGACCTACAGTTTAACGCCGATTCCGAACGGCGGTGTGGCAATTTTTTATCGGCTTGGTGGTTTTGCCATTACCAACCAGTGTGTGTACTTGTACACTATCTTATAATTCTCATACACTTCATATTGATAGTGAATATAAGAAAGTTAAGAAAATTAACCACCAGACGAAGACGGGAATCGAACCCGAACCTCCCAGATGAAAGTCTAGTGCACTATCCACTAGGCTATCGAGGTCGTTCATACTCCCAATATCTTAAATAGTTTTTGAGATTTGCTGTAGTATTTTCGAATATGTGTTAGAATACCTACTATGTAAAGAAGGGATGGGCTAAATGAATTTCAGCTCCTAGCCCAAACCCAAATCCATGAAAATCGAAATCATATAGCTCTCAATGGAGATTTTTTACGAAATTATTCAGTAAATTTTTATTACATATTTTTGAAAAGATAAATAAAGTTTTTTTTGTATTAATTTTTCACTAGTTTAGATTCGTATTCTCTGACCCCCGGTTCATTGTAAAAAGGTTGAAGTTCTTTCCATAGCAACACTTAAATTTCCAAAAAAAAAAAGTAAAAATTAAAAATATAGGTAATTAGTGCAATCAATTCAGTTTGAAATAAACTGAAAAAACATAGTTTGGATCACCGGTGACCAATGGTCCCGAAAGGGTCAAAGCGAAGATAAATCAAAAATTTATTTTTACTCAATCCACACATTGAAGATTTCTTGCTCCACCCTTGCTTTTATATATATCTTTTTTGAAGCTAATAAAAATCTCTGTCACAACAGTTCCTCAACTATTTCTACAAAAAAAAGTTAAAGTTTTCTTTTTTTATATTTTAATTTTCTATTACTACCCCGCATAATTTTCTGTCAACTACTACGTATACACAATAACGCGAACGACTGTCATACTTACTTTGTATGTGCCAACCAAAGCTGACAAGGTCAAATGTCACACAATATTATTTATAAATGAAAGTGTCACTTTGAATACGTATATATATGTGTGTGTGTGTGTGTGTGTAAGCGTGTGTGTGTTCAATGAACGTCAAACAAACAGTGTCAATGATGATTAGAATAATGAGCAGATTGTTTGTAATTTTGCTTGACGAAGCGAAAGTCTCTGCTGTTGCTTTTTCCTCTTCTTCTTCTTCTTATACTTCTGCTTCTGCTGCTAAACTGTGTAAGGATTAGTGTAAACAGAAATGTTGATATCATCAAGTAAGTGTACGTATGTGTGTATATAAGCCGCGTATTTCCAATGTTTCCTTGTATGTGTGTTTTATGCAATTCAGCAGTAATTTCACACTCTCCAACTAACTGTTGTCCGCCTTATCGATTGTCATCAGTTGTATTATAACATGAGCGTTATTTATGTATATGTTGAGTATATTCAATAGATTTGCTGTTTAGTGTAAATATGTATACAACCAACGTCATTTTTGTGCAATAGTAAATTATCAATCGAAGTTTTTAATTGAGTGTTGTGTAATAATAAAATAGTATACAAATTATGTTCTATTGCAAACATATAAAGAGGGATCCTTTAACTAACCAGCACGAGTAGCAAGAGTCCGCTATACTGGCTAGCTTAGTTGGTACATTATATGGCGGTTGATCTTAGAGTTCAGCTCTTTTCCTCGAGTACGTAGTAGTGGAATTTATATTTTTATTTTATTTTTATAGATGATATATTATTGATCCATCTCGCTTTTACAATGGATCCGGACTTGACAGTTAAAAAGACAATGAACAAAATTTTCGAAGCAACAATTTTAAATGGCAAATTCAAAGGAGAAGATGTGCTGCTAACCATCAGCTGATTGTGCTGATGGGAAGTATCATGCCCACTTTTCCCAATGTTTACTTCAAAGTATCGTACTTTACTTTACTTCTTAGTACCGTGCAACAAATAGTTCCAGAGATATCACATACTATAAATACTCAGGTTATATGGGAGGTGCCACACCCCCTTTTGAATAGTAAAAATAGTAACAGAAATAGGAATAGAAAAAATAATAGGAAAATTAGTACAAAATTTTAGAGAAAATACTAGAAAATATTAGTAGAAAAACTAATAGAAAATAATAAAAGAGCATGGGAGGTGCCACACCCACTAGTCAAAGTCTACCCATATTTTTTTATCACAATGCCAATAATACCTTCATACCAAATCTTAGTACCGTAGTGCCAAAATTAATATTCAAGTTGGAAGTGAGTATGGGAAGTGACATGCCCACTTTTCCAATACTACCTATAATTTTTTTTTAAGAATACCATCGATAAATACTACTTTCATATCAAATCTAATATTGTACCACAAATAGTTCTTGAGATATCCCATAATGTATATTTAGATTATATGGGAGGTGCCACACCCCCTTTTCCAATCCAACTCACATTCTTCCTGCAGCATAGAATTATCAACTAACATTTTTATGTTAAATTTCAGTACTGTACTGTTAATTTTTCTAGAGATATACTCAAAAAAGCAAATGGATTGTACGGGAGATGCCACGCCTACCTGTAATTAGGAACTCGGACCTAGGCAGTTCAAAAGTTTTATGTATTTATATAGATTTGTTTTTGTATCTTAAGCAGTCTTCAAGATTTGTCGATGTATCTTGAAAAGTTTTCGAGATTTGTTGTATCGAGATATGTTGTTATATCTTGAATAGTATACGAAGCTTGCTGTTGTATCTTGGAAGGTATTCGAGGTTCATAAATTGTGGTCAAGAAAAAATGAATGCTTTTTCTCCTTGAAGTTAGATTTAACTACACACCACTGCTGTAAGAGTATAGTGGGCCCCATGTTAGGCGCCTTCACTGTATGTGTGCAGTTTTTTAACTTCTCATCCTAACGTCTCGTCCTAACCTCTTCCAATACCTCTTTGATTCCTATAACCTTTTTATTTCGTCACATTGAATCATTTAGGAAATCATTTAACTACTACATGCTATGGATTCATTTCGTGCTTTAACAAATCTCAATTAAAATTCTATTCAAATAACACACATAACACATGTATGTACGTAGAAAAGAAGAATGTGAAAACGTATGTGAATACTTCAAACAGAAAAAAGGTAGTAACGTACAACAACAACAAATACAACAACAGTCAATGAAACAAACAAAAAAAAACTAAAAGGAAAAACCTACATAATTAAATTAGCCAACAAAACGACCGTATAAATATTTCATTTCAGCGCAAAGTTGAAACAAAATAACGTTAATAATATAGCAACGCCAACAGTAAAAGCAAAAACAATATTAATATTGTAGCTAAAGAGAAAGAGAGAGAGAGAGAGAGAAACAAAGCGAAAGGGGAAAAAGAAAATAACTTGCTTGTTCGCTGTCGTCGCCATCGTCGTAAATTTTATAATTCAAAAACATTTCATTTTTAGCAAATTAAAATAAATAAAAAGAGTAAAACAAAAAAAAAAAAAGGATTTCCATACTAAAAATGCGAAACAAAAAAAACAACAAAAAAAAAGGTAGTAAAATAGTCCCGCAGGATGTTGGGGTGGCGGGAACGAAGAAGGATATGCATAAATATAATTATGTATGCTTTTACTTTAATTTGCACATAAATACATACATGCATACCAACATATAAAGATGTAAATGTATGTGTATGTGTGCGTTTGAGACAAGAACTCGTAAACTAAACTAGCCCAACTATAGCATACTATTTACATTCATAGAACAAAAGCAATACAACATAAACATTTAAAGTTTCTCTTTCGGTCGCTCTTTCGCTTCTCTCCCGCTCTCGTTCTTTCTCTCTCCCGTTCGTTCACTGTGAAAGAATGTTGCAGCATTCATAATTATTCCAAACGTATTACTTATGCATACAATAACAACAACGAGCGAAAAAAATAAAGGATTTCCTGGTGGTAAATAGCATGAACACGCGCTCCGAACTCACACACTATATATGTATGTACGTTTTATGATTATGCTACTCATGTTCTTATGCTTTGGTGCACAAAGCATTAGTACGTTCGCTTGTTTTCTTTTTTTTTTAATTTAATTTTTTTTTTTTTTTTTAACTAATTCACTAAACTTTTTTCTTTAGGTCATGCTTGCATTTATAGCTGGTTTTGCTCTAGTTTTTAATTTTTACTTTTTACCTCTCCCCTGAAAAAACAATTCACTTAGCTATATACTCATAGATACTCATATATAGTTTCCCATTTCCAAATATGTACTTAAATCTATTTAATTTTATACACAGTTAAGAATTAAAATTTAAAATTTATCCAATTTTAAATAGTAAATAGTTATAATAATTTGAAAATAGTTTTTGTATTATATACATATATGTGGGAATAATTAAAGAGAGAGAGTGAAGTCAAGAACGGTAAAATAGTTCATTGTATGTGGATTTGATATTGAGAGAGAAAAAAGAGAGAGTGGTAAAACAAAAATGTAGAAGTATCAATTGCAATTATAGTTCGTTTCAACCATATGTAAATTTCAAGAGAGACACATATAGAGAAAGAGGAATTAACATTAAAAGTGTTTTGCTGTAGTTGTTATCAAGCCTCTATACCTCTCTCTCTCTCTCTCATTTGGTGGAATTAAGAGGTGAATAAATCAGATTGCAGCACCATTTTGATGCTCTCTTTTAAGGCGAATTCACCTCAGTTTACAAGAGCGAAAAGATTCATACAAAAAAAAAAAACGAAAAGAGAGTGCAGCGCTAGGTTAGTGAATTCACCTTTATTATATGTATATCGATGGTCATACGTTGACCCCTCGTATATAGTTTTTCACCACTTTTGGAAGAGACGATAAAAAAGCATAAAATGTACGTAAAGAATATGTAAAATTGGGTTTTAAATCATTTTAAATAAGAAAAAAAATATTTTTGGAGTTATTTTTTTATTTTGATTTTATTTTTATATATTATTCATAGAAATTTATTTTGTTATTGTCTTGCCTTCCAAAAGTGGTGAAAAACTACTTAAAAGCAAGGTCGCATTTTCCTTCACTTCAAAATGCTTTTCTTTCATTTCGAACCTCATTCATATTTCTTAAGAGCGCATGGAAAGTTGAAAATATTATCAACCTTTATGAATAACAATTTAATTATTGAATAGCTGCTGCGAGCAATTGAGAAAATATCGTGTCATTATAAAAGCTTTTGAAAAAAATAAGTCCACTACTGATTATATAAATTGTATTCCTTTTCTTTTTTTTTTTAATTAATAAATCAGCAAGGAGTTCTAAATTCAATACTTATTTAATTCAATGCACATTTTTTCTTTTAACTCACCCAAATTATAAAAAAAAGAAAGGAATTTCCCTTAAGTCTCAAAAGGAATTAATGCTGTATTATATAATATTGCAATTACGCACTTAAATAATAAGTAAATATTTCGCGTAATTTAATCCCTAATGCTTAATTATCTATAATTTTGTATTTTTTTCTCTCGGTGTACAGCTCACCAAAATTCATTCATTCTATACTTCACTTTGCCATTATTCTCTTCCACCACCACCCACCACGCGCTGCTGCTGCTGCCATTGCCGCACATATTAAAAACTTTCATGAAAATTAAAATTAGTAAAATTTTTTTTTTGTTTTTTGGGTTATGGTTAAATATTAAATTTAACCTTTTATGTAAACAAGAAAATTTTCAGTTAAACTGTATGCGATTATTAAATTAAAAAATACGTATAAAATATTAATGAAATTTTATTACAAAGTTATGTATTTATAAGTTAAGTATATACTAGGTTAGGTAAGGTAGGAAGATAGGTCCTACTAAAATATCTATGGAATTGGGTTACTTACAAAGAAAATTGAATTTGGGTTAATGATAGAAATAATGATGCATTATATTAGATATTATAAAGGCAAATATGCCCTTTATCTCTCTTGGTAGTTATTCTTTAATTAGGAAAAATAATAAACAACGTCATCTGTGGTTTACAAAATTTTTTTTTTTAATAATAGATTTGAGCTCATTAGCTTATATATACTGATAAAAATGCACATTTAATCAACTTTTTAATATGCAACTCTAAAAAAAAACTTTTTTCTTTTTTCTGCAAAATTTATTTTTAACTTGCATACTTTTAGGCGCAAAAAAATCCTGTTTGCCATGTGAATTATAAAATATAGAGATATAAACAAATATTGCACTCGATAAAATAATAATTCTAAGAAAATTAAATTAAATTATTAACAAATAATTGCTTCAATAAATTTTATGGAAATAAATTAATTAATACTTAATTTCAATATTATTTATCATGTTTTTCATAATCTTTATTTATTTTCTGACATAATTTGTGTGTGTAATAAAAATTAAATTTGTTTATTTATGTATTTAATAAAAATCATTGAGTTTTATAGAAATCATAAATATAAATCGTTTTTCTACTTAGCTGCCCATTTTATTATTTGATTATAAAATATAGGTAAATATGTATGCATATATATATTTGCCTTTCTGAATATGTGTGTTCAAGTATGTTACATTACATAACATTATATAATTTTATAATAACAACAAAACCACTGAAATTTAATTACATTTTCATGCAATGTTGGGAGAAAGAAAATGTTAAAATTACAATATAAATTCTTATAATATTTTAGGCTTTAATTAGAAATTGTTTGAAAGACATAGGAGACATACATACATACATACATATTTATATAAGTGCATATGTATATCCTTACAAGTAGAATACTAAAATATATAACTCTTGCTTATGCTTACATTACTCTAAATGCAAAATACATATTTTGTTAATGTCTCTAAAATATCAATTATATAAGTATAAATATAAAATTTTGTACATTTTATGCTGTTATGTATACATAATTCCACAAATAACCGACTCAACCGTATATAAATTTTATCCAAATATATTGCACTCAGTTTAAAATTAATCACATTTTGTGTAAATTATAAATAAATCTAAAGAGTGTGCATGTGTATGAATGTGTATGTATGTAGATTATGTCTCAACATGTCAAAATTATTGTTTGTATCCAATTTTAATGTTTATTTTGTGTAATGAATCATGAAACTATTTCATTTATTCCATCCATATCCATTCATTTATAAGTTGAAACTGTTGAAAGTTTAATTAATCAATATATCAAAATGTGACAAGTTAAATGCTGACTTCAATCAGGTATATATAAATAGTTATTGAATGGAAGAGGGACGCTAAAGAGCGATGGTCTATACAGTGTGGATATTTAAAGTCATCTTTGTATGTTGCTAGCACTCGTAGATTTAATATTTACTATTATGCGAATATTAACAGCTGCTGCTGCTGTTATTTCTTTGTTTTGAAGAGTTCAATGAATCAAAAAAGGAATTTATGTAAAACATAAACAGGAAAAGTAACTAATTAATTCAAGTGGGGAAGATAAATTTTTTTTATAACAGAACGAGTATTCTATATACATACATAGTTACTAGTAAATACGTGTTGAGAAATATTACAATTGCTTATAATTAAAACTCTATTTGAAATAAATTAATTATGTAATCAGGCTTAGAACTTATTTCAATTCATTTAGAAAGCTTTGCAAAAGATAACGCCAACTGATTAGTAAAGGAAAAGCGAATAGCGCCATCTATGACTTACTCCATACTATGGTAGATGCGGCGTTTTATGTTTAGCTAAAACTACTACTACGATTATGGCACAACAGCCCATGGAGGGCTACATCGGAAGTGTTCGCAAACTTTTTCGACGCATTCTCGAAGGAAGAAGTTTTTCCAGATCCCTGACAGCGATAGCGGTTAGTCCTCCTACTAAAACCAAAGAAGCACTTGGATACACTGGGGAAAAGTCCTCGCACGCATCATAGGAGACAGGCTCCATTAGTTTCTTATCAAGCCAGAAGGACCATCAGCACGACAGTTTGGATTCAAAAAAGCGTGCTCCACTGTCGACGCAATACAAGCAGTGATGAATATTGCACGCGAGGCCACCAGCGGCAAGCAATGGAGATATGGCAAGAAGAAGTACTGCGCCGTAGTGACGTTGGCCATCAAAAATGCCTTCAACTCGGCGAACTAGTCTCAGATTATGAGAGGATATGAAGTACCGGAATACCTGTTGCAAATAATTGCAAACTACTTCGACACGATTTTAATATACGAAACTGACGAAGGCTTGAAGCAGTATCATGCCAAGGGAGGCGTTCCGCAGGGCTCTGTTCTCGGCTCAAAGCTATGTAATGAAATGTTTGACGGCAGCTTCAAATTGGATCACCCGGATGACACAACAATCATTGGATATGCAGACGACATCGTGATAGTGGTAGTAGGCAAGCACCTGGACTCGATACAGGTTATATATAACGACGTCAACTCGAAGATGCAATTGGCGGAGCAGAAGACAGAAGTCGTGCTATTAAGCACCAGAAAAGCAAGTAAGTGAACAATGACGTTCAAAGATCACCTGAAAGCTGCTTGTGAAAAAGCAGCACGAAAACGAATAAACGCTTTATGCCGAATATAGAAGGACCGCGCGATGCAGGCGCCTGCTGCTTTAAACGGTTATTATCTCAGTAATCTTGTATGCAGCACCTATCTGAGCAGACAGCAAGAAGCTACACTAGAAAGATTTCCGTGAGACTTATAGGCTTAGAGCCCTGAGATTTCTAGCGCGTATCGCGCAGTGTCGGACGCTGTTTGTGTTTGTGTCATAACAAGATAGAAGCTCATCGATCTACAGGCACAAGAGATGATGTGGTTATATGGTCGTAACACAAAGCCAACCAAAAACATAAAAAAAGAAGAGAGACAGCGTACCGTCATGGAATGGCAACGAAGATGAGAGTCATCTGAGAAGGATCGATGGCCTTACAATCTCATTACAGACATAAAAGAGTGGATATCATGCAGACATGGCGAATTGAATTACCACATTACGCAATTACTTAGTGATCATGGGTGTTTCAAACAATACATGCACAGGTTCAAACTCGGAGAGGAAGACCCAGACGAACTGGACAACGCGCAGCATATACTATTTCACTGCCCGCACTGCAACAGTGACAGAAATGAATTGAAGATAGCCTTTGGCGAACCCCCTTCAGAAAAAAATCCGACGCCACAGATGTGTAACACAGTTGAAAAATGGAATGGAGCATGCAAGGTTGCTGCAAATATGATGACCACACTATATAAAACAGAACGTGAGCGTAAACCTGAGCGCACGACAAACATCAAAAACATGGAGCCAAATATCGTCAACCGAACAGAATTCGACAGAAACCAATACTAACGATTGAGCACTAAGCTCATTACGGTCTTCCTACGTAATACCTAACGATGTTTCCGGGAGGAATATCGGTACGGACGAGAGCTGGTTTTAGCGTGAGAATGTCTTGCGTCAACTGGGCTTTATATGCAATCCTCCTCGTTAAAAAAAGCCCATGGAGGACCTAGTCCGAGCTTTTCGCATGCCTTTCTGTTTAACACTTGCAGTAAAACTAGAAATCACTTTTTATAATTTCGATCTTAATTCAGTGATGCCGATTCCTATGCCAGCAAGCAATAAGCTTTAAGCTTAAAACCTATAATTGGCATCCCTAAAGCTTCTGAGTGTACTAGTTGTTGTTACTAATTCGGTGATTACCATTGTGGTTGTTGCTGTTATCGGTGGACTGTGCGTCATTTGGTTCGATGTTAAGATTCAAGAATCTAGCAGTAACTATTTAATGCGTCTAAAGGAGCGTTTTGATTGTCAAGCATGCTCGAACACGGCGCTCGCGAACATGAACGATTAAAAAATCAGCTGGTATGATTTTCTGCAATTCGCTTTAGCTCACACTAGCCCATTTCGATCGAGTAGTTCTGCGCTATGTCAGTTTAGAACAGCCTGTTTTTCTTCCGGTCTGTGTTAGCGGGTTCCATTTAATAACGTTTATAGCGGTGTTGTTATCGTCACGCCTTTAAATGTGGCCGATTCAATGCAATTTTCTGTTCTGGTTCTTATGTTCTGGGATGTGGGATTATGTTCCGATTCAATGTTCAATCGAAAAAATTCAGTTTTGTTTTTGTGCTGATGATGATGAGACACTTCCATATTTTAGTGAGTATACAAAACGCCTGATCCTGCTGCTGATATCTACTACAGTGCCAACACTTGCCGTCACGACACCACTTAAGTATCAATCTGCTTGAACTGATTTGCCCACGATACTATGGTGCCATAGGCTTCAACTGTTGGATTCCTCACTAAGTACTTTTGTTTTGCTTACATTGATTTTCAGGCCCACTTTGTTTGCCTATGCTTCGGTGTTGCATGCCATTTGATACAGATACAAAACTTTAGTAAGCATATATCGGCGGCGTGGTCGAAATGTCTCAGCTGCGATGTCATTGTACATCTATTTCACTCTGTATAATCAGTGAGTGCGGCACATATGAAGTCGCTGATAACGACCATAAAAACCAATGGCAATTGTAAGGAACCTTGTCAAACGCCGCAGAGTATCTCGGATTCTTCGGTTACTTTGCTGTTCTGTGACACGTTTATAAATTTCGCTATTCATTTTTCATACCCTAGGCAATGTTTTATAAATTTCAATAAATTCACTCCAAAATTTTTCAATTTTGCGAGCAATGCTCACTCAAAAACTTTTACCGAACCGGCACGCGTTTACACAGTCTGGCATGTCTTCCAGCCATTGGCGAAAATCAAAATCTTTAGATTTTCTTCGAGTACGGTCGAAGACCATCGTTTTTTTAGGACCACACGGTGAGATTTGTCGTGCAACGACTATGCTCGACTCTTAAGAGAGCTTATATCATGTTCCCACTGACCCGAAATTGTGTAGTTTCGGCAAAACGAAACTGCAATCGTTCACATTGTGTAGCTGGTTTCGATTACGGTTTCGTTTGACAGTTCATTGTTTATTTCTTTTTGTAGAATGCTGGTGGCTGCTAGTATAATTATTGCTAAATATTTCGGTCCTTACCAACTGAATACGAAGAGAATTAAAATCTTAAACGAAATAAAAGTGTATACGTCAATTGTTTGTAACTTGTTTAACATCTACTGCCGTAGCTCTTCTGTCATTTGTGTATACGTATGGCCGCTTTTTTTTGCTTTACGCAGCTCCTCTACATTTTTTACCCATCTTTCGGTTAAGAGCTGCTCTTCCCGTGCACTTTACAATTCTATTTTTTTTTATATTTTCATTTCTCCATATTAATCAAGTTATACTCAAAGCAAAATATAAATGTCTGTATAGAAATGTCAAAGCAAATTCATTTCAATAGTTATTTCAGAGAACATATTCAGGGTTGCATTAGATTTTTGCTTGGTTTCGAATGTGGTTACGTTGAAACCACCTCATTTCAGTGGTTTCGTTTGACATATTTTTATATACCGAAATTGTGCATTTCAACAAAGTTTTAGCCAAAACCACGGAAATGCTTGAAACAACGCAGTTTCGGCTCAGTGAGAACATAGTATTAGGGTCATTATGTGTAGTTTACGTGGCAGTTAAGTAATTGCAGTGTATTGTGTAGCCCTTTGCCTTACGTGTTAGATACTTGGATTAATTTACAGCAAGTAATTAAGATTTCAGTATTTTATTTATTTTTCTTTATTCTCGTTTTGTGATGGATGTTTTCTTAGGGCTGCATTTTATGGTGGAAAGTTGTATTTGGCTGATTTTAGTTCAATTTTGTTTAACACTTCACTATAGAGTATTATTGTTGAAAGATGCTCATCACTAGATGAGCTTCTATATGGCTAAATATCTTTACTGAAGTTGCTCACATTCTTATGAATTTTATGAGGGGGTATCTCTTGCCTTATGAGTCCACGAAAAATGTCAGTCTGCTTAAATGTTAAGGTACCTATTCACGTTGGTGTACAGAATAGCCAAAATAGGTTCGTTTTAAATTAGTTTCAACTAAATACATTGAAATTGAAATATTAAAAAGGTTTTAACCAGAGGTATACATACCAACAGTTTAAATTGAAATGGAGTAGACGTACCATAAAATACCTACATCTCTTTATAATACTTAATAACAAGAAATAAAGAAGAAAAACGATCATACAATCAATAAATCGTGCCTAGTCATTTGAACTTATGGTAAACTTTAAACTTACATATACATAGATAAATACATACATGAATGTATTTCAAATGAAAAATTATAAAATCAATGATTCTTTATATAAATATATGTACTCGTAGGTATTTTATGATTATAGACATTTTCTTTTACATTTCTCATCAAATTAGAAATTGTCCAAAATGCACAAATAAAATTTAATCTTCATTACAAATTTTACTACAAATTTAACATACATTTGGGTTTATTTGCATCAATTGACCACAATAAAATGAACTAATCTGCCATATACATATATACATACATACATACATACATACATAAATACAAACATACATACATACATACCAATATATAAACACACACATAATAAATATGCATATATGTCCAAAACAAAGACATTCTATTTGATGCATTTATTTTTTATTTTTACAAAAATGTATTTAAAATATTCATGGAAATTGAAATATTTATGAAGAATTTCAATGAGTAGATATAGATAGCAATGGAATAAAGTGCAATGGAATAAACCATGCCACTACACTACAACATTGAACTACAAGGGACAATTCATTTGTAATTTATTGCTCCTTTCTGTTCATGCATTTTCATTATTGTTTAAGTTTTTCAGTAGTATATTTATATATAATTTAGTTGGTGAGCAGCAATACAAAATTACCAGAATTTTTATTTATTAATCTACATGGAATTCATATAATTTTCTGCATAATATTCTCTACAATTTTTGTCGATATCAAAACACTAAATTTATTGAATTTTTCATTGAATACTTATCGTAATGTCAACGAGTAGTCAAAATAGATTTCTGTTGAAATTCAGAAAAATAATGAGCTATTCAAAATTTCGAAGATGCTTTACACCAGTGACCACCCAACAAGCTTTAAGCTTTCAAAGTAAAAGCTTTCTTTAATGCAAACACTTTTTGAAGCTTTAAAGCACCCACGCATGTAAGCATTTTGTTAATGGTGTAAAGTCACCGTCACTACTTCAACCCATCAAGGTCGATTAAAGATTTTAAGCTCAAATCTAGATTAATAATTTTAGGACAACTCTTCTTCAGCAACCTAGCTGACCTCGAATCTGCTGATATCACGGATGTAGAAGTTGGATAGACCACAAAGATTCAATTAAATGTTAGGGTAACTGTAGAAACAGCCCAAGTGGTATTAAAATGGGCCTCAATGGCCTGTTATAGAAAAGCCACTCTAACCTAATCCAGCGCAAGGTCCGACTAGAAAGCTTTTTACATGTGGGTATAGGATTTGACATCACTGTTTTGTTGTGGCTTGGGAGAAAATTTAAATAAAATAGAGATATTTACTATATTTGTGCCTAACACTAAGCTCAGATGATTTTTGAAATTTTACAATGTAAGGCTATTTTTGGCGAAACATGGGATCTATCACCTTGTAAAGTTTTATATCTCTATAAGGCTATGATGGTGGTCGTCATAGCCTAGTGGTTAGTGTGTTGGACTGCCGAGCTGTAAAAGATTGCAATCATTTCGAGCTGCATTCATTGAAGTCACTGGAAATGAATTATGTTTTCTGATTACAGTCTTTTATTTTATTTGAGACTTATGACTTTAAAAAGTTAAGTCACCAATCAATTTGAGACTTCAAGGCAAATAAGTCACAATCACTCATATGACTTCACATTATCCTTGAAGTCGCAATCATGACTTCAAATTGGTTTGAAGTCTTGCAGTCAATTGTGTATTTTTATACTTTCTTATAATTCTCATGCACTTCATATCGATAGTGAATATAAGAAGGTTATGAGAACTAACCGAGAGACCAAGACGGCAATCGAACTCGCAACCTTCTGTGTGAAAGTCTAGTGCACTATCCACTAGACTATCGAGATCGTCTAAACATAGATTATCTATCTATCACATAATACCCAAACTGAACTTCGCGAAGATAATGTCAGTGTTTTCCTGGCCAAACTTGTGGCGATCAGAGAGATCTGCAAAGCGTTGAGAAAACTTCAAGATAAAGTTGGTTTAATCCATTGGTCGGGAAGCCTAACTCATTTGAGCAATGCGCTCATCAGACGCATTCTTACGCTTTTCAATCAGTCGTTGTTCAGACAGCAACAGAGCAACATGGGTAGGGATTGTATTAATTGTTTCCTTATGTGCACAGCGAGAAATTTATACATATGTATGGTTGGTTGGTTGGTTGGTTGGTTGGTTGGTTGGTTAAGGCGGCTGATCCACAGAAGACCCACTCTGAATCACAATTAGCGCTGTAGCGCCGTTTTGGGACCGCTTCCTTACCGAACTGGAATTAATGATGAACTCTTACTAAACCCACCTCGTAGATTTTAGGTATCCTAGCAGATTATTTGGACTGACTGCCGAGCAATCAGACAAGCTATCGAGGAAATACTTCCCCAGGAACCTATATCTTGCCCACGCCAAGGCTGGACATTCACAAAGAAAATGGGAGATTGTTTCTTTTTCATCTAAGTTTCCGCAACTACTGCAATGGGTGTTAAAAGGGATATGCAGTTTTTTTGCATGGGTACCTATACACCAGTGGCCGGTGTAGACTGCTGTTAACCTAGCAGTGCCGGTACGATCCCTCGTTAAAAGCTCGCCAGACCGACCCTCATTATATGAGGGCCATGTCGCCCATGAGGTAGTGCAAGTTGTTAGTGACTTACACCTCCGATGAGCCAGTTGAAGACAGTGCAGGTACATGCCTCTCTTGACGACTAACAAGGGGACTAGAACCGATACCCCCAAAGATTCGTCAAGAGAGGCTCCTGAGCGCGCCAATTCATCATACATATGTATGACTAAAAACTCGCTATGTGATGGCTTTTTGGTTTATTTTTATGCGCTCACCAACACAATCTCGTTTTCAGTTTTGCTGACCTAATTTGGTCTAATCTGAGCTACAAGCCTCATGAATTACATTCATGAGCAATAAAAAAAACCATTGAATTAGTAAGAGATGAAACCTAGTTCCAAATATTGCACAGATGCAAAGAGAAGTAAGGGCATTAAGATCAGATAACAGATGAAAAAGACCTTTCACCTATGTTCCAATCCAAGAAGAAACATGGGCAGTATACGAATCGAAAGAATCAGACACCTCTTTTACCATCCCCGTTCCACCTGGAGTATTGACCCGAAACTGAATAATAGAGTAGGAAGCATCAGCCTTTGTATACCACAAAAACACATACACTGCCAGAATTTAGTAGAGAATTAGACTCATTGTCAGTTGCTCTTGCCAGACTGAACATATTCCGTAAACATTCCCCAGGCAATTTAATTTAAATCTTGTGAATTGAGATTGGGAAGCTTCACCTTAATCTCATGAGTTGACTCTAGACTAAAATAGGATATGATAATAAAACTGCGCTTCAGCGCTAATTGTATTCTCATAAGTAGTGGAAGTAGCCACGGTATTTATACCTACAGAAAATAAGTTTGAGCGAAATTTCACCACTTCCTCCTGGCAATCCGCCCCTTCCCCACTCCTTTCGTCATGTCTAATTCTATGGTTATGCAATTGTGAATGCAATTAAGTTCATTTTCGCGAGGGGTTTAGAAAATTATGAAAATTTTTCGAGGATGCCATCAACTATTCATATTTTCCGGTTACTAAATCACAAAAAGGGATTCAGACGAAGCAAATGAAAAACATATGTTCACACACACACACAAGCATATACAAACGTACTCATGTAAATATGTAGTAATATGTGCACATTAGACCGGGTCGGTCCCCATACAAAAAAAAAAAAAAAAATTTTAAAAGTCCACCCCTATTTGAAAGCTTATGTAGAGAGTATCTCGAAACCAAAAAAAAAAAATTATTTTTGGACCACCCTAAAAACAGCCAAAATGAATTTTTTATCATAACTTTGGTATTTGATGTCCGATATTCATAAATGATACATTGTTGTAAACGTCTTGACAAGTAAAATATTCCCTTGTTAGATGTTATTAATTTCCGAAGTCATATTTCATTAGTGAAGTCTGTTACTCAAAGTTCTATCCCTCAAATGCAATTTTATTTTTCACAAAATTAAAGCCCTTAAAAAATCATTAAATGGTTGCCCAAGAAGTATTCAAATAAACTCATAAACAAACAAGTTATAGCTACTTAAATTTTTGATGCATTTTTAATTTTAATTAAGTTCGAATTTTTTGTTGTTTATTTAAAACTAAAAATGTCAGATGATCAACGAAATTCAATATTTATTGTTGGTGTGGACTTTTCAAACTTTATTCTTCGACCCACTCTAATGCATCTATATATGTAAGTAAAAGCAGCCATAGATTAAATACATACACGCTCACGCATTAACTACAAAAACATGTATACACATACATATATGTATGTATGTATATCTATGCATTCATTTCTATATATGAGTTGGTATTAGCTTTAAATTATGATAGTTTTAGCAGCGAATATGAGTAATTCTAAAGCAAATTTCAAAATAAACCAAAAAAAAGAAAAAGAAGCAAAACTATACGTAAAGCGAAAAAGTAGAGACAGAGGAAATATGAGTGTGGGAGGGTGGGGGGGGGGTATCATGTGGCTTAAGAGGTTCAAAGCCATTCATAAGTACCATGCAGAATGAAGTTATAACTGCAGCGCAACATAACTATTGAGTCAGGGCAGAAGGGAAAGCGGCAGAGAAGAGCGACGAGGGAGCGAACAATAGCAGAGAGAGAGAGAGAGAGAGCAGGAAAAAACGGCTCGAGGAGTATGGCTTTAATTTATGGAAATTACATTTAACCAACAAGGCGCCAACTTATGCTAACGGATATCCGAACATTGGGGTAGACCGGGAAGATAGTAGTAGCAGCGAGTAGTGAAACAGTGTGAAGTCAAAAAACTTATGCGCTGAATAAGTGAAAATTAATTAAACATCATATTGAAGTTATGCTCATATTCGCATTTATATACATATATATTTGATTATATTTCTGATTGTGTATGCGTGTGTGTGTGTGTGTGTATGTATGTATAAGTATTTATGCGTGTATGTGTGTGATTGCATGAGCAACAAAGAGGCGTTGCAGTGATTTTCTGCTATAGCACTTCCTGCGAAAATTTTTGTGTTAATTTATGCGTTTTAATTTGCGTTTAAATGCGTACACGCTAAAAGAGAAAAACTACTACCACTACTACTACTACACATACACACACACACACACAGGCAAAGACATATAAATTTACTGACATTTAATTGCTGACTGCTGACTACTGCTGCAGTAGTGAAGGTGAAGTGAGTACATAAAGCCGTAGAGGGCTAAAGTGGGTGGTTGTTACTAGTAGTTAAAGGTGCGTCGCATTTTTCTACCTAAAATTGTCATTTGCTACTTCGAGCTAACATCGATTCTGCGTTTGCTGTTGCTGTGTTGTGTTGTGTTTTGCTTTGCTTTGATACTATTTTATAACTGCGTGTGTCTCTGTGTATGCAGCAATTAATTTATACTCATTAGTGACTTTCTACACACACACACACACACACACATACTCAAATACTTATCCATACATGCATACTCATACATACACGTGTAGCTGCTTATGTTTAATTTTTACACATTTCATGATTTATTAGTAGAAAATTCCAAATTATTCACGCATTTGCAAGCAAATAAAGATTAATGGCGTCTAACGTGAAGATGCGGAAATGAGACACACGTTAAACTCACACACACAGACACACATGTACACTTATATTCAAATGCATGATAATGATGCGCAAGCATTTTATTCAAATAAATATAGATATTTATGTATGCATACATATGTGTGTAGGTGTGTGTGTGTGTGTGTGTGTGTGTGCTTAGGTTTGGCATCAAAGAAAAAAGCAAAAAATTCTTGTTTTTGTTACTAATGTGAGTTCTTCGACCTTTAATACTTTGAATACTTTTGTGCTGTGATCTTCTAAGAATTAATGATTTTTTGTTTTCTTTGTTTTGTTTTCATGTTTTGCTTTTTGGGTGCATGTGTGTGTGTGTGTGTGTGTGTTTGAGGAAACAAAAAGCAGCTTACTTTTTTTTTTCTTGTTCTTAAATCATGCTATCGATGATAATCAGCATAAATATATTTTATTTAATCAAAAAATATTACAAGCTTAGTTAGTGTTAATTAATTTATCATTAATCAAATATACATAAGTTGGCATCAGTTCTTAGCAAGCAAAAATATAGCTAGAAAATAGCAAAAGTATTGAAATAAACCAATTTTATATTTTGGTTATAGAGTGTCTGAATTTATAAAAATTTTTAAGACAAAAAATTGTTAAGTTTATTTTTTAATTGAGGTTTCACTTAAACTAAAGCTAGATCTCTTTCATTTGGAAAAATTTTTAATTTTTATTAAATTTTCTCCTATCATTTCACACTCCAGCGTGGTATCAGATTTAAAAGTAGTGAATTTCAGTGTAATTTTGTGCTATGACTCCGACTCAATTCAGTCTCAGTAGATTGTATCAGAATTTCATTTGCATTTGTAAAATCTTGACTCAAGGTTTAAAAAGTTTTAAAACTAAAAAAAGACCTGATCAAAATTTGTTTTAAAGTTATTTGAATGAAAAATACTTAATAATAACTTACTATGAAGCTAAGGAAAACAGAAAATAAAATGCTTTTCATAGTAAGAAAATGCCAAAAATTAACGCATTAACTTTAAATTTCTCAAAATTTTGATATTATAGAAAAACATAGAAGAAACCATGATGCAAAAAAAGGTCGATTTTTTGAGTCTCAAAAATGTATTTAGAAAACATTATTAGTTAAGACAAATATGGCACATGAAAAAATGATCATTCAAGTACTTCGTATTGTAACTAGGAAAAAAAATTTTAAAAAAATTAGATGAATTGGTCAAGAAGTTTTTGAGATATCGCGGTTACCGCTAAGGCATTTTTCAAAAAACATCATTCGGAGAAAATCATGTTTAAAGTTTTGAGTGCACCTTATTCATGAACAGTAGCGCGCTACAAATCGAGTTGCTACTTACGAGCAGTAGCTCGGATTGACTTGAAATTTTTAACATAAACTCTTGAAAGTATGTCTGTTCGAAATAAGTCATAAAAATTTTTTCGATTTTTTGACTCATGAAAACGTACATATATAACCCCTTAATTACACAGTCCAACAAATTAAGACTGTTTGGCTGCAACAGAATAGCCACCCTATAATCCTGAAAGGGTCTGTTCTATAAACTATTTTTGTAAAACAAACTTATAGTCCAGCACGTCTCAGTTTTTTTTTTTTTACAGTAGGTCAAAGTTTTTTTTTTCGTATTTTGGTCGAATGGTGCTGAATCCTAAGTGCTAAAAGTGTTATAAATTGATGTCTGAAGAAAGTCTTATTGGCAAAGTTGTATGATAAAATTTTACAAGGGTTATTTCTGTAGAATATTTTAACCCTTTAGTTCCTCTTTTTATGCGACAATTTAACCCCTTTTTTGATGAAAACCTGAAAAGTCCTTTCAAAAGATACATTTAAGAATTAAAATATTCCACAAAAATATTTGCCAGAAAATTTCACTAAGGGTCACCAAAGACATAAAAATCATATTTTGTTTGTTTTACAAAAATAGTCTATACAACATTCCCTTTCAGGATTATAGGATGGCTATTTTGTTGCAAAAATGCTGTTGGACTGTGTTATAAATAACTCCTATTCATTTTTATTTAATTTTGTTTTAATTTTTATTCATTCCCATTAATTTTCTTTTCATTTTTTTATTTTACTAATTTTCATTTAATCTTTATTAATTTTTTTCCCATTTTCAATAATTTTCTTTGATTTTCATTAATTTTCATTAATTTAAATTAATTTTAATTCATTTTTATTAATTTTCATACATTTTCATTCATTTTCTTTTACTTTCATTCAATTTCAATCATTTCCGTTAATTTCCAATAATTTGCACTGATTTTCATTCATTATCTTTCATTTTCACAAATTCTTTTTCTATTGTCATTCATTCTAATTCACTCAAATTCGTTTCTTTTCATTTCTATTCATTTTCATTCGCTTTCGTTCATTTTCATTAATTTTTATTCATTTCCATTTATTTTCATTAATTTTCATTCATTTTCATTCATTCATTTTAATTCACTTAAATCCACTTCCATTTATTTCCATTAATTTTCATTAATTTTCATTTATTTCGATTCATTTTCATTCATTTCCAATAATTTTCATTCATTTTTAATCATTCTCATTCACTTTTAATAATTTGCATTCATTTTCATTCATTTCCATTCATTTTCATTAATTTTCATTGATTTTCATTCATTTTCATTCATTTTCATTCATTTTAATTCACTTAAATTCACTTCCATTTACTTCCATTAATTTTCATTCATTTTCATTTATTTCGATTCATTTTCATTCATTTCCAATCATTTTCATTCATTTGTATTCATTTTCATTCACTTTTAATAATTTGCATTCATTTTTATTCATTTTCATTCATTCTGTTTCTATTTTTCATTTTATTTACTTTCATTCGATTTCCAACAATTGCAACTCCTAGTTTTATCTAGGGTAGCTATTATTTAACAAATTTTTTTTAAGACAATCTATAATTTTAAAAGATATTTTTATATTGCTTCTTTATCTACTATTTACGAGGTATCGGTTTCATGACCACCTTAAGCTTCAAGTGTTAAAACCAAAAATTTATTCCAACTTTATTATTTTTATTTTAAACCAAATAAAACAATTTCAAATAATATACCATTTAAAAATAAAAACTTTCAATGCAAAAGTTTCTTGTAAATATCTGCTCGTTTTATTGTCAAAATAAAAATATATGAATTACAAAAATTCCAATTTGAATTCATTAGTTAGTTACAGAAACCATTCATTTTATTGCATAAATATACAGAGGTAGATAGTTTTTGTGTATAGAAATAGATGGACAGACATACAAATTACAAATTCCAAGTGCGTGTTCAATTAGGATCTGAACAAAACAATGTAGAAATTATTTTCAATTAAAAATTTACAATATACTACAAACGAATAAAAAGTGGAAATTTTGTGTGTATGTTTTCTTCTTCTATTACATTTTTTGTTAAATTGTTATTTATTGTGTGGGTACGAACATACAATTTGGTTTTTTTTTTTTTTTTCTCTATTTTTAAAAACTATAATTGTCTCCTTGAGTATGTGTATAAAATTTTACTTGTAGCTAGTGCCCGACCGAATATTCGGCTTCGGTTCTTCGGCTATTCGGCCTAAAATTGCACCTTCGGCTTCGGTAAAAAATGCAGCGAAGTTTTGGCCGCAGTATTTTATTTTAATTGGCATTAAAAATTAATACAAATAAATAAATGTGAAATGGTTATATATAGTATTTACATTACAATTTCTGTGTTGTGTTTTCTCCGCTTGCTTGTTCCATTTTTACTTTTAAAGTAACCCACAGATTTACAACCGTACAAACAGTAATCAGTGATTTTTTTTTATGAACACTCTGCTGGAGCTAATACAATTAGAGGCAGCAGAAGCGTGCAAAACTTTTTTACTTTTTAAGAAAGACTTGAAGAGTATTGAAAGAAGCGTGAATTGTTAGAGAATCCGGCATTTTCCATTACTGGCACTTCACCTTTTTTTTTTTTTGCTTTCAAGGAGGTCAAAAAAATTGAAAATTGTTTTGGCTAAAATCGCTCTAGAATATATGTGTAAAGGGATTCTTTGAAATTCACAGTAGATTGAAAGTTACAGATGTTTTTTTGCAGGCCCTGATACAGCAGTCATGCATATTTGAACTTTGAAACTAGTTTTTGCCAAAACAGCAATTTACGAAATGGCTACCACGATATCTCCAAAATTAATGAACTGATTGCGCTTAAATTTTCATCGTATCTTCAATGCATCTGTAGTTCTACTCTGTCCGAACCAGGATCATTGTGGTATCTCTCAATATGTTTTATTTAAATTGAAATAGTTAAAAAAAATGACAAAAATCAAATACTTATTTTCAAAACTAGATAGATAAAAATACAAACTTCTAATGACTTAACTAAAAGAACATAAGTATAATAAAACTATCCCAAAAAATTAATTTTCAATATTTTTACTTAACCCTCTAGCTCCCAAGCGTGTCTCTAGACAGCCATCATCAAAACTGGTTTAATTTCCACTTTAATAGTTTTTTGTTTCCAAAATGGAATTGCCCAAGCTTTTGAAAAAAATGCATTAGTTATGTGTTATTATGATGTTAGCGACAGTCAAAGTCAAAATTTGTCAAAAACCAACAAACTAATTATTTAGTTTGAATTTGAGATAAAAATAAAAAAAATAAAATAAAATACTTCCCGTCATACCAGCCAGATAGAAAAAACAAGCTGTGAGTAGCTAGTAATTTAAATTTTCTATACAAAACATTTAGTTATTGAGAGTATGAATGTATAAACTCGTAATTGTGACTAACTTCATATCATATCATACGCGCCATTTTTTTGACATTGTCAATGTTATTCTATTCTATCTCGAAGAGCGCCAAAAATACTATAAGAATTGATCTGTCAAATAATTTTCATAATTTTACAAAAGTGTTTTACTATAGCTGAAAATGTCGAATTTCGTGCCAACAAAACAACATTTGCGTTAAGTTTTAATTTGTTTCTTCCATTTAACGAAAAACGCAACTGAAGCACATCGTTTACTCACTGAAGCTTATCCTGACTGTGCTATAGACGTTAGAATGTGTCAGGTGTGGTATGCCCGTTTCAAAAGTGGTGATTTTGATGTTGAAGACAGGGAACGTTCAGGCGGCCCGAAAAAGTTCGAAGATGAAGAATTGAAGGCATTACTTGAAGAAGATTTATATCAAACGCAACAAAAACTTGCAGAATTTTTAGGAGTTGATCAATCAACCATTTCTGAACGATTAGAAGCATTGGGAATGATTTAAAAGCAAGGAAATTGGGTGCCGTACGAATTGAAGCCGAGAGACGTCGAACAATAATTTTTCACATGTTAACTGCTGATTGAACGACAGAAAAGAAAGAGTTTTCTGTATCGTATTGTGACTGGCGATGAAAAGTGGATACGTTACGATAACCCAAACCGCAGAAAATCATGGGGATCGCCCGGACATGCATCAACATCAACGGCAAAGCCGAACATCCATGGATCCAAGCTCATGCTGTGTATTTGGTGGGATATAAAAGGTGTCGTGTATTATGAGCTGTTGAAACCAAATGAAACGATCACTGGCGACCGCTACCGACTACAATTGATGCGTTTGAGCCGAGCATTAAAGGATAAGAGGCTAGAATATGAGAATAGACACGACGAAGTTATTCTTCAGCACGACAATGCTCGGCCGCATGTTGCAAGGCAAGTAAAACGCTTGGAAACGCTGAAATGGCAAGTGCTACCCCACCCGCCGTATTCTCCAGACATTGCTCCTTCTGATTACCACTTGTTCCGATCGATGACACATGGCCTGGCTGAACAGCACTTCCGTTCTTTGGGTCGATTCGTGGATAGCCTCAAAAGATGACGCGGAATCCGTATGCTACCAGAAAGATGAGAAAAGGTTGTGGCTAACGATGGACAATACTTTAAAGAATAAATTTATAATCACCTTATCACAATAAATGTCCAAATTACGAAAAAAATACGAGTTAATACATTCATACTCCCTATATTTAAAAAAAAAATTGATAAAAAGTTTATTCAACAACAAATACTTTTAGGCATTCAACTTTTTCGGCTTCATAAAACCACGCGCATTAATTTTTTTAAGGTTTTGAGAACAGATTTATGCTTTTTACATTAAATTTTATCATTTTTTTGTTTTTTTTTTTTTAAATCAATGAATAATTTGAGAACTAGAGAGTTAATTCTGGTTCCCGCTATAGGTCTATCGATTAATACGCTGATTCATCGGCCAACTTTTTTTTGACACAGGTTTCGTTGAACGACAGTCGTTCTACAGATATATAGTCGATGTAACTGTATATTTTGACGTAAACAAATTTTTAAATGATTCTTGAAATAAATAATATTTGTCAGCTCCTTCGACAGTGAATAGTTATTTAGTGCTACTGAGCAGCTTTTTATTTGGAGTATCTACTATTTATATTTTTCTGTATATGGTTGCAAATACATAGGTAGAAAAAATTTACTTTCAGATTTTTATTTTTTATATTTTAAAAATCCTTTGGTCTCCGGCTTCGGCCGAAGGTTAGATGAATGGCCGAAGTTCGGCTTCGGCCAAAAAATCGCCTTCGGTCGGACACTACTTGTAACTAGTAATTTTTTATCATAAAATTCTTTAGAAACTTTATTTGTGTTATTGCTGTTGTTTTGCTTCATTCGAAAATATAAATAAACAGAAAAGAATTCTCAGATGAGAAAGTTGAGAAATTTTTTTTTTTTTTTTTGTTTTGCAATATTTTCTTGAGGTTTTCATTGCTTAAAAGTTATGTATATGTTTTTAAATATTATTTAATTGTAATGTTTTTCTTATGTGGTCCAAAAATTTAACTAAACTAAAATAAAGTTCATCAGATTTTTATTTACAATTTTATAAAATTGGTTTGTCAAAAAAAAAAAACGAATTACTGAGAAGAGTAAAAGGATTGCCAACGTACATAAGAGAGGTAGGTAGGTTTAAGTTAGAAAAACGAGAAAGAACTAGTGAGAGCCTTTAAATATAATTTAGTTTGTAAATTTTTAGAATTTTTATTATTTAAAATCAGTGAGCAGTTTTTGTGCAACATGTCGTATACGTAACATTTTACAAATTCTTTTTCGCCAACTTAATTTGTTTAAAAATCAATGAAAACTTGATTTTTATTATTATATAATGATAAAAGAACTGATAACTCAAAACAATATTGACTTTAACGGCTCAATTCATTGCTAGATATTCATAATTTGGAATTTGTAATTTGTAATTTCAGTGTCCAACATGTCGTATACGTAACACTTATTTAATTTACTTTTCCTCAACTTCAGAAAATCATTCCGCATCAATAAGAGGATAAATTTTATTATTATTTAATAGACTTTAAAATCACAAATTAAGCTATTAATTTTTAGAAGAAAATTTTCCCAGCCTCTTTAAAAATTCACCCAAAAATCATCGGTGTTAAAAATGAAAATCATGAACTTCACTTTAAATTCCATATTTGCAATCACGCCAAAAATTAAATTAAATTTTTCTTCACTGATCTTACTTTCTCACATTTTCCACAATTCTGTAATGCTAGTCAGCAGCAGTCACAACTTACAGATTATTTAATTCTATTTAGGGAAATAATTTAGTTTCAGTTGTGTCGTTTGCAACATGTCTACTTGTCTGTTTATCTGTTTGACTGAATGTTTTTGTGTGTCTGTCTACCTGCCTAACTTAGCTGATGCCTACTACCTGTCTGATTGTCTGCTCAAAGCATACACAAAAAAAAAGCGTACACACGAAAAATAAACCCGGAAGTTGACAGTGTGTGTGTGTGTGTGTTTTGTTGTCATTGTTTTTATCATATATCGTAAAGTAGTTTCTCTGAGTAACATACAACAGTGGTTGGTTGCAAAAAAAAACAAAAAAAAGCAAAAAGCAACCAAAAAACAAGAGCAGCAGTTCTTATCCTACTTTCTTCTCATCATTGCTTCATATCTCAGACTCAGACACAAAGTGTAACTTGTGCAGATTGTGTAACATTTCTTTATACGAATGTCTACAAAAATCACATACGGCATTCGAAATACATACACACATACATACATTTATACATACACATACATTTATGCACACATTTGTACATATGTATGTATATAAGACTAATACACATTTGTAATAATTTAGTATTTATACCATGTATGTTTTATCGCACTCAGCTCATTGTATACCCGCGTTTCATTCTTCATTTTGCTTTTATATTTGTGTTATTGTTTTGCACATATATCTGTATGTATATGTATGCATATAATCCCAGAAATTTTACTTTGTCCTTTTGTCCTTTAAGGTGATTTAGATTTTGGTTTTTTTTTTTTTTTTTTTTTTTTGTGTGTATGTGTTTCTTTTTCATTTAAAATACATTGAAACAAAAAAAACAACGAATGAATTTAGAACATAGGGAAAATTAAAACATTTGTTCATTGTCGTCTCTTTTCATATTTTTTTACGCATGGCGTCAAGGGATTTTGCTTTTGAAATGTGTGAAATATTCGTGATAATCCATAATCTTAGGGAGATTTTTTATATTATTTTTATTTTATTTTTTTTTTTTTGTTGTAAATAAAAATTGTGATTTTATTGTCCCCTGAAAAGGAGATTATTATTATTTATATCAATATGGATTGTAATATTCAATATTCTAAATATTATGCAAAATTCTTCAACACAAATCACCCAAAAATAATTTATTTCTCATTGGAGAATTATGTACCTAAGGAATAACTATGATTCTATATTTTACATTTGGCATTCAGAAGAAGATTATAACCAAATTTATTGTTATTATTATCATTCTTTGTTTTTTAAAGAACTTTTTCCCGAAATTTTCTGCAATTTTCTTTTTTTTTTTTGTATTTTTTAAGACATAGTCTAACAATTTTATGGGGAAATTCATTTCAATAATATTTTTCCTAAAAACTAAAAAGGAAATGCTAAAGCTTAGAGTGTAAAAGCAGTTGCATAATTTTTCTATAGTTTTCATATTGATTTAGCTCAAATTTTTATTTTCTTCTTTTTACCCATAATTTTTATTTAAATTTCTTCCATTACTTTATGATTCCAAGTTGGAATTTTCGCAATAGGATTCCATAAATTCCTTGTGATTTTTCGTATAGTCTTTATATATAAAATCGAAGAGTTTTGTGTGTATGTAAGCGTGTAACCTCTGAACGACTTGGCCGATTGAAGTCATATTTCCAGAATATATTTTCTCGGGCGAGAAGATGAAAGATATATATTCATAATGACTTTTAGGAAAGTGGGCGTGGCACCTCCCATACAATCCTAATAGTTTTTTGGGTATATCTCAAGAACCATTTATAGCACAGTACAGAAATTTGATACAATAACGAGAATAGACAATGCCATGCTGCAACAAAAATATGGGTGGGATTGAGAAAAGGGGTGTGGCACCTTTCATATAACCTGAATTTCCATTATGAGATATTTTAGGAGGCATTTATGGTACGGTACTAAAATTCAAATTATTTCAGTTTGCTGGATTAGTGGGTGTGGTACCACTTTTATTTTCAACTACTATTTCTACTACTATTTCTATTACTATTTTCTACTACTTGTTTTCTACAATTTCTTTTTATTTTCTGTTATTTTGTCAATTAATAATTTTCTACTACTTTTTAAACTAATATTTTCTACTACTATTTTACTACTTTTTTTCTACTACTATTTTAATACATATTTTCTACAATTTTTCTTTATTTTGTACCACTACATTCTAATATTTTTTTACTACTATTTTTTACTACTTTTTACAACTTTTTCTACTAATATGTTTTATTATTATTTCTATCACTCTTTCTATCCCATTTTTTCAATTTTTGTACTACTATGTTTAACTATTTTTCTACTACAATACTTTTTCTGCTACCTTTTTTCAACTTTTTTACAACAACTTTTAATATTATTTTCTATTATTTTTCTTACTACTTTTTCCACTACTATTTTCTTCTACTTTTTTACTGCTATTTTCTACTACTTTTTCCATTCCTTTTTCTACTACTATTTCTACTACTTTCAGAAATATCTTTAGACCCTACCTAGCTATCTAAAAATCTGTTAGGTGGCGCTGAAACAAATGCTATATTTATAATAAATATCAAAATGGTTCAAATTTTTAAATAATTGTTGTGTTAGTTATATTTTCAAGAATGGTCTTTAATATGAGTCAGGGTCAGCTAGTTTTCTATAATTTTAATGCGTAATAAAATAATTTTCCTGCTGCAAAAAGTAGAGCTGCAAAAAGTAGAAAGGCGATGAAAAGTATGTGGAGGGAAAAGAAGAGTAGATGTAGAATAGTGGAGGAGGGAGAAGGGAAGAGAGAGAAGAGAAGAGAGAGAACGGAAGAGAGAGAAGGGAAGAGGGAGAAGGGAAGAGACTGAAGCAAAGAGAGAGAGAAGGGAAGAGAGAGAAGGAAAAAGGAAAAGGTAAGAAGAGGAAAAGGATAAAATAAAGAAGAAGAAAATGGAAGAAAAGTTTAGAGAATGTAGGAAGGAGAACATGAAGATGAACTTTAAATCTCTTCTTAACTTTGGCATTTTTTGCAAAATGATATTATTAATTCGAAAACTCGTTATTGATTGAGGAAATTATAACAACGCCAAATTGAGAACAATCTAAAGATAAAAATTAACCGTTATCGACACAAGTGCTTAGTACACTGAAAAAAACTTTCTAGTTCATTATTTTTCTTACACACTGTACATAACCAATTTGTTTGCTAAACATATTTAACAATTCATAAACACTCATTTCTTATGATTAAAAGCAAAAACTCATTAAAATAATATGAAAAAATGATTTCCATATATTCCTTTCCTACATAAATATTTATTTCCAAAAAAAAAAAATGTACAACATTTTATCACGAAATCAGGTCAATCACTACTACTACGCATTATAATTTTTTCTCCCTCCCCTTTCCAAAAAAAAAAAGAAAAGAAAAGGCACTTTATCCATTACCATATTTCACTCCTACAATAACAATCACTAATGTTTCATCACGAGTCCAAAATGACAATCACAACGAGCATCGCTTCTCTCATTAATGTCAGCGCGCAAGAATTCAAAGTTATTTCGTTTTATTCATTGAAATTTGTACATTACTTCCGGTGTCATGGCGTGCGCAACCACGTCGTGATTTTTCATTATGTGAGACGGAGACTTTAACCAACCAGTCAGTCAGCCAGCCAGCCAGAAGAAAAAGAGTCAAGCCAAGCCAGCAAGTGTCTCGGGAGACGCGCGGAAATACAATACCACAATTCGCAAGTAGTGGCATTTTTACAGCAATTGTTTTATAGTTCTTTTTTTTTGTTTTTATAACTGGGAGTAGTGTCGAGTACTTTTCACAATTCATGTTTGTTCGCTTATGCTCTATGGCTTTGGAGATGTTCTTTCATTTCGTTTGAATTGTTTTATTGTTAGCTTTTCAGTTTATTTTTTCTGTTGTTGTTTTGTTTTGCTTTTCAAAGAGTTTTCCTGTTTTCCGTACTATTATCGCAACATCAGGCACAACATCATAAGCTAAAGTTAAAAGCAGACAAACAGGCGGCAGTGTTTTAGTAGAAAAGTGGGCGTGAACAGGCGGCAGGGTGCCACTTTTAGCATAACATGAAATGTTATGATGATCTGTGGGAAAATGAAAGAAGTTCATATCACTTAAAAAACGTGAAAAAAATGAAAAAAGCGACCAATGGATTTGACTATTGCTGTTAGTTTATTTTACTTATTATTTTGTTAGCGTTAGCTTCAAAAGTACTTAATGTTTAAATTAAAGAATGAATAAACAAACAATAATTCCAGTTCAAAAGATTACATTTTTAAGATAAATTAATTTTTTAATAAAAAAATAATGAACATTTTAGAAAGATGTAGTAACATAATTCTCTCAATTTCGTAATCGTTAAATTTCAAGTTTTAAAAGCATTTTTAGTATTTTTTATAATCGGCTTTTAGATTCTTATTTTTTGTGAGCTTACTGTAATTGAAACTAATTAATATACAAATATGATTTATTTATGTGTTTTTGTAAATCCAAAGTAATTTCTCTGAACCATGTTTGTATGTAATGTAAAATTTATTAAAAATTTATTTTCTGGTTTAAAAAAAATTAAAATAAACAGAAAAAATGAAGCGATTAAACTTTATATTGGTAGAATTTGTGCTGAAAATGTTGGTGTTAAAATATTTTACAAACATTGTATTTAAAAACACTTTAATCTATCAACAAGTTTACAAATATATATGTATGTATATGTATGTAGGTATAATGCATATGCAACAAAAATTAAAGTTAAAATTAAACAAGAATGTATAAAAAAGATTGACAACAAAGTGAAAATACTCATTTAGTGCAAGAGGTAAAAAAATGTCAACTAAATTTAAACACACTAATACTCATACACTATATATATACATATACAGTTTGTTAGTATATTATAGTGCCATGCAAACGATTTTATTATAAGTATGATAGAGCTGCAAAAGGTTTTGATGAATGAGCTTTGTTCCAACTGAGTCAGTATTCCAATTCAGACAGTGTTCTAATTCAAACAGCGCTTCAACTCTGAATGTGTTCTTACTCAGACTGTGTTCCAGCTCAGATCTTGTTCCAATACCGTATATGTTCCAACTTAAACTGTGTTCCAACTCAAACCATGTTCCATCTTGGACCCTGTTCCAATTCAGACCTCAGGCCGTGTTCGCATTCAGACTCCTTTCAAACTCAGACTGTATTTCAGCTCAGACCGTGTTCTAACTCAGACGTAGTTCCAACTCAGACCTTGTTCCAACTCAGTCCGCGCTCCAACTCAAACTGTGTTTCAACTGAGACTGTGTTCCAACTCAGGTTGCGTTCCAACTCAGGTTGCGTTCCAACTCAGGTTGCGTTCCAACTCAGAGCTTGTTCCAACTCAGTCCCCGCTCCAACTCAAACTGTGTTTCAACTGAAACTGTGTTTCAACTGAAACTGTGTTTCAACTCAGACTGTGTTCCAACTCAGATGGAGTTCCAACTCAGACCTTGTTCCAACTCAGTCCGCGCTCCAACTCAAACTGTGTTTCAACTGAGACTGTGTTCCAACTCAGGTTGCGTTCCAACTCAGGTTGCGTTCCAACTCAGGTTGCGTTCCAACTCAGAGCTTGTTCCAACTCAGTCCCCGCTCCAACTCAAACTGTGTTTCAACTGAAACTGTGTTTCAACTGAAACTGTGTTTCAACTCAGACTGTGTTCCAACTCAGATGGAGTTCCAACTCAGACCTTGTTCCAACTCAGTCCGCGCTCCAACTCAAACCTTGTACCAACACAGATTATGTTCCAACTTAGACTGTGTTCCAGCTAAGACTGTGTTCCAACTCAGACCGTGTTCCAACTCAGACTGCGTTCCAACTCAGACCTTGTTCCAACTCAATCCCCGCTCCAATTCAAACTGTGTTTCAACTGAGACTGTGTTCCAACTCAGACATAGTTCCAACTCAGATCTTGTTCCAACTCAGACCTTGTTCCAACTCAGACCATGTTCCAACTCAGACGGAGTTCCAAGTCAGTCCATATTCCTACTCAGACTGTTTTCCAACTCAGATTGCGTTCCAACTCAGATCGTGTACCAACTCAGATCGTGTTCCAACACAGATTATGCTCCAACTCAGATTGTTTTCCAACTCAGACCGCATTTTAATTATAACTGCGTTCAACTTCACATCTTATTCAAACAACTCAAACTTTATTCAAATTCAGATTTTGTTCAAACTCAGACCGTGTTCAAATTGAGAGCATGGTCCAACTCAAATCGTATTCAGACCGAGACCTTGTTCTAACTGAGGGCATGGTCCGACTCAAATCGTGTTTCAACTCGGATCGTGTCCCAACTTGGACTGTGTTCTAACTCTAATCAATCGCAACAAATTGGAGACGATAGCCTTAATCGAATTCCCGTTTCTGTTGTTGGAGGAGCTATTAGTAAAAAAAATAACGGTGGATATGACTCCGTGAAGAAACGAAACGATGGCCGAAGTTCGTTTACAGTTTGAAGACCAACAACAACAAATTGGAGGTCCATAGCATTGGTAGAAGCAGCACCACAGAGTAAACAGTCGCACCAGCTAAAACACAAAACAGCAGATAGAAGTTTATTGTTGCCTTATGGCACACAAGGGGTTAAAAGGCATCAAGAGATAGTGCTATAATCATTTCCAAGTAATCATAATCAATATCTATCGATATTTTATTGAAAGATCGAAATGCTTAGATGAGAATTGGTTTCAGTTTGTTTCATTAGTTTGAGCATCTATTTTTTGTAGATAGCATTTCTTGTTTTCATTTCATTAAAAATCAAAGGCTTGCTATCCGAGAAATTGTAGCTGTTTTGAAATGGTCCTTTTATTGAAGCTGCTAAATAAAACTAGCTAAGAAAGAGAAAGTACTGAAACGCTGAACACCAAAAGCTAGTGCTGAATAATTAGAAAACTGGCACTGTTATTTTATAACAGACTGTATATAAAACTATAGTGGTATCTACATATTTATAAATTACATACATATATGTACATATGCTGTTATCATTATATGTGTGTTAGTAACAAAAACAGCAACAACAACAAAAAATAACAACAACAACAAAGCACTCTTGTGCAGGGATTTAAATCCTATTTACCCAGCTTTGAGGCCAATAACATACGCAACTAAATCCATCCGCATATCCCAAAGTGGTTGTTGTTAAAGTTTTTTTTTCTCTGTTGTTGCTATTGTTTTCATTGTTGTTGTCGCCATAGCTAGTTAGAGTGTAAATAATTTTGACCTTTTTGTCTCATTTTTGGGTTTTTGTTTTATATTTTGCGATTGTTTTTTTTTTTTTTTTTTGGAAGCACACACAAACAACAACTGTTACACCTGTCGGGAACGCTACTTTCAACTCCCAACAACACTCATTCACTCACCTTAACTCAGCTCATCTCGACGACTCGTCGTTTTGCTCCCTAAAGGCTCATGAAACGGGTTTGATATGCGATCTGGGGGTAAAAGGACAATAAAAGCGACGTTTTTTTTTTTTTTTTTTTTTTTTGTCCTTTGTTTCTTTGTATGTTTTGTGGTGAATATGAGCTGAGAAAACAAACACACACGACATGAATGCCTTAGCCTTAGCTGGGATTTTCATTTGGGAAATAAGCGAACAAAAAAATCATTTCGTTTTTCAAGATTACAGCGTAGCACCAAAAAATGTACAAGAGTTAAAGCTTTAGCTTAAAGTCAATTATTATTTCTGGATTAGTTTGCTGGATTTAAGGTGGTAATGTACAATAAAGAAAAAGGCTTACAAAATGAGCTGAGAAATGTGTAGGTATCGAGATAAAATAGATTTCTTTCTTTCTTTCATACTTTAAAATATGTATGAAAATTTTGTCAGTTCAAGCTTCTCAATTCAATTCAATTCAATCCAATGCAATGCAATGCAATGAATGAATGAATAAATGCAGCAATTGCTAAAAGTTCCATTCAATAACTCAAACCTATCACTGATGCTATTAAAGAAAATGAAACGATTTCATTGCAAACATTTGTGAAAACAAATTCCGTACATTATTCAAAATTGCGGTGAAATTGATTTTGTTTGCCATCAATTTCTGCCATGGTCTGAATTGCTGAAAGAAGAGCTAGTTGGCAACATATTTGGCTTCATTTCGATAGACATTTCTTACTTTATTCTACCATCATCAGTAACTCAACCAGCACTTTTCATCCTTCTCCTTGAGGGTTATTGAAACCAAAAAAAAAAAAAACATAAAAAATTAAGTAACATAGTATAGCATCAATAAATACCTACAAAGAGAAGCACCTAACAAAAAGTAAACGCGCGACGCTTTTAAGCTTAAGAAAAAGAAGTAACAAAGCATTGAAGAAGAGCAGGCTGCATTGAAGAAATGTTGCTGGCTGTAGAAAATAATTTATCAAAAAGAAGAAAATTTTTGCCTCAAGTATAAATGTCTGCCTATTTATGTAGTAATGTGTTTTCATTTGTCTCTATCTATCCCTCTCTCTCTCTTTCTCTGTCTATCTGTCTGTCTGTCAGTCTGTCTGCCTGCATTGCTTGTCTATTGGGCAAGCAATTTATATTCAAAATACTAGGAAATATTAAATGAAAACATTTACATTGGTAATAATCGCCATCATCATTGATGAAGCAGCAATTTGCAAATTGCTTGATTGTCCTGTTCAAACTCTACTGAGCTCTCATCAAATACAGTTGAGAAATTCAACAAGTCTGTTGTGTTTCAATTTGAAAAGCAGTCGCAATGCCTTTTTCGGCATTACAGAAAGGACAGCGTGTATACATATTATACGATATAACAGGTAAAGGAGGAAGGATAGTGGTTATCATGGTGTAAATGCTAGACAGCTACGCAGGGTGCCTGGGTTCGATTTTCGTCACTGTCGGAAAATTAAAAATCTTACTACACGGCATGTTCGGTTTGAAACCAGGCAGGATTGAATATGATAAGTTTTCAATGTCTTTTTAATTTTTATTATTTTAAAAGACCCGTTCCAAATATTATACACATACGTAGAATAAAACGTCTGACTTACCTGAATGCTTTAGGTTTTCTCACAGGGCATTCCAAGGTAAAAAATACTCTGGGCTTATTATATATACATATCAAATATGTGGCAAAGACGAAGATATAGCAGAGCACATCTTGGGTCACTGTGAAGGTCTTATGAGAAAAGACCCGATTTGTTTTCTTAGGGAATACTTTTCTACAAACGATTACCTCTTCTGAAAAGATACTAAACAATTTCACAAAGTATAGTGGCACTGCAAATTCTATTTCTTTAATGAAAAAAGATAGCAAAAGCTGGCCGGAGTGATCAAGGAACATATCGGCTTACCTTCTGCAATAATTTGATCTAATCTAATCCTGCAAAGAATTTACATATTTTTAATCCTTGGTGATGCACATGAGTCGGGCCAGACCCTTTTCGATTTTAAGTGCAATTTAAGTTGAGCCAGCGACTCGGTCTTTGTAAGATGCAGGTTGAAAATTTGTGGCAATGCCTTTATCAGTTTTTTACACAATTTGGGAGAAAGTCCCTTAAAAGATTTACTGAGTTTCGCAAATACGACCAATGCAGTAACAATGGACTTAAGTCCAGAAATTACGAAATAGAGTCAGACAGACGCATGCGGTAGGACTTTTGAGTCTATGTGAGGCATTAATGCCGCCGCCATAACCTAACCTAACTTTTGATTAGCTATTGATCCATATGCACATATCTGTACGAAACGAAACCCCCTATTTAAGGATAACTATAAGGATATTTTGGTCTTTCGGACATTTCGGCTACGTTGATGACATCGCATTAGTAGCAGTTGCCAAACACCTAGACTCCTTGCAGGCGATATGGAACGACGCAATTGAGATGGTAAGGGAATAGGTGAATGACGCAAAACTTGAACTGGCTAATCAGAAGACTGAGGGCGTGCTACTGAGTACGAAGAAAGTGCGCGAAGAAATACTTAGTACAGTCAAATATGACCAGGTCACCGCGCAGCCACACTTTGAGTACCTAGAAGTACTTGTACACTCTTCGATGACTTTTAAGGAACACCTGCTAGCCGTCAGTAATAAACGAACCATTAACACGTATTATGCGGAATAACGATGGCTCACGAGAAGGCAGGCGGCAACAGCTGTCAAAAGGAACCAGTTCGATGATGCTATATGCAGAACTCATATGGTCTGATGTGAAAATTCATTCATGCAACGTACAAGCTTAGTACTATAAGAGTAGCTATCGTATATCGTACGGTTTCAGGAGAAGCTATATGTGTTATTGTCAGGTCTCAATTGACTTGCTGGCATGCGAAATAAAGGCTTTTTACCAATCAAGACCATCAAATGCGCAAAAAGAGGAAGAGAGACATCGCACTATAATGGAATGGCAAAGAAGGTCTGTCTAAAAAAGGCCGCTGCACCTTTGACCTAAGCCCGGACATAGCAAAGTGGTCCCAGCGCAATTACGGAGAAATGGGCTTTAACATCACGCTGTTTCTCAGCGGACATGGACGCTTTAAGCAGTTTCTACAACGCTTCAGACTTGAAGTAGACCCGTATTGTCCGAGCGGCTCTGACGAGCTCGAAAGGTCAAAGCACATCTTCTTCTACTGTCCAAAAGTGAAAGAGTGTTTCAAAAGTGAAAGAGTGGACTTGGAGAGAGTATTTGGAGAAAGGCCTAACGGTGACTAACCTAACGTCACAAATGTGCGACACCATAGAAAAGTGGAGAACAGCAGCCATGGTTGCTGCTAGGTTAGGTTAGGTTGGAGTGACAGCATTCTACTAGAAAGCATACTTAAGCACATAAATAGGCGCGATTCTCCCATTTACGGAGTGGAGAACTATAAGGATTCCATAATGAATCTGTCCTTAATATTTATGGATGATAGCTCTGAAAAACTAGTGAAGAAAGGTGAGCCCAGGAGTTTTAGTCTCCTCCTGGCCAGGGATGGGCATTCGCACTTGAAATGGAGGACTGTTTCTTCCTCCTCCTCAGAGCCGCAGCCCCGACAGAAGTCATTGAATGGCAGTCCTAGTCGTGCAGCATGTCTCCCCATTATGCAGTGTCCCGTGAGCACCGAAGTCGTAATGCTGATGGAGTTTCTGCTGAGGTTGAGTAGCTGTCTAGTCCGTCTATTGTCCATAGTGGTCCAGAGAGCTCAGCCGGAATCCATGCTTTGGAACGTGCTCGATGGGGGATCTGGTCTTTAGTTACAGCAGAAAGCTTTGCTCCTGGCCATACCTCTCCCAACTTAGCAATGGTAAGCTTGTAAAGATCCGCAGAACGCTGATCAGCTACCAACTTTATATGGCCTTAATACCAACTGGCAACTCGGCATTTTGGGCGATGGGCCTGGATTCGCCATGACAACGTCTTTGTAGACATTGCGAAGCGCCGCCTGTACCAACCTCCAGTTGTCTGGGGACGACGAACAGCGACGACTGTTGCTGGAGCCGACACTGGCCCAGATAAGACCATATTTTGCAACCTCATTAAAAGGCCGATTAAGTATCGACTTTGGAGTTGCCAGGCTTGGTTTTTTGGTGTCCTAACGGGCAGGATGAGCAGCCTTCTCAGTCGACCTTTGTCGCTTCTGATTAGCTGTATGGTTGCTGCTAACATAATCAGTAAACTGAAAAACGCAGAGGCGCGCGTAAAACCGATCGCATAATACGCAACATCGCAAATGAAGAAGGCAATCACGAAAGATGCGGCCCAACGCTAATCCTTCCCCGCGAATTAATACCTAGAGGTAGTCCCGTGAAGAGAGTGGGAGAGAAGTAGGCGGTTCTTGTCGGTAGAAATACAACATAATCGTAGAACTGAAGTTATACGAAATCTATGCAAGATTTCTAGCTGCCAACGTACGAACAAAAAAAAAGACCCACAGACATTTCAGTGCATTTGTAATAAATATTGCAATTTTAGACATGCATTTGGATACATTTTTATGCCTTGTAGCTGCAAATGCCTGCGGTAATCCTATATTCCTTCACACCATCGTCTATATCATATAGAAGAACTCTGTTTCTAAAACAGTCCGCAATTATTTTCAATAGGAGCTTCAGTACCTCGAATCATAGTAATACACTCATTATTTGAAGCCAGCTCGCGAAATTGAAAGAGTTAGGAAATTTTATGTTAAACTAGATTTATATATTGGATAGTTACAAGAAAGGAAGAATAGAAAATAATAAAATAAAACCAAAAGGCAATGTCCCAAAAAAAAATAAATTAGAGATGGATTAAACCATATGACTATGCATTTTTAAGCGTTGATGAAAAAGCTCTCACTTTCACTCTCTTTCTCTCTAAGAAAAACTAAAATGATATCTACTCCATATATTTGTGCATGTGGATAGTAGTTAGCAGAAAGTTTTGACACAAGTCCTTAACTCATGGATATCATCATCATGTAAAGGTGTAAAAACTCATTAAAAACTTTAAATTGAAATAAATTATTTTACCGCATTGAATTCTGGCGGGCGAATGTGTGTTGAGAATGTAGAGAAACGTAGAGAAAGTTGAAAACTGTTTACAAAACTAACTTTACTTTTTCAATGGAAATATTATTATTAATTTTTTTTTTTTCTAGGTATGAAGCAATAATTTTTACTGTCGTTGAATGACAAAGCCCTTTTGATTCTGGTTAATTTAAGATGAAAGAAAAAGTATTTATGTTTTATGATAAACAATCGCAAATTGTTTATATTTTAAATGATGCGCAAATACTGAGAAAAACACTTAAGAAGCTTTAAAACAATTAAATCGATATGCGCCCACAGTCTTTTTGTTTTTTTTTTTTTTCTTTTTTTTCAGAAATGCTTGATATATTTATGTTCGTATTTCAATCAAAGACATTGCGTTGTGGCACATTAATACCTCACAAAAACCTCAATAGACGCTTCTTATGTTTCTGTGTATGCTAAGAGACGCCATTTCCGCTCATGTTTTTGCTTTTGTAGAAGTTACAAGCAATAAATCTATTACTTGGCATTCATTTTACCACTTCACTCTACTGCTTCACTTACTTTGTTCTTCATCAATTCTCATTTCCCTATTTCATAATCAAATGATGCGGAATCGCGTTTAAGCTTTTGCTGTCATCCATCCATAAGCAGCAACACTCTTTCTATCTCATTTTCTTACTCTCTATCTCTTTTTCTCTTGCTTGTTTCTCTCTATCGCTTATTGTCTGCGCCATTAGTCCTGCCAATGATGCGTTCATGCGATGCGATGCGATACGATGTGATACCAAAATCCTCTTACAACGAAATTTTAATGAGTATTAATATTCTTAATGGTTTTGCCCAAATATCGAAATATTTACTTATGCATATGTACGAGTATGTATTTAGTAGAATGTATTGTTTTTTCTTCTTTTTTTTTTTTGCATATATTAATGTATTCTTATATTTTTAAATTGATAAATTTAAAAATAACCATTTATGTTGTCCGTTGTATTTTTAATGCATAAATAGATTATTTAAAAATATCACAATTTATTGGAATTCATTTTAAATTTATACTAAATATAAATAAATATTAGATATTAGAAAGAAGACTCTATTGAAAACACTTAAGTGGCACTTTTCAAAACTGATGCATGATGATTTATTTATGTAATCGTAGAGTTTTGAACGACTGGACCGATTGAAATCATATTTGCAGAATATATTTTCTTGGACGGGAGGATGAAACATAGCTATTCATAATGGCTTTTAGGAAAGTGGGCGTGGCACCTCCCATACAATCCTAATAGTTTTTTGGGTATATCTCAAGAACCATTTATAGCACATTACAGAAATTTAGTGCAACAACGAGAATAGACAATGCCATGCTACAACAAAAATATTGATGGGATTGACAAAGGGGGTGTGGCACCTTCAATATAACCTGAATTTCTATTATGAGATATTTTTGGAGGCATTTATGGTACGGTACTAAAATTTAAATTCTTTCAGTTTGTTTGATTAGTGGGTGTGGCACCACGCTGCACTTTTATTTTCTACTACTATTTCTACTACTAATTCTACTGCTATTTTTACTACTATTTTCTACTACTACTTTTAAACTTCTCTTTTCTGCAAATTTTTCTTATTTTCTACTACTTTTTCAACCAATATTTTCTACTACCATTTTAGTACTTTTTTCTACTACTTTTCTTATTTTCTACTACTACTTTCTACTATTTTTCACTACTATTTTTTACTACTTTTTTACAGTTTCTTCTACTACTATTTTTTTACTATTATTTCTACCACTCTTTCTAGTCCATTTTTACTATTTTTGTACTACTAATTTTAACTATTTTTCTACTACTTTTTACTACTTCTTTACAACAATTTGTAATACTATTTTCTATTTTACAACAATTTGTAATACTATTTTCTATTCTTTTTTCTGCTACCTTTTCTACTACCTTTTCTACTACTATTTCTACTACTATTTCTACTACTATTTATACTACTATTTCTACTACAATACTATTTTCTTCTACTTTTTTGCTGCTGTTTTATACTAGTTTTTCCATTCCTTTTTCTACTATTATTTCTACTGCTTTCAGAAATATCTTAAGACCCTGTAACAAATTCTATATTTATAATATGAAATTGATTCAAGTTTTTAAATAATTTCAAGAATGGTTTTTTGATATGAATGTAGAGCGCCCTGAAATATTGTTTCTATAATTCAACTGGACCATAATAAAATTAATCCTAATATTTTTTTGGGTATATCACAAGAATCAGTACAGAAATCTGGTAATTAAAAATTTTCTCAGTTTGTTGGATTGGTGGGTGTTGCACCATGCTCTACTTCTATTTTCTACTACTATTTTAATTTATTTTTTTCCAACATTTTCTTCTTATATTCGACTACTTTTTACTACTTTATCTACTTATACTTTTTAGCTACTACTTTTTTACTACATTTTTATACAATTTATTGTTATTTTCTACTCCTTTTTAACTGTTTTTTCTACTTCTACTTCTATTTTTTATTATTATTTCTACTAATTTATGAAATATCTCAAGAACCTGCCTGGCTAAGTCACTTGCACTTCACCTTAAGGTTTATAATTTAAATTGGTTGGAAAAATCCTCGATTACTTAAACTTTAATTGTAATTATTTGTTTCAATTTAATTTTCATTTCGTTTTACTGCAAGTAGCAAGTAATTTGTTATTAAACAAATTAAAAAAAAAAGAACAATTTTCTGCTTAAATAAGTGAAATGATATCCGCCGTAACAAGCAATTAATCACAGATTATTTGTTAATTTAAACATACTGTTGAATTGCAAACAAGTTGTTATAATTAAGAATTGATTCGCTATTACTACTACATAGTTGTACTGCATTATATCTGGCAATCTCACATCGACACACGCATGCACATACATACATACATACATATATCTTTCTTGCTCATTCTCATTGCACTCATTCCTATTCGTTTACTCTTCATTTATATAAGTACATAAATATTATGCAAGTAGTTAAAGCAAACTATAATATTTGTGCGTTTCAATTTGTGAAGGTAATTAAGCGACAATAAGGATTTAATTGTGCTTTTTGTCTATGTGTTTACATATTACAATGTGTGTGTATATATGTGATTTAATGTCACACACTAACGCAACGAAATATACGCTACAAATTCGAAAACATTTTAATATAACCAAAATCGTATTATAAGCGTACGCACGCATTTTCCTACAATATTTAAATGGTAAATTGTTAAGTCCCTACTATAGAATTTTTAAAAATATGTGTAATAAAATGTAAAAAAAATTGATGCAAATTTTCTGGAGAATTTCCGATTTATAAAATATAAAATGGCTACTTTATTGGAGATTGTCTGAGAAATACGAATCAAAAAAAAAAAAAAAATTGCACCGAATGGATCCATGACGGACCGTTTATATTTCTTTCGCCTTAACATTTCGGGATCAAGAAAAAGCTTCATATTGATAGTGCTGAGAAATTAGAGTATAAAGTTTAAGTAGAGTATAAAGATTATGTAGATGAGGAGCTATGAAAAGTGTGTTGATATTGCTTCAGCAATACGATTTCAAAGAAAATTTGCCCCAAATGAACCTATGGTAGGTGGACAATTTAGATTTCACCCAGACATTCCGGGATTAAAAAAACTAAAATGAGTTTCTTCTGCACTCGTCACATGATGTGATAATATTAGAGTTTAGAATTAAAGGTATGCTGAACTAAACCAAAGCACTCAGTCACGAGTAGGGAACAGACGTACTGATTAGATCAGTACATGTCCTGATTTTTTTTTTTTTTTGAAATACTGATTTTTTGAAATCCCGAAATCAGTTCGAAAATGTACTGTTTTTTGTGTTTTGTACTGATTTTGCACTGATTAAATTAATATCTTAAGAATTTTTGTGCATAACTTCAATGGTCTTAAAATCATTTTTGCAGGCAGTCTCACCTTGTTTGACTCTTTTTCTGATTGTTCACAAAATCAAATACATAAGCGTTGCTGCTATCGAGAGGAGGAAAGCAATATTTGCTTGAAGAAAAGTCGGTTAAAGTATGTTTTTAAATGAGTGAAAGGAATTGGTTATTAGTTCAATTTGATTATTATCCTCAGCTCTCACAATCCGTTAAATATGGAGACTAATACGTAATCAACATTGTCTTTTGATGAAAATTTCAGGACGTTTATATCACTATATTACATTGAAATTACTGGGTAATAAAAGCATAAAAAAGTTACTGATTTGTACTGATTTTCACTGCTTTCCAACGTCTAATGTACTGATTTCGCGGTTCGAAAATCTGGCTACCTTAGTCACGAAGACCATTGTACTATACCGCAAGATAGAACCAGTAGAAGAGAGTAGAGAGATAAGAAAGTTATGTGGGGATAAATGGGAAGAAGAAATGTCTAGGATCTCGCGACATCGAACTTCTTTGTTTCACTGATGAAATCTAGAAGCTCAGGAAGAGGGGGAGTATGTACATTATTCATACTCAAGACATCACTACCCAACAGCCTTAAATTGATTCTCGCGAACGCCGGACAGCTACAAAAATAATGCTTCGTAGTATCGTCGTTCTCGGGGTACAATAGATCTCTTAAGGTCGTAGTACATCACACCCCTTTCTAATCTATCTATCTATCGTCGTTCTCAAGACACAATTGGCAAATTGGATCGGTGATGACGCCCATGTTAGTCATATACTGACCACATGTGTTATGCCCTGTGATGACACCCACCAGTAATCTTAGGTCCTTTTTTCTCAGTTTCAGAAGAAATTCCGCTGATTTCCTATTAGGTTGTCTCACCAAGCACTTTGCGGTTCGGGAGGAGTCAAGCTCGGACCGTCTTTCTCTATGGATAGAACCCACGAAATCGCTGATCCAACGCATAATGTCCCCAGAACTTAAGCCAAGAAAAGGTTCCGGACCCCATGGTATAATTGCAGAGTCTTCATTAGCTAGTTTATCAGCTAGTTCATACACTGCAATACCACAGTATCCCGGAACCCATATAAGGAATAACTTGTTGTGTTTTGCTTTACACTCGCTGATCAATTTTGAGGAGCTGAAAGGGTTAGTAAGGGCCTTGCAGATACTTATGTGATAATATATTTTAAGTATTGTTGTTTACTTCATTATAAAAGTTTTCGTTTTTATATTCCAAAATATGCAAAGCCCATGTGCTTTTTTTTAATTTTTCATATTCAATTTTTTCCCAAAACCATGTTAGAACGAGATTTTACCGTGTTAAACGAAAATATATTGAAAAAAAAGTGAAACGTGTTATAGTGAGGCCGGACTTTAAGAAGTACGTGTTAAGCGAGGTCTACCTGAACAATAAAAAAAATATAAAAAATAATAATGACTTTGCAGTGTTAGGCAAAAGCCTTCACTTTTTTCTGTAATAGATTTTCAGACGTAAGCATCAAGAAATGCACTATTATATCCTAAAAACGCACAAAACGCTAATTCATGAGCACAAAAAGCTACCAACTTCAACGGGCTGTACCGAACGCCCAACCAAGACAAAATCCTATTTGGGGTTTTAATTGTTAAGTCAAGTACTTTTTAGCTATCTCAGTCGTTATGCTGGATTCGAACATGACTCCATACATTGTTGCACAGTGTAATAAGCAACATACTTTCGGGGTGCGACTTACCACCCTCCGCCTAGCGGTATGAAAATTTAACATAACCACCACTATATTTACATAAAAAATAATAAACTGCGGTATACTTTCAGGGTCCTATTTTTAATATTAAAAATTCACCTTTCTTAATCTGTTTATATCAATAATAAGACAGCATACTTTCTGGGTGCAATTCACCACTCTTCACCTCTTATCACATCAAAAACTACATGCTCAGAGTGTTAAAAGAATTTATTACACTGTTCTACAAATTGAAAATTTTGAAAACAAACAGAGACGGGACAAATGCATTTAGGGTAATGGGGGTCGCTAAGTCCGAATTCGTGGTCCTTTTTGCTCTGCTAATTGATCAAGGGAGTAACTTGAGAAAAAAAAATTGTTTTTGAACATGACTTAGGAACGGCTCAGCAACAAGGTGCCATATGGCACCACTAGGCATTACTGGGTTAAGTTAACAACGAGATAAAAGTGATCGATGATGACGAGAATGAAAAAAATTACAAAAAAATACCTTAACTAAAAAAAAAAAAAATTTAATAAAATTTTTAAAGTTAAAAAATAAAAAAAAAAATCGAAAAACAATTTTTTGTAAAAATGGATGCTTTGATGAAAAAAAAATATAATTTTTAAATTTTTAATCTTTTTTGCAATTTTAAAAATTTTCATGTCAATAAAAAAAAAATTGTGACGTAGCAGAGCAAAATGGACCACGGATTCGGACTCAACGATCCCCCATTACCCTCATTTTTGGCTTGTGAACAGTGTTATCATTTGAGTAGATATACCCAAGTAGATATCTACAAATCTATCTTGAGCAAAAATTTGTAACTATTCAAATAATTGCCAGTGAATTAAAAATTTATATTGATTTTTTTCTCACATTTCAAGCTAAATCTAAAAGCAAACAATTTTAAATTCATATTTTCTACTTTGAAATTTCAAATTGAGATGAAATCAAAATAGCAGAAGATTTTTTTGTTGACTACATAATAACCAAAAGCTAAATTGCATTGTTGTTGTACTATACATTATATAATTCCAGACACACACCCACACACATGTACACACTACATTGAGTAATTAACATTCTATTTTCATTCTTCATTTACATTTGCAGACAATCATTCGCGAAATGAATCGACTCGGCATGATGGTGGATCTGTCGCACGTGTCCACCGGAACAATGCGCGATGCGCTCGAAATAAGCGAAGCTCCTGTGATATTCTCTCATTCTTCAGCCTATGAGCTATGCAATTCAAGTCGTAATGTACAGGATGATATGCTGCAATCGTTGGCCAAAAATGGTGGTCTAGTTATGGTGAATTTCTATTCGAAATTTTTATCATGCAGTGAGAATTCAACGGTGCACGATGCTGTTGGTAAGTGTGCAAAAAAACAAAAAACAAACAAATATTCAAATCCCAATTCCAAATCGAAATACATACAAAACCAAATCAATTGAAATACTCTAACATGCATACATACAAACTCATACATACATACATATGTACGTCCTTAATTTGTCTATTGTTTTATTACAACCAACTGACTGAACTGACTGCAACTTCATCAACATCAGCATTAACACAATGGTGTTGCAATTACTTCCGTTTCGTATAGTTTCTAAATTCATCTTCTTCTCTCTTTCTTTTATTCTTCTTGTATACTTCTTCGCTTCCGTCTATGCAATCATGCTGTTCTCGTTTCCGTTCTATCGTTGCTGCTGCTACTGCTGCTGCTGCTGCTGTTGGCATATTCAACTATGCACGTAATGTGCAATTTTAATTTACATACATATTTCAATTCCTGATGTTTGGCAAATTTGGCATTATTCGGACAATAATTACTCTTACAACAACAATAACAACAATAACAACAATAACAACAACAACAACAATCACAACTGCAACAACCACCACTACACTAATAATGATGTCAACGAACTTTTACTCTCATCTTCTCTCTCTTTCTCTGTCATTCAACTGCAGCTCATATAAATCACATTAAACGTATTGCTGGCATCGACCATGTGGGCCTCGGCGCTGGATATGATGGCATTAATTTGTAAGTACATAAATTTAATTATGCATTAATATAAAATATTTTACTTAAACTTTTAAGGGAATGCTTTAATTCCTTTGATGTGGGAAGGCTATGTATGTACCATATCTCGAAAATATTTATATATATAAGAAATTGAAACATTTTCGGTCAGTGAAATACAATAAAAATTAAGGGGAGAGGAGATTACCATCGAGAGGCATGAAAAATGTATAAACTTCAGGCATTTTGTTTTTAAATATTATACTTTGTGAAATGAATTAAAACGTATTTTCTTCTTCTACCAATGTAGAGTAAATTCCAGTTTTATTTATTAAAAAAAAAAAATCCAAAATGACGACATGTTACATGGCGTGTTTTGGTCTACGCATTCTTGCCAGTTCATCTGAAGCAAAAATTGATTAAAAATCATTAAACTATACTAAATATTGGAGGGTCTTATCATTTTTCGTTTTCTGAAAAACCCCATCGGTTTAGCCATTGATGCTGCAGAGCGTCCCACATGCTGAAAAATGCTATCTCCCGTATTTAAAGTTTAACGTTATAAATTATCCACTCGACGGATGATTCCGCTCAACAGGCTGTAAACTATAATATACTTTAGATATACAAATATCCGTTCATTTATGTGTTCTAAACACTTTAAGGATGAAAATTATGTAAAAAATACTGAATTTTTCACTTAACCCTTTGACGACCAACAGGACACCTGTGACCCTTTTACCTTTGAATGTTTCCTGGAAAAACTATGGAATTGATTTTCCTCAACAAGGCATCATTCAATAGGGAATCAATGTCGTTTTCACAAAGTACCTAATTTACAAAAGTAAATTCATCCCTTTACCTACCAGACCACCTCAGGTGGGTAGGTAGGTAGAATGGCAACTCTCTCTAACAGAAGGAGCACAATTAGCGCTAGAGCGTCGTTTTGATACCACAACTTCATTTGTGAATGGGTGTTTGCTCTTTGTTGTTTAGAGCCAGTTCGTGAGATTGAGAAATTGGAGGATTTTTCCAATTTCGAGTTTGGAGATCTTGGTTATGTCGTCTAAAAAAGGTTCGTGGATTAATTTAAGTCTGGTTCTAGCAAGAGCCGGGTAATAACAGAGAAAGTGGATTAGAGTCTTTCTTTCTTCAAGGTTGTTGCAGCTTCTGCAGTGTGTATTGTGTGGGATGCGGAGTCTGACCGCATGGTTCCCTATTGCCCAATGCCCCGTCAGTACTGCAGTCAGTCGGGCTACATCAGATCGTGTGTGACAAAAAAAGTCAAGTCAAAAGTAAGAGAGTATATCAGCCTTGATTTTATTCAAGGGAAATTGTTACAGATTGCGCCTGAACCTCGCCTGGCTAATTCATGGGCCTTTTCATTGTCTTCGATGTTCCTGTGATCAGGAACCCAAATAAGAGTCCTGCCTGTGACTTAGGGTGGCGAGTAACTCCCTGCATTGCTTAACTAATCTAGAAGATATTATGTCTGAGTCTAGGGCCTTAATTGCCGCTTGGCTGTCTGTGAAGATGGTTACTTTGGAACTCCTTTGGATTTTGTTCTGTACTTTGTAGACTTCTCTGGTAGCCAGAAGTTCGGCCTGGAAAACGGTGACTTCATTCGGGAGTCTAAAAGATACGGCAATACTGAGGTGTTCTGAGTAGACTCCCGCACCGACCCCACAGTCAATCTTTGACCCGTCGGTGTAGAGTTCTATCTCAAGACCAGCTCTCACACTTTTGCTTTTCCATTCTGCTCTTGTTAGGAACACGGTGTTAAAGCCCTTCTTGAAGTTTAATTTGGGTATCATGTAGTCAGTGTTATGTTGGTTTGGTTTATTCGGTACTTGTGATAGAATTCTGCTGTGTCCGTAGTTTTTGGCAGTCCAGGACCCTATTTCTCTGAGTCTGACTGCACTTGAGGCTGCAGAAGCTTTAGTATAAAGTTCCATAGTAAGCAAGTGTACTTCTAGCACGTTTAGGGCTTCCGTCGGGCATGAGCGGATAGCACCTGTAATGTCTATGCATGCTGACCTTTAAACTCTACCAGACCACCACAAAGTCAAAAAGTCTGAATCTTCATCTTCATCTCCTTCTTTTTACTGCAATATTTTTTGGGGGTGGGTTGAGCTAAAGGTCCAAAATTTTTGGAGAAGTTGCGGGCAACCTTTCTCTTTCCAAAAAAAAAAAAGATAGTTCGCTTCGACCACCTACGCAATCTCCTAATCTGACGGGACCTCAATGCCCCAATGGTCATCAACGGTAAAAATCAATGAAACATTCTAATTTTGTTGAGAGGTCGATTTTTTTGAAGAAAAAAAGAAACTTGTTTACATTTTTGATCGATACAATGAAAGTTCATGTTTTGTGATGAATTTCGAAGCAATTTCGATTCCGCGATTTTTCACACCTTTGCAGGTAAAATACATTTTTTTCGCGACACTTTTTTTTACTAATTTGGGGTCGCTGAATACGAATCCAGCGTCGGATTCACGAACTTTTTAACGGTTCAGGGGAGGCCATCAAAGGGTTAAGTAATTTTGAGGAATAAATCGAAATTTGGCTTGGTTATTCTTTTTAGAGGAGTTATGTATTTGAAAATAACCATTCATCAAACTTTTTTAAGCAAAATATTATAATCAAAGTAAATAAATTGCAAGAAAGCTCGTGTTCTAGAAGCTTCGACAAATGTAAATAAAGTTCGCAAATGAATGAAAATTCTTACAGTAAGAAGTCGAACAAATTAATAAAAGAAAATTTTTGAAATAATATGTAAAAGAATTTATAAAAATATATAATATATAAACTCGTTGGAACCTTCTTGAAGGAACTAAAAGATAAAAGGAGATGTAGTGAAATTCATGCGACAAATGTCCATTTGACACAATTTCTGATTAATTGTTCTTTAATTAAAGTAAGCAAAAGAATGAAGCCAAAGAAAGCATCCAGTTCATGAATTAGTTCAAAAATTAATGCTATTAATGTCTTTAAAACACTTTGATATATATCAGCCACAATATTTATATATTATAAGTGAAATAAACAATTATATAAAAATAAGAGCATTAGTTACAAACATACATACATATAAATAAATAGAAGTCAGAAAATAAAATCCGATAAATAATACAATAAATAAATAAATACTAGAAAAATATATACTCTCTTAGGTACATACAAATAAATAAATAAATAAATAATATATATATATATATATGAGTAACTCACAAAGTTAAAGATTTTTATCGCCCTGCACAAATGAAGCAGAAATTTCTTGTTTTTGTTGTTGTTGTTGTTTATGGCTTCTGGAAATTATATATAAGCGTGGTTAGTAGAAGGTACTTACTTGAAATATTTTGTGGTATTTTTAGATCATATATAATATTATAATGATATTTTAGGATGTGTATATAGTTAGTTAAAGTTATAGTTGTTGTTGTTGATGTTGGTGGTAGGGTTTTAAGTAGTAGGTTATTATTGTTTTTGTTTTATGTTTTGTTATTTTCCTCTTTTTTTGTTTTTATTGCCAACGACGAGTATGGAAAATGATATAAAACAGGCAGAAATAATGTTTATGTAGGTATTTAAAGGATTCTAACAAAATTAATAATAAATACCGCAAAAGAAATATGTTTGAACAGAATAGATGAAAATAGAAGATAGAACGGGAGATGAAGATAAGAATGACAAGAAAAGAAAGTGCGAGAAAATAGTTTCGATATTGTTTATAGCTTATAGTGGTTGGGTGTGAAAATGGTAGACCAAAAAATATAAATAATTACTTTAATTTATAATTAATTTGGTTATTTTTAAGGGCACTTCATTACTTCTTAGCAGTGCAATGAAAAATAAGTTTTCGAGCTAAAAATTAATAGAAAGAGATTTTCTGAAGAAATAAAATATCATATTTTATGTTTTATCTTTTGTCAAAATTAAAAATGGCGGTTTCGTAATGGCGGCCACAAAAATTCAAAAGTTACCAAAATAGGTAAAAATGTTTTCTGAAGAATTTTTGGAGTCGTTGAATTGAAAATGGTCATTGAATTCAAAATGGCAGCTTCAAAATGGCAGATTCAAAAAATTCAAAAGCAAACGGATTTGGTTGAAAATGTTTACTTAGGGGGTTCTGAGATCGGTGATCCTGATCCTGAGGTCCTAATCTATTGTTAAAATTTAAAATTTCGGCCAAGCAAATTCAAGAGCAAGCAAATATGGTTCAAAATATTTATGCAAGGGTTTATGGGGTCGCTGAATTCAAATCATTGGTCAATGTTAAAAAATACAAAATGGCGGTTTCAAAATGGCGACCAAAAAATTTTAAAATTAACGAACTTGGTTGAAAATGTTTACTTGGGGGGTTTCGAAGTCACTGAATCCCAATCTTTTGTCAAAATTAAAAAACTTAAAATGACGGCTTCAAAATGGCGACCACAAAAATTCAAACGAATTTGGTTGAAAATGTTTACTTGAGGAGTTTCGAGGTCGCTGAATCCTAATCTTTTGTTAAAATTCAAAATGGCGGCCAAACAAATTCAAAAGCTAGCCAATGTGGTTCAAAATGTTTATGCAAGGGTTTTTGGGGTCGCTGAATCTAAATCTTTGGTCAAAACTAAAAAATTCAAAATGGCGGTTTCAAAATGGCGACCAAAAAATTTTAAATTTAACGAATTCGGTTGAAAATGTTTACTCGGGGGCTTTTTGGGGTCACTGAGTCTTAATCTTTTCTCAAAACTAAAAAATTCAAAATGGCAGCTTTAAAATGTCGACCAAAGAAATTCAAAAGCTAACGGATTTGGTTAAACATTTTTACTTGGGGGGTTTGCTGAATCCTAATCTTTTGTTAATATTCAAAATGGCGGCCAAACAAATTAAAAAGCTAGCAAACATGGTTTTTGGGGTCGCTGAATCCAAATCTTTTATAAAAATTAAAAAATTCAAAACGACGACCAAAAAAATTCAAAAGTTAACGAATTCAATTGAAAATGTTCACTCGGAGGTTTTTGGGGTCGCTGAATTCAAATCTGGGGTGAGAAGAGTATAACACTTTAAATTCTTAGATAAAGATATGGAAATGGGAGTGAAAGGGGATAAGTTATCTACTCTGTAAACTAGCCAATGAAATTTCTAACTAGGGACTTGAATGGAACTAGCAAAACAGTAGAAAACATAAGAAACCTCGGAGAAAGAGAAAAACATTATTTGATCATGAGATAAAAGAATCCGGCACAACAATGGAAACGTTTCGTAGAAATCCTGTGTTTCACAGGCTATGAAATGATATAAAAGAAAGTTTATTATGATATAAGAAATTCGAAACTCGAACCAAGATCTTGTTGAATTCATGTTTTTAAACATTTTCTTTACCTAACTATAAAATATTTACAATCGTGAAATGACAACATATAAACAAACAATGTGAAATTATAATTTATATGATAATCGCTCTTCAACAACAAACAAAACAACAACAAACGAAATTTTAATTCCTTTGTGTGTGTGTGTGTCCTCTATATCCTTTATGAACTCTCACATGATATTAAATTTCATTTATAAAGTGATGCCCGCAATCAACTCTTTTTCAACTGACCGCAGAAATGTCAAAGTAAATAATTTGTATTTAAGTGAAAAGCGTGAGTTCATGCAAATTTAACACAGCAGCACCCACCAAAGTTGGTTGCCATGACCACAGATATCCAGGCAAACGACTACCGGCTCACATTTTGGACATCCAGCATGTGAGAATTTAACAGAAATTGCTGCATGGGAGCGACGAGGCGTCAAATGTGGCACGTACCTACTATTTTCCGTTCTGGTTTAGTACAAAAGCACATGTATTTTAACAATATTATGGTTGTTGCTGGTGCTGTTATTGTTGTTGCCATTTTAAAATGACAATATGACAGACACAACAACCGCAAAAATTCAAAATTGCGACAAGGAAAAGCAATAGCAGCAACAGCTTCAGCTTCAACATCACAAATATATAGCAATAGTAGCAGCAACAACAACAACAACAACAACAAGAATAGCATCAACAGTAATAATAAAATCAACAACCGAACCTTCACAACAGCAAAAATAGCAGCAGCAGTAGCAGCATCAAAAATTTTATATGTTGCAAGCATATAAAGTATGTTTAAAATTTTATTTGTGGAATTTTTAAAAATTTATTGTTTGCTTTACATACACGCACACATTAGCATACATACATACATTTACATTTATGTAAGCTCAAGCATACAAACACTTTATACATTCATGTGCTTGTATGTATGTAGGTGTGTGTGTGTGTGTGTATAAATATTTGCAAAATATTCAAATTTATGGAATTTTTCGCCATTTTTATGTCAAATGTAATTTGGCATCGAGCAGGCAGGCACGGTAAAGCAAAGCAACGCCACACCATGCCTCCTTCAACATTGCAACACAATTGCTCGCTCGGTTGCTTGTTTGCTCCATAAATGGGGAAATACACATAATATTTTTATCGCTGTGGAATTGACATGCAGGCAGCCGTAACAGGAGGCAATCTAACGTGGTTTCAAATCTAAGTGCTTAGTGTTATATGCACGTTCCTCCCTCTAACTCCTAAAAAAAAAATTCACCATGCTGCACCATCAACGCTAACGCCAACGCAATTATGCACTGAATTTAAATTTTATTGGTTAAATTTTGTAAACAATCTTTTTTTCTTATTTTTTGTTATATTCGTTTCAGTTGATGTTTGATTTTTATGCTCGAATGATGAAATTTTATTACAATTACGATAATAATAAAAATATGAAACATAACAGCAATTGTGGGAAAATTCAAATGTATATAAAAATTTTAAATTAATTTTATAAATTCTATAAATATATATGCATTTAATTTAAATTGATTGGCGAATTATTTAAATTGGTGTAAATGAAGAGAGTACATTATTTAGGAATTAACTATGAGTGGATATCTGTTATTAGCTATTGACTTTAAGATTAGTTGTTTAGTGAAGATCAAATCTAATCAAATCTAATCAAATCTAATCAAATCTAATCAGATCTAATCAAATCTAATCAAATCTAATCAAATCTAATCAAATCTAATCAAATCTGGTTCAAAATGTTTTTGTAAGGGTTTTTGGGTCGCTGAATCCAAATCTTTGGTCAAAACTAAAAAATTCAAAATGGCGGTTTCAAAATGGCGACCAAAAAATTTTAAATTTAACGAATTCGGTTGAAAATGTTTACTCGAGGGCTTTTTGGGTCACTGAATCTTAATCTTTTGTCAAAATTAAAAAATTCAAAATGGCAGCTTCAAAATGTCGACCAAAGAAATTCAAAAGCTAACGGATTCGGTTAAAAATGTTTACTTGGGGGGTTTCGAGGTCGCTGAATCCTAATATTTTGTTAAAATTCAAAATGGCGGCCAAACAAATTAAAAAGCTAGCAAACATGGTTTTTGGGGTCGCTGAATCCAAATCTTTTATAAAAATTAAAAAATTCAAAATGACGATCAAAAAAATTCAAAAGTTAACGAATTCAATTGAAAATGTTCACTCGGAGGTTTTTGGGATCGCTGAATTCAAATCTGGGGTGAGAAGAGTATAACACTTTAAATTCTTAGATAAAGATATGGAAATGGGAGTGAAAGGGGATAAGTTATCCACTCTGTAAACTAACCAATGAAATTTCTAACTGGGGACTTGAAGTAGTAGTATTTCTGTTGAATTTTATAGTACTTATACTATCAATAAATCTATGGTAAAAAGGAATAACAGCTTAAGTTCATTTTTGTTTCAGCCGAATTTGATAGCTTGGAATAAAAATAAAACTTTAACATTTATAATCAAAAATATCTGATAAAAAAATTTCCATGTTAACTTGAGTTAGGCTATTTTTACTTTTTACCAAAGAAATATGCATATCTATGTATTTTGATTTTAATCAAATTAAATTTTTTGATTTTAAAAATCAATTTATTTTATTGCATCCACTCTATGACATTTCATACTATGTATACAAACAGACAGCATGGAAGAAGCAAACAGAAGTAAAACGAAACAAAAGAACAAGATACAAGTAAAAACAAAACAAAAACAAAAACAAAAACAACAATAAATATTGTACAAATATTGGAATTTCTGCAAACAACAAAAAAAAAAACAAAAAAAAATAGAAGAAAAGAGAGATAAAATGTGTTTTTTGATTTCGAATTCGATTTCTGAATGAAATATAACGTAATCCATTTCCAGGTCAAATAATATTGACATTTCGATTCGACTATTTTTACGCTTTCAATTTAAAAGCTTGTCTTTCTTTGCCGGTCTTCCAAATGCCTGACGCTCACACTCCTTCACCCGAGACCCGCCCCTTCTCCACCCAATGTCCACCCTCCTCAACTTATCAGTTGCATTTGATGAAACACGTGACAATACACACGATGAATAAGTACAAAGTAGTGATGTAACGGATTACAGTTTAAAGGATACGGATGCGAATGCGAATATCGAAAGATGGCAAACAAAAGTTCGGTAAGAAACTGAACTAACATGTTCATTTAAATAACTGAGAAAATTTGTGTATTCGCAGTTTTCGCAAAAAAAAATTCCACATCCCAAAATGTCAAAATTATGCGAATGTTTCGTATGTAACGAATGAGAGTGTAGACATTCGTTACATCACTTATACAAACATACACACACACTCACACATACAGCTGTATACCAGCCATGTCAGAGAACATGGCCAAGGATATGACAGCAGCAGCATCAACAACGTTAGCAGCAGTTGTTGTTGTTATAGATAGGCATTCGTAACAAGAAACGGAAATAGAAGAGTGAAAAATATGCAATGCAATGCAATGCGATGCTAAAGGAGTTAAAAAGAGCTTTCTATTTTTTTTTTTTTTTTTGCTTTTGCTTCTTTTCAGAGAAAACTGATTTTTCTTTTGCTTGTTACCATTCTTGGTACGTATTATTTTTGCCAACTATTGCTGCTGTTGTTATTGATGTTGACATTATTGTTATCTTGTTATTGTTGTTGCTTTTATTATTATAGAGTCAAACATACAAAAACAGAAATTAATGAATGTCTCTCTAAGAAAAAGAAAAGTGTGCACACAAAGAAAATTCAAAAGCTATCAATAAAAGACCCAACAGCAGTAAACATTACCCACAAGCAGGTGTTAAAGTATTTTTAAGCTACCGGGGCAGGGAAGATCATGCCATGAAAATATTTATATACATATTTATAAGTGTAATAATAATAAATAAATTTCAAAAATACAAAATAAAATGTAAATTGCTTTTAGAATTTTTGTTTACTTTTCCTAAATAAATAGTATATAGAAAAGTACTTTTTGTTGTTGTATAAAATCATAATAATAAAAAGAAGAGAAAGTGGGATAAAAAACATTTCCTAATAAATCGTAAATATTGAGACGTGTAAATAAAAATCATATAAAAAAAACAATAATAAATAAACAAATTTCCTAAAACACATAAAAATTCAATAGGAAATAGTTTTCAATTTTATTTAGGGGGAAATTGAACATCTGTTTCGAGAGAAATATTTTGAAAACACTCACAGTTAAATTGAATTTTATAAAATGATTTGATATGTAATATTAATTTACTATTTATGTAGGAAGTAAATTTTTAATCGGTGAAAAAAATTTTAAGCAAACAAAGAATGAGCTTTTCCTTCAAACCTTTTTGCTTTCTCTCTCTCTCTCTCGATAATATGAATCGTTTTTAATTTTAATTTCAAAATCATTTATTAATTTTATATAAGCTTTCTCGGTCCGATGCAAAGTAGAGAAGGTGCAAAGACTTGCCATTCTCGGCGTTAAAGGAGTTGTAAGAATCGCTCCATGAATGGCCCTGGAGATGATTCTACACCTGCCCCCTCTCTGGATATGTTTGTAAAGGCTAACGCAGCAAAGACTATTCTCAGGTTGAGAGAGTCCAACCAGCTGACATCAGCCAACTGCGAACACTCAAGTATACTGGATAACTTAATGACAGGCGAAACCACGCACAGCCTTATAGGTAAGGCAACTGATTACCTGGTAACACACAGAAATTTCAATTGGAAAATTCCGATCGACTATCCCTCCAGAGACAGCTGGCTACAGCCTGATGTTGAAGACCTTTCAACTGTCTACTTTACTGACGGATCAAAGACAGATGGAGGAACTGGTGCGGAAATTTTTCGTGAAGCGCAACAAATCCGAAGGTCATATAGACTACTGGATCACTGTAGCGTTTTCCAATCGGAGGTTTTTGCCATTATGAAGGCAACGGAACACATAAAAAGCACCTTCCTTAAGGAAGCTGTAATCTGTGTGGATAGCCAAGCTGCCTTGAAAGCTATTGGATCAACTATCATAAAATCAAAGGTAGTGCAAGATTGTCGTTACGTTTTGTGTTACAGCAGGCACAATAGGAGAGTGGTTAACCACATCCACAAACAGAGCTTGGTCGGCCAGGGGAGATTGCAGGATTACACGTACCCTGTGGCTACCACTAAACATTAAAAGGACGAAAACCATTTTGCGACTCGATAAACATGCTATGCATATAGTGTCGGGTGTTATCACCGGTCACTGCTCTGTGGGCGTAATGTTATGCAAATGGCGACTATCGACCAATGATATATGCAGAGGCTGTAGAGACGAGCACGCTGTGGAATCGGTCGAGCATCTGCTATGACATTATCCCTCATTTCAGGGACGACGGCTACGAACTCTCGGGGCAAGGTTCTTTGACGGACTAACAGACATAGCTGTTGCACAGATTTCAGATTTACACAGCTTTCTCATCAAGACTGGGTTGTTTCCAAAGGATCCAGTCTGGATCCGCAGGGAACCGAACAAATAGGGAAGGTCACACAAATATAAAATGAAGGGCATTACAATGGACCTAATAGGGCCTCCGAGTGGAAGTGCGTAGCACACACCCCTTCTTTAACCGAACCTAACCTAACCTAACCTAACCTAACCTAACCTAACCTAACCTATCTACAAAGCATTAGCCTTTTTTTAATAATATGAAACCCTCTTTCCCCTCTTGGGAAAATTTTAATTTGTAGTTTAAGGGCATTTATTTTCATAACAAACCGTCGTGGGCTATCATAGATATGGAGCATTAGAAAATCTTAAAAGTTGAAAATTATAGCTTAACCCACTTTCAACCAGTGGTCGAAAAATCGACCAGTGATTTTCGAATTTTTTTTAAGGTTTAGGACAGTTCGTATTTTTACCTGTTTTTTTTACAGTCGCGCAAAGTGACTTAACGCTCGGAGAAAATATTTCAAAAGCTCCAAAAGATTATTTCTTTTCGACCACGCCTGCCTGGCCAAACTAGAAGAAATTAGAAATTTTTGTTCACGTTTATAACACTTGCAAAAAGTTTCATTGATTTTCACCCAGCGGTTTAGGAGCGGTTGAAAATGGATTAAAATGTCAAACCTTCTGGAGTTACTCCCGCACACACATCTTTTATTTATTTACAAATTTTTCAGGCATAATATTTTCTAAATAGTTGAGCTTCTTTCTCGCACCCCATTCCATTTTCCTTCAGTACTAGCACTACGAGTTGTTAGATAAATTTAGAATTTGTAGTTTAAAGAACTATTTTGTTTTTATAACACATAAATATGTTGGTACAGAACGAAACCGGAAACTTAATTTTTTTAGTTCTACGAGTCATTAGAAAATTCTAGTAAAAAATAAATGAAAAAATTGCAAATAAAAAAATAAGGAATTTACTTTAACCAATTATTCTGAGAACGTAACTTCTTTACTTTTGGGCTTATCCTTCGAAACCTTTCTTGGCACTTGGAACCAATAGAAAAACTTAGAATATTTAAAATTATAGTTTAGACCCTTGGGGCGAGTGTTACCTCTTGATCCCCTCCTAATTAAACCAATTTGTGCTTGCAATAAAACGTGATAAGTCTCTAATGTCAGAGGTTGCCAGTTCTGTGAGTCTACCTCAGAAGGGTGCTCCCAAAGTTTTGTGTCTGCGTGCTGCTAAAGCAGGGCAGTTACATATAAAGTGGAAAATGGTCTCTTCTTCCTCTTCATTTCTACAGCTTCTGCAGAAGTCATTATAAGGAAGACCTAGTCTACGTGCGTGGCTGCCTATGAGGCAGTGCCCGGTTAGAATAGGAATTACCCTACTTATGTAGACACGGTCCAGATTAATGAGCGCTTTAGTGCGATTATGGCCAGGCATTGACCAAAACTGGCTGAATAAGTATACCATTAGAAAATATTCAAAATTGTTAATTAAAATATATAAAAGTCAAACTGGATTGAGTTGGTTTCGCATATACACCTGGCATACTCTCATAGATATTCAGTCCGTTTTGGAAAAAACACAACTACTTCATTTGCAGACTAGAAGCATGAAAAACTCGGAAATTGAACATTACGGTTACAAAAAGGAAATTCCCCTTTTTTTTAGTTGGAACTGCTTAAGAAGTGTTCGAGAATACAGCACACAGACAAGTTTTACGTCTATTTTACTATATCTTGTGTTGCCTTTTTGTTATTCTTTAAATCTACCAGGTTTATTAATAAACCTGTGCAGATCCTGCGGTGTCATAGAGGTGAGGTATACGTTTCTCAATACTCCAGTGAAAAATATGCCAACTCTGGTCCGACAGAAAGCCCGGCATATACGAAGAAAGTGGTCAGTCGTCTCTTGACATTCTTCCTCCGAATTCCAAACAGCACAGAAGACGTCAGTTGGAACTCTTTTAGTTTATTCGTGAATATCTTTTTGAACCTCAATTCTTCTCATCCTCCTCTTCTCAAATAATTTTCAACTTAATTCTTATAAAAAACGAGAACCAACAGAAGGTGTCCTCAATTCTAATTTGTTTCAAATGTCACTAACATTCCTTATAACTTTCGTCTCATAATTAAATATTTAATTTTTCTCTTTCTTTTCTTTTAGCACCCCTAAGGGACTCGAAGACGTTTCCTCATATCCCACACTATTTGCTGAACTCCTCGGTGAGGGCTGGTCCATTGATGACCTAACAAAATTAGCAGGAGGAAACTTTCTACGTGTTATGCAAAAAGTAGAAAAAATACGTGATGAAAAGAAATTAGCGGGCATTAAACCATATGAAGATCATCCAAACTTTCGCACTGATGATCCATACAATTGCACTTCTAGCTAATTAATTATAACAATTCGACCGGAGGTTGTAGTGCAAATGCAGCAGCGTTGATTTAAAGGAGTAAAGAGATTATTCAAGAAAAAAAAAAGACAACAGGCGCGGCATTTTTAAATACACACACACAATATATATATTGAATAAATATATATACAGTTTTATAGAAAAACAACCAGAGTATTATGGAAGAAAATAAAAAAAAAACCAAGATATCTTTTAAGTATTAAGTAAATAATTGTTCCCTTGTACTACTTTTCTGGAGTACTAGATTTTGGAATGATTTTTGGAATAAAGTGAAAACACTCAACGAAAGAAATTAATTAAATATAAAGATACATAAATATAGGTCTGGTATAATGAAGAAAATACTTTATTTATTTAATTGTGTATAACACAGTATTTTTAAATTATATTTATATTTTATTTACTAACTTTTAAAACTACTAAATACAAACACAGTTTGCTGAAATCTATTTCGGTTTCATTGAAGTGATTATACAAAGTTTTTACCAAAATATAATAATTTAAAAACCTATAGATATTTTAAATGAATATTTCCCCCACCGATTATTTGAATTATACTTTTTTCAAAAACTATTTGTTTTCAGTATTTTATAATTATTTATATTCATTGATTGTAGTTTTTAGTTTCTTTATTCTCCAGGGGATAAGATTAAGCGAGCTTTCCTCTTTTTCAAATGGTTTTTTGATATTTCCTTATTGATTTTAATAGATTATATAAATGTATTAAGATTTTTGAACACGAAATAATTTGACTCATAAAACCGAATTTGTTAAATATATCTAGATTTTTACCACATATTTTTACTGTTTTTTTTTTATAAAATTTACACATGGATTCACAACTATTCTCAATTATTTTTTAACATCTATCAAACAAAAACGCACAGTAATAACACAATCTACTATATTCAATGCAGGATAAAGCGCAAAAAGTAAAAAAAAAAAAACATACAGCCCGGACCAAAAACAAAATAGTGAAAACGAAACTTTTTCCAATAAAACTATTAACTATTTTAATTTCAGTTTATATTAAGTACTATGCTTGATTTCAATTACAATTTTATGAATTTGAAATACTTAAAACTCATAAAACATATCAATTTCTTTTTATAATTAAATAATTTTTAATAATACCAAAAAAAAAAAACAAAAAAATTAGAACAAACCGTAAAAAAGAAAATAATTTAGACAACAAAGAAACAAAGGGAAAGAATACACTTACTCGCTATTTATAAATATAAAAAAATAAAGAAATAAAGTTACAAGAAAGAAAACAAAATAATAATGAACTATATTCGTTTAAAAAATATATATATACAATTTATATAAAATTAGTTATAAATTACACAAATAAAAATTAATGTAAATCCAATTAGGAATATGATAATAATGAATATAATATGACAGCTACATTTAAGGCGACAGTAATGGACATAGAAATAGCACAAGATGTAAGATCAAGAAAGTTGTCGAATAGTAAAAAATTTTATAGCTCTGCATGAAGAGAGAAAATTACTTGATTCGCTGAGCATGGTGTTTTTTGTGTTCTTATTCCGATCAAGACAATATACAGTCAACGTTCGATAATGTGAACATCCACTAACGTAAACACATTTTTTCTCCACTGCCTATTCTAAAACTTGAACAAAAGTCTGCAAGCTCAAAAACGTGAACAAAATTTCTTAGAAATTTTGTATTAATTTAAATTCGGGAGTCCACTAGATATGTTTACTACAAGAACTTAAAAGAAAAGGTAATATGTAAGGTGAAGATAATTCTGTGGTAAGCTCATAAAGTTTCTGTTGTATTTTTTCAACAATCGCAAACGTGGTTGATCTTTTAAACGTGAACACCCTTAGTTTTTATTAGTTCACGGTTTTGAGCGTTGACTGTAATCGACTATAACACCTAGTCTGTCTTTGTTCCAATTTCCACACAGACATTTTTCTTGCTTATAATTTGATTTCTTGGGCGAGAGAGAAAATAAGAAATAAGAGAACGGGTACGGACCAGTGATGAGAAAGTAGATACAATCGTTCCCTTTTCCGACTTTTTCGAACTACAAGGTACATTAGGTACAATTGGCACATTTTAGGTACAATTTGTCATTGGCCAGAAGAGAGTAAAAGTCATATGAAGATTTTTAAAATTTAGCAAAAATTTCATGAAATGTAAATTTCATATGACTTTGAACCCACTGATAAACATTATTCGATTTAAAAATTTTTTTTTGCTAATTTACGGAACTGCAGTTAAACGTAGTTGCATTTTTTCGATTTTTTAATCATTTTTTCGGCTCGGACGATGTTTTTATGATATTATCCGATCTTGGAGATTTTTTGCGACAAAACCCTTGCAGTTATTTCAATATAAGCAATTTTGGAGTTATATATAAACAGGTTAATGAACAAATGTAGTCATCACAACAACAATGTATATAGAGACGGGCAAATCAGACGGCCGTTTCGGAATCCGCCACAATTCCTCATCAGTGATCTTAGTGATAGTTCTTAATCTTTCAATATCCTATATAAGCTACTAATATTTGAAATCATAACCCAGAATTACGGATTTGATTCCAAATATCTTCACTGAATAGAGATATTGAAAGAAACTACCACTACCGTTCTATACACTTATGTTGTTGTTTTTTTCCCATTGTAGCTAGTCTGCATAACAGTTCGTTATTTCAAAGTCTAGTACACGGGAGAGTGTGTGTGTTTGTGAGAAAATGATTCTAGGTGTCATTTTTTCTGAACGGTCCCCATTCGATCAGTTCATGATAGTTTTTTTAGGAGACTATGAAAATTAAATCTAGAGGTTAATTTTCAAAGTCATGACTTAAGTTCATGTCAATTTCGTTATTTGAAGTTATATATAAACAGGTTAATGAACAAATGTAGTCATCACAACAACAATGTATATAGAGACGGGCAAATCAGACGGCCGTTTCGGAATCCGCCACAATTCCTCATCAGTGATCTTAGTGATAGTTCTTAATCTTTCAATATCCTATATAAGCTACTAATATTTGAAATCATAACCCAGAATTACGGATTTGATTCCAAATATCTTCACTGAATAGAGATATTGAAAGAAACTACCACTACCGTTCTATACACTTATGTTGTTGTTTTTTTCCCATTGTAGCTAGTCTGCATAACAGTTCGTTATTTCAAAGTCTAGTACACGGGAGAGTGTGTGTGTTTGTGAGAAAATGATTCTAGGTGTCATTTTTTCTGAACGGTCCCCATTCGATCAGTTCATGATAGTTTTTTTAGGAGACTATGAAAATTAAATCTAGAGGTTAATTTTCAAAGTCATGACTTAAGTTCATGTCAATTTCGTTATTTGAAGTTATATATAAACAGGTTAATGAACAAATGTAGTCATCACAACAACAATGTATATAGAGACGGGCAAATCAGACGGCCGTTTCGGAATCCGCCACAATTCCTCATCAGTGATCTTAGTGATAGTTCTTAATCTTTCAATATCCTATATAAGCTACTAATATTTGAAATCATAACCCAGAATTACGGATTTGATTCCAAATATCTTCACTGAATAGAGATATTGAAAGAAACTACCACTACCGTTCTATACACTTATGTTGTTGTTTTTTTTTTTTTTTTTTATTTATATATAACTTCAAATAACGAAATTGACATGAACTTAAGTCATGACTTTGAAAATTAACCTCTAGATTTAATTTTCATAGTCTCCTAAAAAAACTATCATAAGCAATTTTGTTTATTTTATGGAATATGAATGATATATGGATAAATCAATAAGAATGAATTACAATTGTTATATACGAACATCGATTTCATGTTTTGTATACTTTTTTTAATTGTTAACTTTTAAATGAAAATTAAATTTTTTACAAAAACGATGAGCCAATGAAGTATACTATTTCTATTTTAGGTATAGTCATGCTCATTTAGGTACGACTTTTTTGGTAAATTAGGTACAATTTGAAATTTGGAAATTTCATCATTGGTACGGACTTGCTCGTTTTATGTCTTGCTGTATGAAAAAGAAAATGGCAAGGGAAAGGAGAATTTATAAAAATTTAACAAGAAAAACAATCACATTTACACGTTTCATCAGCATGAGCGTCATCTTTTGTAAAACGTCATGAGGAACGGCGGAAATGAACTACAATTGCCATACATTTTTTTTTTCTTTTGAAAACGAAACAAAACGTTAATTTTTGCGCACAAGTTTTATACTCGAAAGTAGATTTTCGGCGCATATTTTCTTTCTCATTCTAATTACTCTGGCGTCAACTGCTCTTTTTTGCTAAATTTTTCAACTTTCCAATCGCGTAAGCAGCGTCAAAGAAATTAGACTTGACCGGAAATAATGAGCAAATACGCAACGCATTATTCGTTTATTTTCAAGCGACTTTCTCATTGCGATAGCTTGCTGTGCTAGTTTTATGTGCAAAACTGTTGTATAATTTGTATAATATATTTATTTCTAGGATAGTAATATATAGGAAACTCACACCCTCTTGTAAAAATTTTGAGAAAAAATGAGATATGCGTAAATTTCACTAAATTAGCACGTAAGCGACACTCCACTCTTTGGAGTGAATAACAAAAGCGGTAAAGGAATATTTCGTAAATATTCGCCATTTTGTTTAGTTTAGATTATTTTGTAAATATAGGTATACTTTCTATTCAGTAAAAACAAGTAAAACAGTTAATAATTCTAATATTAAGTAAAATATAAATTAAGCACATCTAACTCTAGAATAACTTGTCAGTTATAGTAAAAAAAAAAACTCTATCTCTGTGTACCTCTATACTGAAACCTTAAATAAATTGTATTTAGAATTAAGCATAGCATAATTTTGTTTATAAAACTTTAAATTATCTACTAACTACTAATAAATACAGTTAAAAACCAAACGTATTTTATAAATTGTTTTATACATGACAAATTAAATTTAAATTCGATACTAATCGTTGTTGAATTTATGCACATTATTTAGTTTTAAAAGAAAAAACTTAAGGTAAATAATTTTTTTAAGCTTTGGAAATTTTTCAAAGATTTTTACGTTTCGTTTTTATTTAATCCAAACTGCAACCATACTCCACCATATTTTTTCTTTTTATTTCATTTTAATCATTCGAATTTTAAGCGATTTTTAAACTTAAACATTGTAAGTAACCAGGTATCTAATACAATATTTCTCTTCAATTCAATTTCAATATTTGTTACCGATATTTTTTAGAGAAAACTACATAAATATTTCATCGTTAACTAACTTTTAAGTAACTAGTGTTTAAATAAATTTTCATTCCCTTCCTCAATCCCAAACTTTCCCTTCACTATAAAAAATAAAAACTAAATAGTTAATGTGTATTTTAGAAATACCTAAACGTATAATTATAATATGTAGGTAAATAAGTAAATAAACCCGTAATACATTCGTCTTTTCAGCAGGACATTAAATAAAACTGTATAAGGTAAAATTTTGCAAATTTGCCAAATAAAATAAAATGACAAATGTTTATATAATTTTTAATTATTTGCAAATAGCGCTGCACAAAATAAAAAAAAAATAAATATTACATACAAAATAATAATAATAAGTAGATAATTTATAAATTTAAACGCAGTAAAAGAAAATAAAATAAAAACAAGCATATGTAATCAATCTTATTTTCATGATGAAGAAAAAATAAAAAACAAGCAAAAAAATGTTTTGAAACATTTTTTTGTGTTAATTGTACTTTGTTTTTTATAATGACAACTGTAGTTAAATAAACAAAAAGAACAAGACAACTTAAATCGATGATTATATAGTAAAATAAATCATTATATATACAAATATAAATAAATTACATAAAATGTAATACTTTAACTTGTGTATTTTATTTCGGTTATTTAGAAATTATATCGCTTAATAGCCATACTCAAAATCTTTTCAAGTTATTCAAAGCAGAGTTTTTCAAAGAAAGTGTCCGAACTGTAATATATGTGTCAAACAGAAAATTAAAACAGACCTTGATAAATATTGAAAATCGAAGTCCATAAATTTGTGTGTAGCTCAACCACGCCTATTCCTATTAATATTTGCAAAAATACGCATAGACAAAATATTTCAAGTTATGTTTTTAATTGACCAATCACAGTTATTGATTTACATTGAATGAGGGCAAGACCATCTCGATATGCTCAGTTGAAATAACTATTTTTTTTTTTTTTTGTTGTTTAAAGAAACCATAACTCAAACTGTCGATCGAGACAGAAAATAAAAACATTTAGGTTTTTACGTAGAATTGTGGAGTGGATTTTGCTATCTTAATATGGAGTCCTCTGCACGACTCGCTGAAAATTATATAATAATAAAAAAAGAATAGGCACTTACATAGATGTGGTTTTAGTCTTCCAATGTTGATTGACTTTTTTTCGGTGTTTTTTCTTTTTCAAATTAGCTTTACACACTAAATTTTCATACATTTTTTTTTTTTTTTTTTAATTTCTTCGATTTTTAATTTTTTTTTTTTTAATTTCTTTTTTTATACATTTTCATTTGTATGCACAATATCACTTTTTCGATTTCACTTTTATACCTTAGAGATTTGTATAACATCTCTTTTTATAATTTTTTTAAGCACAATTTTATTAATTTTTTTTTATTTAACAAGTGAAAAAGGATTGAAAGTAGAACTTTCTTTTTCAATTGCTTATAACTTTTAGGTTAAGTTTTTCCAGACTTCATTGCATGATCTTCATTACTTCACTTGATAAAGCGCAATTGTACTTGGAATACCAATGATCCTTTAAGTGGCGACATGGAGTCACAGTTCTACTATACCAATCTCTATTATATTCCCGCGTTTTGAACTATCGATACACTACGTCCCAGAGTGGCTTCCGGATTCATTTTCTTATACTTTTTTATAGCAATCAAGATGTTGAAGTAGTGGCCTAAACTTGAATTTGAATACAGTTGCTTCAGTGTGTTAGATGGCCACAACTAGCAAAATGTAAGTTCCACTGAATCTTAAAATATTGAAAAATTTAATCACTTGATATTTTATGCCGATTTCAAACTAAAATCCACTCATATTTTCACATATTTTAAATAAAACGGAAAGGAACGAAAATTTTCTCAAACTAAAACCAAGAATACCGTTCACAATAACTAAACACAACAGTGTTGAAAAACGAAAACTAATTTCATGCAATTCACAATAGATCCCCACGATTCAGCTGTTTTCAACTTTTCTTTTTGTTTATTTTTCTTGCATGCAAATTTCTATATGCTATTTGCTTTTTCCGGCTACGTTTTACATTATATTTAACTCAAAAAAAAAAATATTAAGTAAAACTAATAATAAAACCCAAAAATGCCGCAACAGCGTCGAAAAGTGCCATTCAGTGGCAAAAAGAAAAAGGATCAAATTGTGCAAAAGCGGCAAATGAAAGGTAAAAGATTCGTGGTAAAAGTAAAGCTTCATTAGATTAGATTAAGAAAAAATCAAATATTTATAAATTCAGGTACCCAAAAGTACTTCAAAGCAGCTAATGACTCGTACGATGATGAAGGTGAAACCACTGAGGATAATACCGAGCTGACAGCACGCAAGCTAATGGAACAGCCAACAACAGCTGCAGCTGGCGGAGGGCGCAATAAAAATGTCAATCGTTATAATTTGCAGTTCTATCAGGAGTCTAAGAAAGAGATAGAGCAAATGAAGCTGGAAGGTTTCGCGCCGCTTAAAGTCGTTACAGCAAAACAACGTGAAATCAATGAAAAGTATTTTGAAAGCTATGATTTTCCAGTGCGCCCAAAGTGGAACTATACGATGAATAAAGAGACTTTAGATCGCAATGAGAATCGTTACTTTAGGGTATTTACATACATGTTAGAATATGGTTCTGATAAATTAAAAAACAAAACAAAAAAATTTCTTAACTTAGGAGTACATTGATCAGCTGCAGAAGTCGCATAAACTCGAAAACAAAGAATTGACACTTTTCGAGCTAAATTTGGAGACATGGCGTCAACTGTGGCGCGTGCTAGAAATCTCTGATGTTCTTTTGATTATTGTGGATGTGCGATATGCGGTAAAAACCAGAATTGCTGTATTATTTTGATTGTTCACTATATTTTCTATTTATTCTCGAAGACTCTAATGTTCCCTCCATCACTGTACAAATACATTGTGCAAACACTAAAAAAGCATGCGATTCTAGTGCTCAACAAAGTTGATTTAGTCGCACCGGAAGTGGTGGTAGCATGGCGTCACCACTTCCATGAAACTTATCCTGGTCTGCCCATTGTGCTGTTTGCCTCTTATCCAGCAAAATCATTAAAAGGTAAGCAATTGTCCAAGTTAAAACATAAGTTGCGTATAGTAATCTATTTTCCTTGCAATTAGGGACTGCACGAGGTCGCCTAGGCCACAAACGCAGCATGGAAGGTGTCTACAATATATATCGTGAATGCCAAAAACTTGTACAATCCGAGGTCGAACTATCCAATTGGGAGCAAAAAATTCTCGAGGATATGCGCGCTGAAAATGTTTGCTTAGACAGTGAACCCAACCAAAGCGAAGCTGCAACACCAATGGAATCCACTGATCCTACAACAGCAGCCGACTGTCAACAATCACATGTTATGTTTCGTGATGGCATTCTAACAGTAGGTTGCATTGGTTTTCCCAATGTTGGCAAATCATCGCTTATTAATGCGCTGAAAGGACGTAAAGTGGTGAGCGTTAGCCGCACTCCAGGACATACCAAACATTTCCAAACGATTTTTCTCACAAATTCCGTGCGTCTCTGTGATTGCCCAGGTCTTGTATTTCCCTCAGCGACACCAAAGTATTTGCAAGTGCTATTTGGCAGTTTTCCCATTTCGCAACTGCAAGTGCCATATCGTTCATTGAAATTCTTAGCAGAGCATTTGAATTTGCCGCAATTGTTGAAAATGAAGATACCTGAAGATTTTGATGAATGGTCGGCGGTTGCTATATCAGATGCTTGGGCATTGAAGCGTGGCTTCTTGACAGCGAAAGCGGCGCGACCGGATAGCTATCGTGCTGCCAATCATCTGCTGCGTATGTGTTTGGCTGGGCAGAATGGTATTATTCTGCAATTTTATCCGCCCGGCTTCGAAGAGCAAAAAGGTGCTTGAAAGTGTAAAATATGAACAATGTTTTTATTAAACTCTTGTTACTTTCTCATAGATAAATGGCTACAGCATCCAGAAGTGGAAGAAGTCAAGAAATATCAAAATACACAGACTGAAGATAATGAGCGACAGGATGATGCTTCTTCTGTGAATTCTGAAAGTAAGTGCCAATGCAGGTTGAATTTAAAGATTTCTTGATGCTAATTGATGATCTCTGAATTCAATCTGGAAATAAAGTATTCAAATCTAATGGAGTTATTCATTAAGCCTTAGTCTCTTACTTTTTTTTACCAAACTAATTTAAATTCCACTAATTGTAGGCCTGGAAAGTGATGAAAGCAGCAACTCCAATGATGAAACTAATGCCGATGAAGAAGACGAAGAGGAGGATGACGAAGAGTTAACACCGTCCAAAAGTCGTAATGCATTTGAACTACTTGAAGATGAGTAGCACAGTAACTAAAATATAAAAAGCAGCCTCGTGTTGGCCTTTTATTGCCTTACAACATACATTCAAACAAGAAAAATAAATATGTATACTTCAAAATTAAATAATTTATGGTTACGAATTTTATCCAAACAGTTACACAGAAAATAAAATGCTTAATATATACTTTTACACATATCAGCAATAAATAAATCACATTAACACTCTTCGTCCGAGGATAAAAATTGATCGCCATAGTCGTAGACGTCATCCAAGGATAACAATATTTGGATTGCTCTGAAAAAAATTGCAAATTTTATATCTCATCAATGTATATGGTAATTTCAAAATTCATTACTTGATTAAATACTCTTCACCACTATTCATAGCAATGGGAGAAGGATTTAATGCTTTTTTCTGCATGAGCCACTCTAAGCGTTTGCGCAAATCTAAAACAACATTTGCCGTTTCCTTATCACATTTGAAGCTGTGTGTGATTGACAACAATGTTAAACAGAAATAAAAAGAAAAAAATTTACAACTCACTAATAACTTCGTGCTATAGAAATGTAGAAATTTCCATCAGGTGTGAGTCCAGTCTCGACATGATCACCAAAAATAATCATAGCCATGGGGAATACCATGGTGGCGTCTAAAATATACAAAGCTGTGGATTTTTGTTTTTGAAAATAAACAAAGTAACTGAAAATAGAAACAGGATAGGAAATGTACAAAAGGGAACCAACGATTTTCTTTCTTTTTTTTGCTCACTGTGAATCGAAAGATGGTTGAAAACTATTAACAGAGCATGGATGAAAATTAATGCTTCGGTCCTCAGGCGTTGACATGGAGTGTATAGCATTTACATGATTCTTAACTTTACGTGCGTTTCTATCATAAAGAAAAGAAAAAACACAAACTAGTGAAATCATAAGCCATACAAATTATTTAAAACTTGGAAATACCGTAAGTTCGCCATATTTGGATACAATCCTGCAGTGATGACGGCGCGCAACAATGGAATATTGTCAGAATTAATATTCGAAGCTTTTTGACTGCAATTCGCAGATTCTATGAAACTAAAAAAGCAAAAAGAATTAAAGTCAATTACTATTCCTAGATACAAACCCCTGTATTACCCAGTATTTCTCAATAGCGTCGCAAACTGATGTTTCATATTTTCCAGCTGGTAGAGCGTTGGTAGACTCAAGAAATTTTTGTAACAAAAGTCACGTTCCGACCCGTCTTCCAGAGACTCACGGAAATTCATTATAACATTATCAATTAACAAATGATCACTCTTCGTGTTGCAGGATAATTCACGTTTAACACGATCTACTTTTTTCTCTTGCCCCAAGGGCGTATAGAAGGGTGATTTGAAAGATAATCCCGCTGCCACCGATGTAATGGGATCTAAGCAACGAAACAATGCTGCCATTAAAACCATTTTAGCCATTTGTGGATCGATTGGCAGACGCGCCAAATGCATGCCCAATGGTGTGAGGATGCCAGTGTCATCCAGGGCATCAATGCTGCAAACAGAAAACGATTGAAGCAAAAAACGAAAGAAAATAACATACTACTACTACTATTATGGCATAATAGTGAGTTATATTTATGCACGAGTAGAAAGAAAATAACATACCGTTTTAATAGTTTAATGCCATTCTCTATTGCCATTGGACTTGGTGGGCTAAGAAGAGTCTTCAAGAACTGATACTCATCAGTCACATGCAATAATTTCAAGCTTAATATTATAGATTCAAGCTTGCAACGCATTATTTCAGGCGAAGGCTTCTCATCCATAACGCGTTCACGTGCTCTGTAAATAAAATAGGAAGAAAGTCAACGATATCCCAACATCATCATTTAACCAACTCATTGCATTAATTTACCTTGTGAATAAATTATAGCAAATGCCCGGTTGCACACGACCAGCACGTCCTTTGCGCTGCTGCGAATTGGCCTTAGTTACCCATGTCTCTTCTAGTGTTTGTATATTCGCCTCTACGTCGTAGCTTGACATTTTCGTGCGTCCAGTATTAATGACATATACGACATCATCAATGGTCACGGATGTCTCTGCCACTGTTGTGGAGAGTATGATTTTCCGTATGCCCGGTGGTGGCGGCAGAAAAACATTCTTTTGATTTATAGTTGGCATCATAGAATGCAATGGATACACTTGAATTTTCTGGTGGAAACGCTGACCAATCGGAAGTGTAGGCTTCTCTAGCACCGCATTCAATTTGCTGATTTTATCAAAGCCTGGCAAAAATACTAAAATAGCGCCTGGAGGCTTATGTTCACATATATAAAAAATTAAATGCTCCAAGAATTGTAAATTCTGGCAGCCTTCCGAATCGGAACAATGAAGAGCTTGCAGCACTTGAGTGTCGTATTTATCACGTATCTGGCGTAAATACGGATTAATGATAGAGCAATACTGCATGTTGCGTGCAACCGCTTGACGGTGTTGTTTTGAGTGGCGTCCGTGCTTTAGAAAATCGTTGGGATCGTTATTGAATTTAGTGAATCCAGTTTCTTGTATAATATCTTCAAGATAATTAACTTTAACTGGGTAGAGAGTGCCTTCGATGCGCAAAACACAGCATTGATCGAAGTAAGCACAGAAATCTTCCTCGCTTACCGTAGCACTCATTAGAATAACCTTGAATGTAGGACGATGAACTAGAATCTAGAATGACGGAAGTGGCATCCAAAATGGTTATATACTTTACAATTGGAGAGACCTCAACCTTACTTACTTTTTTTAGCAAACCCATCAGCAAATCAGTTTCGATACTACGTTCATGAATCTCATCCAAAATTACAGCGCTCATTCCATGCATCAGCGGATCCGTTTGCATTTTCTGCAATAGAATCCCCGTAGTGCAGTACATAATCGAGCCATGTTCACGCGCCATTTGGCTGTAAATAAAGTAAATAGCATAAAAATGCGGTATCTACAGGTCGTGGAGAGGTCGCTGTTACTCACCTCTCCAGACGTATTTGATAGCCCACTGAAGCACCCAGCTTCTCGCAGCGTTCATACGCTACACGTTCAGCTACCGACACCGCCGAAATGCGACGTGGCTGCGTGCACACAATGTGGCACTGTGAGCCTATTTCGTTATAGATGTACTCATCTAACATCATCTGTGGCACTTGTGTCGTCTTGCCGCAACCTGTGCTGCCAACAATCAGCAGCACTTGATTATCACGTATAGCATCTAAAATACGCTGATGCTGTTTCATTGTGGGCAAGAGCTGACGCTGCTCAAAGCGTCGACGAAATTGTTCGGTGCGCTCCTTCGCTAGCATGTCTGATTTGAAGCGCTGATTGAGCATTTCGTTATCTTGCAATTCGTAACGGTTTGCTTTTGATTCTGCTATGAATTCATCAAAATTCACCTTTAGAAGGTGACGAAAATGAGTGTGAAACTCATGCGAGACTTTTTCGTCTTCAGTGAACTGCGAGAACTTATGCATGCATTCATCGACGCGCGTTAGTATAGCCTGTGGCACGCTAACCGAGGGTCCCAGGCGTATATATGGCTTGAATAAAGATGGACACAATAGTTTTTTAATTTTATGGTGAAACCAATCAATAATTCAGTACACAAATTACCTTGCCATCTCCTTTCTCTTCCCTGCGACGCAGTGCTAGATTTTTGTAGTACATTCCAATTTCACGACCACTCAGACCTGGAGGACGTCCGTGGCGTTTGTTAGAGCTTTGTTGCCTTTCCATGTTGTTTGGTTGCATTTCTCCAACGAAATCAAATCACAAATGTGTGTGCGCTTTTGCTTTTTCAGTTTCTATCCAGCTTTGACTTTTTTGTTACGAAGCTGAATGCAAAAACTATTGGAGAATAAAAAATGTGTACGAAAACAGCGAATTTGAAGAGATTGAGGAATTGGTGAATTATTGTTTGATGTTGGTGATTTATTGATTGGTATTGGTGAATTTGATTTTGCAAAAAGTTTTGATCGGTTTTTTTTTTAAATTTGTTTTCGAAGATTTTGGTTAGTAAACTCAATAAATATCCAAAACGACAATTTATTTGCAAAAAATTATATATGGAATTTTTTATTTTTTTTTTATTTTTCTTTGTTTCATAAAATTTGATTAGTAATGCGAATAGAATTAATTGTATTTATTTATTTATTCTGAATCGCCATTTAAACAAGTAAATAAATTGGAGGCGAAAGGCACAAACGGGTTAAAAGACATTCTAATGAAAACGTTAAGCCAATACGGGCATGCTTTGCGATACGTCCCAACGGATGTGTCCGTTTCACAATCACAAAACTCCTAAGCAAAACGATATTAAGATCGTTAAAGTGGACTACGAAATACTGTATAAAATGCAGTATACATCAGTTCCAACGAAATTTTTTTTAGAAGTAATATACAATTTGAGTAGGGAGTAAATTTGGTTGCAGGAATGAACCTCAAAAATTTTTAAAAAAAATTAGCCGGCTGATGGATGGTTTGGAGAACAGGGTCTCCTCCTTCAAAGGCGAAAATGAAAAATAATAGCAGATATCTAGGTTACTATGGAACTCTTATGTAGATTGTGATCAAACAAGGCAGGCAGACAATCCAAGTTGAACATTGGCCTCACACCGTTTTTGATTCTATCTAAATATTATACATGATTTCACAGTGGCGGCAGACAGAAACTGACGACCAAATCTCCGTTGGAAAGGCCAGGTACAGGTGGACCTGATTGCACTTGAATTTGACAAAAGGCGGCTGGTGAAGTTTTCCTTAAACGATCAAGACTGATCGTTTGTAATACCAACAATAAGTTTTGGTGAAAAATATGGCATGCTATTTGGAAGTTAGGCGAACGGAAGTACGACACAGTAAGACGGAAACAACTTACTCAAAAAAACACAATATTCCTTTATTTACGAATTTGAATTACTTGTTTTACGTAGTTAGTTCCTCAGCAATATATCGATTTAAGTCGTGGAATTGACGAAATAAATTGCATGTTATTATAGCAAATAAATTTTTATATTTTATATTTGTCGGGCTTAGTTAAACGTAAACCAAACCCTTCATGTATTCATAATTGTCTCGCGTTGTTTTGGTATCATAGGAGAATAATTTGTTTCAGTGTAAAATTAGTTATTCATTGTGAATGTGCTTGTTGAAAATAAACTGCCACTCACAGATTTTCAACACACCACTTGAACTGAGGTGTGGTAAAAAAAAACATTCGATGACTGACATTTGAAAAGCAAAAACGCAAGACAGAACAGAATCAAAAACAGCTTCAAAGTAAAGGAAACGATAAAATTTCGGTGCTCTCGCATTTAGCATTTTTAATTTCTTTTCACTTTTTTATTTCTTTTTATTTACGCACAGTTAAATTAAACAAACGAAAGAGATTATAAGATATACAATTATATAAATATAAAGCTGAATAAGTATACAAAAAGATCAACAAGTGTGTGCAGCTTTCATCGGATGTGAAGCAATCGTCAATTTGTGATATATTTTATTGTAGAAAAGAACTTTGAGCGCTTACTCGTTGGGGCAGAATTCGTCGTAGTAAATTCAAAAGAATAAATAATTTTTTCAACATTTCATTACTTGCTGAATTTTCGATTACCTTACATACGACGCCAACGAAACAAGCTGTGCAGCTCAACAGAAGCAGCAGTGGGAAGCGCAAACAACCACTACCAATCAAGCAGCCACCACCAATCCGTTCAACCCGAACGCGTTCAATTTTTATTTTTTGTCTATGACGTAAACCAACTGCCCGTTTCGTTTGAAGGTAAGAATTGGAAACGAAAATAAAGTCGTTTTTTTCCATTGCTGCTCTTTTTTTTTTTTTTTTTTTGTTTGTTTTTCATCATTCTTGGAATTTGGCAAACTAAAAAAAAAAAACCAAAATTCACTTTTTCTAGTTTTGTTTGTTTAATGAAAACAAAATTGAAAGCGTTGCGCTTGTATGCTTGGTTTGTGTTAATGTTTATATATCAATGTGTTTGTGTTGAGCGCGCATCTTCATCTTCTTCATAGGGCGTGGATCGATTTATTCATATGCATTCCCTTAGCTACTATAGCTTCCTCTTTCACTGCAGCCGCCACCTTCTCCGGCAACTGCAATGTAAACAAAAACACTTCAAACGCACACAGATCGCTACTCTAACATCAAGTAAAGTAAAGCTAAATTGCTTTTGTATTTGTATTTGGAAAAACTACTTTTTCCTCCTAACGCATTCCTTTCAACTCTGCATAAAGTACAAAAACAAGCTACAAAATTCTATGTAATTCTTCTTTTTTGTTGGCTCTATCTTTTTCTATGTCTATGTAAGATGTTTGCCAATCCATAATACAAAAATCCGCTGAAGCATTTCAGCAATTGCGTTACGCGTTAAAGGCCTGCCTGGCTGCCTATCTCAAAACCTGTTGTTGGTAACACTTTATTAACTGATTCCGATGTTACCTACTCTTCTTATTGCTGTTGCTTGATGTTTGCTTTGAAAATGATTCATAATTAATGTTAACGTTTGTAGCTAGCAGCAGCAGAAGCAGCAAATATTACTTCACTTGCTATTTATTGTTAAATTTTAACTGTTTTTGTTATTAAGAATGCAACGTGTTTTTTTTTTTTCCTTTATTATTTTCCTTTATACCTAGTTTTTTCGAATTTATATCAGTCGTTATTGTTTTTGTTTATTGCTGACTGAATTTTTGTATTGTTGTTAGTGTGTGTCTAGAGCCTGTTTTTGTTTTTGTCATTCCCTCCTAATTTGTATTCAACTCACAACTTGCTTTTTGAGGTTAAGCTAAGCAAATATGACTGCGAATTTTCATATTCAAATTAAAAATGTGATAATAAATTAAATTAGTAGTTTTAGATTACAAGCATTTGTTTTTATAATTGCATGACGTCACATTTATTATTGTTGTGTTGAATGTTACTAAACGATTTATTTCCTCTTGTTCCATGAAGTAATGACGAAAGATTTTCGTTTTTTCTATCAAAATGCGCCTTAATTTTGTTTTATATTCTTGGATAAGTTAAAATTTTTGAGATACACATTATTACAGAATATGTAATTATCTAGCTTAGCAAAAATTTCAACTCTTTTGTGTTGAACATAAGCCAACCTAGGGAAAAGCTCCAAACCGTAAAAATTGATAAGTTTTAGTTACTTGGAGTTTTTTTTTAGGATTTTAGAAGAACATTCTTTAATAGTATTTATTTATGGAATAAATTTTGATCTTCTCAGCCAGCCACTACCTTGAAATCAAATTAATTATACCTATATATTTTCTAAATATTTCTGTTATTATTGATAATGTTACTTTGTTGCAGTTGCATTTCAAATGCCACTTTCAATGCTGCCAGTAAACACTTCGGCAAATACGCTTCCAATGCAAAAGAAGAAGAGCTGCCTGCTTCTACTGCTGACATTATACAGCGCAACGCTTTTCTTCTATAATCTGCACAAAACCAGGTGGCGATGTGTTGGAATGCGCATGAACCAAAAAGAAAAGAAGTAGCTAAAACAACAAAAAGCAAAACAATAAAAATAACAAAAATACAAAAAACTTTCATTCACCTCCAGACACTAGTACCAAAAGTTATTGTAAAAATTACAACAACAAAAATACTTAAATGTAATAAAACAAAAAGTGTTAAAAGTTCTAACTTATCCGTACAAACATACAAAGAAGGTCATTGCACACATAAATATTTTGTTGGCAATCATTATAAAAAATGACCTACATATAAATATATATATATATATATATATATATATATATATATTTATTATTATTATTAATTTTACTTTCACTTTTCATGCTAATCATATTTTAATAAATTCTAATGTTTTTCTGTATTTATAGTATGTCTAAGCATGAGAAAGCAAAATCGGGCGGCTCTGAAGGCTGGTTTGATAGCTGGTTTGGCCGTCCCAAAACAAGAAGTTACAATCACAATGCCAGTACAGTGTCTGGACGTCCCACTTCAACAGATGGTGATGCATTCGATTTACAAGAGTTGGAAAAGAAAATACGTAGCCTTAGCGAATCAGAAGTGGATATAAAATTTATGGAAATTCTTGAAGATATGAATATTCCAAAGGATAAACGTGAACCATTGCTAACGAAAACAATAAATGAAAAACGAGAAATGATTTTTATGCATTTAAAAGGTAAGTGAACTGAAATGCAAAGACAAGATATACTCGATTTCTTATTTAAAAACTGCTAAGCAGAAATGCTTGACTTGGCTTGCTTTCTTGCAGGCTATTTCATGATAAGATTAGACTATGTTTTGTTGTTGGTATTGAATTAATTGCAGAAATGACAACATTACTTTGCTCTTAAAGTTTTTTTATTTTTTTCGAAGTAAAATATAAAGAAGAATACTAAAGTATTTATTGTTCATTAGTTCGTTTGTTAATTTGAATCATTCTTTGCTTTTAAATGTTATGTTCTATTTTTTATTTTCCCATTGTAAATATGTAGTTATGTAGGTATGTCAGCATTGATAAGATACTTTCATACTTGTCTATATTATTCTATTTGTTTTACACATAGCTCTCTTAAAACCTTACTTCTATGGGGGCTAGGTAAGGGGAGATAGCAATTATATGATTTTACATTGGCTGTAATATAATTTAAAAAAAAATGGGAAGTAAAAGCTAGGGGCAATAAATTTTAATATCAGGAGGAAGTCAAAATTAATTATTTTAATCAGAATAAAATTGTTTCAAACTGTTGAATTTATACAACATTTTTCCCCAGAAGTTTGAACTATTTAAAAAGCAAAAACGTCAAAAATTTTGCTAAAAAATTTAGGTAAAAATAATATGCACTTCACAGGGGTAAGATTAATATGAAGATAGGAGCGCTAGCTGCCAATGTTACCAGCTCTAGGTTGATCGTAATAAGGGAACATAGCATCAGACACGGTCTAAATAGTCTTTAAAAGCTTTACTAATCACAGATTCTTTTTAACTTGAAACAAATTATTCCGGTACAAACCAATTTCGTACACATTCTTTACAACTATTGAATTATGATTTTTCTTGATACTTGAGGTAGAAGAAAAAAACAAGAATGATAACCCAGCAGAAAAATCAAAAGTTTTATTGAATTGACAGCTATTATGGAGGGCTTACAGTTTCCTAATATAGAATTAAGAGTTTTTTATTTATTCACTACTTTTACTGTTAGCGTATTCAGCCCATAAGTTTCTCAATATTTTCTAAACCTCACTGAATTAAATGACAAGTTCCGTATTTTTAGGCTTGAAGCCTTATATTCTTAGAACTAAGGATCAGTAAGATTTGAATTATTTACTAATTAGTTAGTTAGTTGTCCTCGTTATTCGTAGGACATCAAGGAAGCATGCCTTTGGGGTTGGATCCAGCGTTTGATTTTTTATATCACTCCCTGCATTTCCATTTTATTTTTTGTGTATAATTTCCAATTAATACTGTACCTACCAATTTAAAAAACAAATCTTAAAATGAAATTTCTTTGCAAACTCAGTGACAGCAAAAGGACTACTTTGAAAGTGGAAAAATCTGCATTAGCATCCAAATATCCAAATTTTGCAATAAGAGATCTAGAAATTGCATGATCAGTTTAACAGTAAAAAATTTGTTATTAGGTCTTAAAACGAAAGCAGGCGGCAAAAGAAATAATATAATATGTAGATAATTTATGCTGAATCAATTTGAAAGTGAGAAATTTTCATTAGAATTTTTAATTAATTCTCATCACAAACACGAAAAAATGTGCGTTCATAATTCCGACAAATTCGAGGATAGCATTGCCAACTATCAGAAAAACGTTCGGCTGATAAAATCAGCTGTTTTGTGCCAACAGTGAAAAAGAAAAGTATCAAAAATTTTAAGAAAATATAAAAATTAATCAAAAATAAGTGTGTTTTTGTATAATAATTTATAAAAAATGGATTCCCATACAATTTCTTTCTATTAGAATTATGAAAAGTTCTAAGCTCAATTCCAATGCGTCTTTGCATTCAAGTACGTCCTGAATATAATGGAGAATGAACTTGGGCCAAATCAAAAACAGGGAGTTACAGCTTTGGGATACGTTGTGGGTGTTTTGTGATTTCTGTCGGAGGGTGTATATCAGCATGGCATAAGAATAGATCAGGAAGTTGGAATGGCACAATCAACTATGTCGAAAGCAATGAAGGTTAGGTTAGGTTAGAGTGGCTGTCGAGAGACACACTTAGGCCTGAACGGCTCATTGTGATACCGCATAGTTGGACCTACAGTTTAACGCCGATTTCGAACGGCGATGTGGCAGTTTTTTATCGGCTTGGTGGTTTTGCCATTACCAACCAATGTGTGTACTTTTACACTATTTTATAATTCTTATACACTTCATATTGATAATGAATATAAGAAAGTAATGAAAATTAACCACCAGACGAAGACAGAAATTGAACCCGAACCTCCCAGATGAAAGTCTAGTGCACTATCCACTAGACTATCCAGGTCGTCGAAAGCAATGAAACAAATCTTGAATATTTTGGTAGCGAAGCTTTATGCAAAGTGTATAAAAGTGGATGGATATGACTAATGAAGAAACAAGAGCTGCCAAAATACATTTCTATGGAAGAACACGATTTCCTGTTATCATAATGTGCGTTAATGGCACGCACGTTAAAATAATTCCCCCGGCAGAAGAGAAATTTTTATACTTCAACCGTAAGTCTTATTACAATATCAACGTCATGCTGGGGTTTCGAAGTTTCGGAAGAATTTCTTGGCTACATCGGAATTAAGAATACGAATGGTTCATTCGTAGCTACGACGGGAGCTCCGTCGGAATTAGTTATAAGGCTGCGGAAACACAAAAAGTCATTGCTTTCGGCTTAACGCAGAAAAGTATACAATTAAATCCAAATCTGAAAACGAGTTCTAACAGAAAAGGAGCCACTGTTCGATTTGTTTTAAAGTAAGAAATCTGAAATAAAATCCAATTTTGAAAATTCAGTTCATTTAAAAAAAAAAATACTACAATTGAATCTAAGTATAAAAAATCTTTAAAAAGGTTGCTCAGCTTGTACATTTCTGATGACAATTCTAAAATTAATTCTACTTTGTGTAGACCTATTCAATTGTTCAACTGAAACTTTATAATTAGTTCATGCTTACATATACCCTAAATAAATAAATACACATCTTATATTTTAACTAAAGGCAGATTCTTATAAATGTATTATACTTTCTGCAGCATAATTTATTAAATTCTTATTCTTTGTAAAAACGGAATATGCCTAAAATAGATTTATTTCTGTCCATCAGTATTTAATCACATTACTAAACTCGTACGCCCACACCTGTGACTCTACTGCTGCTGCTACTTGTCAATGAGCGCTGTGCAAATTGAATATTTAAATATATTATAACTTTTTGGAATAAGTAGAATTTCAAATCATACATCATATACATTGTACAGGGTGACAATCGTAAAGTGACGCACACATTTCAGCAGTTATTTTCAAAAGGACGTACTTCCATTAAGTACAATTAAGTGTTAACATTGCTGAATATATAAGCATTCATTTGAACCCCACCTCATTCAATATAACCTCCTTTAGCCTGCACACATGCCTTCAATCGATCCGAAAATCGTAGGACTGTTCGCCGTAGGAGTTCCTGATCAATTTCAGTCCAGGCTTTCTCTAATGAATTTGTCAGCGACTCCAGACTGTGGTGTTGAGATGCACAAGCCTTACTCTCTAAAATACTCCAAATAGAGTAGTCCATTGGATTCAAGTCTGGGGAGTATGGTGGCCATTCTTGAGATGTTATGAATCCAGAAAAATTGTCTTTTATCCATGTTTGCGTTAATTTTGCCATGTGGGAAGGTGCAGAATCTTGCTGGAAAGTCCAGTTTTCATTTTCAAATGTATCTTGGGCCCAGAGAAGAACATGTTCATTTAAAATGCTCCGATAAACAACCTGGTCCATTTTAACACCCTCTTCAACGAATATTAGAGGGATTCTGGCATTACCGAAAACTCCAGCCCATACCATAACGGAAGCTGGCTTTTGAACTCGGCCAACAGTCGTATTTTGTTGCGATGATGATGCTAGCCACATTCGGTCATTTTGCGCATTGAAATGTTGTTCAACCGTGAAAATTTTTTCATCTGTAAACAAGATATTTTCAACATTTTTTAACACGGAGGAGCGTAGCAACGCCTTGCATCTTTGCAGTCGCAAATCTTTCTTTTTTTGTGTCAGATCTTGAGCTTTTCGGAGCTTGTACGGCTTAAGATTAAGCTTTGATTTTGCAATGATTCGCACTGTTTCACGGTCTACTCCCACTTCCTTAGCGATTTTTCTCATTGAGCGTCTTGGATTTCGCTTGATTCGTTTACGAATTTTTTCTGTTAAACCAGTAGTGGCAACTGTTGAGAATTTTCCCCGGTCTCTATCTCCAAAACCCCCAGTTTCATTATATCGAATAATAGCTCGGTCTACCGTACGACTTGACAAATTTAAAGCCTTTGCAATTTGACGGCTACTATAATTTGCCAAATGAAATTTCATAATTTCACGACGAATATTTTCCTTGTCCATTTTTATGGAAATTTCAAAATGTAATAACAAAAATTCAAATGAAATTAAAAGCAAAGCCAATGATGAATGAATTTGCTTTTTAAATTAAAGTAACGGTAAATGGCAAAGCTTGCTGCAGAGTAATAAACTTGCGTCACTTTACAATTGTCACCCTGTATAGTATCTACATATTACTACATAATCGAGTATATCGTAAAGTGTATATAAATAGTCATACATTTCTCTTAAAACTTCTACAGCAAAGCGATGGCATGCAATGACGATGTACAATATATGAATTTGCTGCCAATACAATTCTAATTATTACTCATATTTTTAGTATTTTTTTTTTATTTGTTTATTATTTTCAAGTTTTTCTTAGCGATTTTGTCATTTTTTTTTTTTTATTTTTTTTATTTTTATTGTTGTTTTGCAAGTCATAAATCTTAAAGCAAAATGCATTTATATATGTATATTTTTTTCCATTTTCATTTCGTCGATAATATATTTATTTTAGACTCAAGATGTTTTAATATTTTTCATATGTATGTAGATATATCGTCGCCTGAGAATTGATTTGGCGTATAGGTATATGAATTTGTACACACATACGCTAAATCAATTCTCAGCCGACGATATGTATGTTACATCGTATATGTTTATCAAACGAAATGTCAAGGTCTCATACATTTACAAAATTTACTCCAGATTTTATTTATTAATAATAACAAAAATTATGAAAATTTTTACTTTCACTATATACAAATTTTATAGCATATGATTGAAGCTGATTCATTCATACTGAGGTAAACAGAAAGTCCAACCACGAGGGCAATGTTTATAATAAATATTACGAAAATGGAAATACTTTTAAATGCGGTTTTTTATTTTAAGATTTATTATTTATTGAGTAAGGCAAAATCATTCGGACTTGCAACAAGCAAGTTCAAGATTAAAGGTTACAATTGCAATAAAAAATAAAAAAAAAGCAATTGCAAATAAACGAAAGCTTTTCTCCCACTAAAGGCAACGCAAATGGAATCCTACACAAAGCGGTGACTCTCAAACAACTGCAACGATTTTCATTGTCAAAGGCATTGTGCTGGATCGCAGTTACGTTGCCTCCAGTAGGAGAACGGCCCAAGAGATAATATCCATGCGCCGAGAGTAATTATGTCATGCTCTATTTTCTATTGACCAATCATAAGCATTGGTTTGCAATGCGTAAAATTCTCTCAGAATGATATGATATATTCAAATTTAAAATATTTGTTAATCGAAAAACATATGTATACCTTTTATATACGTCGAAGAAAGAAATAAAGTATCTAATCTATTCTTATTTTTCTTCCCAATTTCAGGTAAAAACTCCCTTGAACATCGTGCCAATTCACGTTTTGAGAAACCCCTCGACTACATCGATTACCTGCAGAATAGAGATCACAGCGAAAATAAAATCTATCAATGCGTTGAAAGTTTACGCGTTGCACTCACAAGCAATCCAATTTCATGGATTAAGGAATTTGGCGAGAATGGCATCGACGAGATCGTTAAACTTCTGCAACGTTCTAAGAAAGAACGCAACTATGAACGCATCGAATTCGAGTGTGTCCGCTGCCTTAAAGCGATCATGAATAATACATGGGGCTTAAATTTAGTGCTAACACCAGATCAGCATACGGTAGTGATGCTCTTGGCGCAATCACTCGATCCGCGGAAACCGAATACAATGTGCGAAGCAGTGAAACTGCTCGCTTCATTTTGCATAGTGCCCGAACGTAATGGGTACGAGAAAGTATTACGTGCAATTACCGCTTCAGCGCCGCCCTATAAGTCGGGCGAACGTTTCAAACCTATTGTCGAGGCACTTTTCGTGCAGGAGAAGAGCGACATAAGACGTGAGCTGGCATGTCACAGCTTGATTTTCCTCAATACACTGACCAATACACCGAGCGATCTCAACTTTCGCATGCATTTGCGTTGTGAGATTATGCGCATGGGCCTATCCGAGAAACTAGATCAGTTCAAGGTGATTGTGGAGACTAGCAATAATGATGCACTGAAGCAGCATTTTAAAATCTTCAATGAAATACGTGATGATGATTTTGAAGAGTTCGTGCAACGTTTCGACAATGTCAGCTTCAATATGGACGATGTGTCCGATTGCTTCGATGTGCTGAAGAATCTGGTCACAGATACTAACTCAGAGCCGTACTTTCTGTCGATATTGCAGCATTTGCTGTATATACGTGATGATTTTTACTTCCGTCCTGCCTACTATCAACTAATTGAGGAATGCATCTCTCAGATTGTCTTTCACAAGGGCTACGATCCGAATTTTGAGAATCGTGAATTTAATATTGATACTTCGCTTTTGCTGGATGACATCGTTGAAAAGGCAAAAGCCAAAGAAATCAAACGTTCCGAGGAATTCGAAAAGAAAATCGAAGAGCTTGTGATCGCGAAGCAGGAGGCCTTAGCTAATGTGGCGCATTTGGAAGAGAAGGTAAAGCTAATGGAAGCTAATGGTGGTGTCGTGCCAACTGGTAAATTGCCGAAACTCAATATACCATTGCCACCGCCTCCACCCGGTGGCGGAGGTCCTCCACCGCCACCCCCTCCCCCTATGCCTGGTATGGCAGGTGGCGGTGGACCACCTCCTCCCCCACCACCACCTATGCCTGGTATGGGTGGTGGACCACCACCACCACCTCCTATGCCTGGAATGGGAGGGCCACCGCCACCACCAATGCCACCAGGCATGATGCGGCCTGGCGGTCCTCCACCGCCTCCAATGTTCATGCCTATGGTTCCTGTGCTGCCACATGGACTCAAACCCAAGAAGAAGTGGGAAATAAAGAACCCCATGAAGCGCGCCAACTGGAAGGCAATTGTTCCTCAGAAACTTTCAGAGAAATCATTTTGGGTGAAATGCCAAGAGGATAAGCTCGCATCAGATGATTTCCTCACAGAACTCAACGTGAAATTCTCCTCGAAGCCGGTGAAAAAAGAGGGACAAAAGGACGCAGTCGATAAGCCCACAACGCTCACAAAGAAGAACGTCGACCTGCGCGTGCTCGATGGCAAGTCCGCACAAAATCTGGCCATTCTCTTGGGTGGCTCACTAAAACATCTCTCCTATGAACAAATCAAGATTTGCCTGCTGCGCTGTGATACCGACATTTTGTCTTCCAACATTCTGCAAAATCTAGTGCAGTATCTGCCGCCACCGGAGCAGTTGAAACGATTGCAAGAGATCAAAACGAAAGGAGAACCACTGCCGCCTATTGAACAGTTTGCCGCAACAATTGGTGAGTGCTTTTGCTTAAAATTTAAATTCAATTGTAAAGATAATGAATTTTTTTTTCTTCTCAACAGGTGAAATAAAACGCCTCTCGCCACGCCTGCACAATCTCAACTTTAAGTTAACCTACGCCGATATGGTACAGGATATAAAACCCGATATAGTCGCGGGCACCGCGGCATGTGAAGAAGTACGCACCAGTAAAAAATTCTCCAAGATTTTGGAGCTTATTCTACTGCTGGGCAACTACATGAATACAGGTTCCAAGAACGAAGCCGCTTTCGGTTTTGAAATTTCATATCTAACGAAGTTAAGCAACACAAAAGACGCCGAAAATAAACAAACGCTGCTGCACTATCTCGTCGATGTAGTGGAGAAGAAATTCCCAGATGCACTGACCTTCTACAATGACATGACGCACGTGGACAAAGCATCGCGCGTCAACATGGATGCGATACAAAAGGCGATGCGGCAAATGAACTCGGCAGTAAAGAATCTGGAAACGGATCTGCAGAATAATAAAGTACCACAATGTGAGGATGACAAATTCAATGAAGTAATGGGAAAATTTGCTCTCGAATGCCGGCAGCAGGTGGACGTGCTGGGTAAGTGTGCAAAACAAACACAGAAGCGACACTCATTTATAATCAATTTTTCTTGTACCGTTTTTCTAGGCAAAATGCAAGTGCAAATGGAAAAACTTTACAAGGATCTAGCTGAATATTTTACCTTCGATCCCAACAAATATCCCATGGAAGAATTCTTTGCCGATATCAAAACATTTAAGGATGCCTTCATGCAAGCACACAACGACATTGTACGCATGCGTGAAGAAGAAGAAAAGAAACGCCGCATGCAGGAGGCGCGTGAGCAATCGCTACGCGAACAACTTGAACGACAGCAACAACGTAAATTGGCGTTGGTCGATATGGATGCAGCACAAACACAAGAAGGTGTCATGGATAGTCTGCTAGAAGCATTGCAGACCGGTTCAGCATTTGGCAGTCGGAATAATCGACAGCAACGGCGACAGCGACCCGCAGGTGCTGAACGACGTGCACAACTCAGTCGAAGTCGCTCGAGAACGCGCATTCCGGGCGCACTGGTCTCGCGAGAGATGCTCTCAAATGAAACGCTGTTGGGTTCAGCATGAGCTAGCTACTCACACGCATATATCTCCTACCTACTCCTCCTACTTCTAATGTGTACATATTGCCATTTGTTTTATGAAATTATTAAACGCGATTCTATTGATCTTTTCACTCCGATTTAGAATTAAACAAGATATACAAACTATATATTTTTTATACGAAAACAAAAGTGTAAAATAAATGTTTTATATATATTTAGCATGTAAGACTATCACTCACTCTCACAACTTTTTTGCATTTGTTTTAAATTTTTTTTTTTTTTTCAGTTTTATACTTAGAATCAGGAAGCTTGTCAAACTTTAAATTGCAAAATTTGAAAATGATTTTTCTATTACGCTTGTTTGTGCATTTATTCACACTTGAGTTCTTTATTTTTGACACGTTTAAGAATTTTCTCTTAATCAGCCTTTGAATTTTAAGTTATTTTTCAAAAATTAGTTTTGTAATTTTATTATTACACTTGTGTATACATACAAATATTGAAAAGGCATGTATTATTTAATTTGTTTTAAATCAATTAATGAATAAATCAAAAATAAAATTCCAATTCAAAAGATTTGTGTAAATTCGTCATATTTTAACTTTAACTTTGGAGATAACTACTAGGAAGAGGAAACTTGTTTCTGGAAACTGAAAGAATGTGTTTGAAATAGAGGGTGAGGCGAAAGGTTTCCCTCTCATTTAGCAGTTTCCGGTAGAAAGTTTTCTCTATGTTGAATCTATCAAATTGAAATAAAAACCAAAATATCTCTCTTCATTTGTATTACAATGGAATAAATAATTAAATATAGCCAGGCTCCAAATTTCTACAATTAAACGAAGGTTTTCAACTTTTCTTAGGGGCATGATCCACAACGCCAATCATCGGTGGGTTCTCTCTAGAAAATATTGCAGGCTAATTGCACTGCTGGGATTAAAGCGTTGCCAACTTAATTTTCTTGTCATTTAACGATGAATTTTTTCCAGGAGTAACAGCAAAATATCATATTAAAGTACCATTTGGAAAAAGACTCAATATTTAAAATGAATTACAAAGAAACGAATGCAATTACCATTAAATAATTTTAAAGAATATTTCAGAAAATCAAATGGATAATTTTTGTTTTCTGCATTGTTGCTTATAATTTTTAAATTAAGCGTTGCCAACTATTGTTTTTTATGTTACATATATGTAGTTAAGCTATCGAGCATGTTCGCCCAACAATAAGAAAATGATACGTTTTTCTTCAATTTTGCTTTCACTTATAAATTCAATTTGGTTTAGCACTCTGGCTAGTATTTGATGTTAAAATTTTTGAAAATCAGTAGCAATTAATTGATATTTAGCATAAAAACTGAATATTAATACAAAATCTGTGATAAAATGGAAAATTAGTTAGGATTTTACTTTTTTTAAGACACGAACTTTAAATATACCTTCCTATTCGACATTTAATAGAAGATCTAAAAGATGTAAATTGCAATCATCAGAAAGGTAATTTTATTAGCTTTTAAATAGAAAATAAATTAATTCAATTGCTAGCAATTTCAAAACGGGAACAAGACACAAATATTTTCAATTTTATATGGCCCGCAGGCTCCCCACTTTATATTAATTATCGAATATCTACAGAGTCTATTTACTTCATGTGGAAGATAATCAAACATCTTAAAATACCAAGCGTGGATGCGGGAAAAATGCTAAAGTATTGATTATCAATCTACAGTTTGAAAGTTATCACAAATAATTATGACTAGTCGGTAAAGCCCCAGTAAATGGGGCTATTTTTTTCTTTTGCTCAGGAAATCTCTTTATGAAAATACAAATATCAAAAGAGAACCAAACTTCTTGTTGGTTTTTGTTTTGTTATTTGTGTATGCAGATAACTCGTTAGATAATTCTGATAGATGCCGTTATTCATGTCTTTTCTCTTTCTCTTATTTATTATTTACTCCCGCTTAAGTAATGTTTTTTACAACGATGAATGCAATGCTTTGTTCAATGAGCGAATTTTAAAATACTTCCGATTCTAATGTTATGGGATTAGCTTAACCGATTTTAAATCTGATTTTTGGCTAACCTACTCGTCAAGCTCTTTAAATTGATATATAATATGATATCGTAGCACTTCTGGATCTTCGGGAATAAAATTGTAGTTTACACTAATAAATGTATAGATATCCGAACCCTGATACGACTGATAGAAAAATTTGCTTGGCCGTATTTCTTGAAATTCTTCAGGTCTTTGATATGGTATGGTACGCTGGGATTATTTACAATTTTATTAAATTATTATCTCCTAATAAGCACACGAATTTCAAATAATCGAATATAGAAGAGTTGGTCACCACAGACTCCGATATCATGGCCGATGTTCTCCAGGGAAGTGTTTTTCGTCTTGATCTGCATACAAATCATCGCCTGTCTTAACTTTGCCCTTAATGGTGTTTCTATTTCCGTAGCTCAAAATGGAACTTATCTGGGAGTACACCTTACAATTAAACTCGCCACTTCCTGTTAAATAAATAAAAAAAAAAATAATTTGGATTTCGTCGATAGGGATTCAATAATAGCAATTTAGTTGCCAGCTTAGGCGGCCTGCTGCAATTGATCTACTATTTTTAATTTTCTGTATACAAAGATTTCTACAGTTTTTTTCTGTTTATTTTATTACAATTTTTTTTTTCTTTTTTGTTCTTTTTTTGTGAATGAATGATAGCATAAATAGAATAAATGCACAAACAAGCGTAATAGAAAAATCGTTTTCAAATTTTGCAATTTAAAGTTTGACAAGCTTCCTATTTCTAAGTATAAAACTTGCTTGCTGAATGATAGTACTTTGTTCCTTGTATTCAAAAATTTCTTTCTATTAGAACTTGAATCTCTTAGACTTTCCACATTTGAGTTGATCAGCTAAATACGAGGTCATTTTACGGCCGGAACAGAACCTAATTCACGCGAATGGTTTTTGGCCGAACACTGTAGAGACCAAACTCCTAACACGCGATCCTACGCCTTCTCCGCATTCAAAGTTGAAAATTTTCAACTTTTTTACGCGTTGTGCCCGTCATGACAATTGTGTAAAAACGTAGAATGCGTAAACGAGTGTAACAAAGTTTGGACTTAAGTATTATATTTCATGTTTATGCCAGAGCAGCTGATGTCTGAGTGGACAAATCATATTTAGGCATTTCATTTTACAAAATGCTTTGAACAGTAAATAACAAATATGCGTTAAATTTGTTTCCCATTGCCTCTTACGGGGTTCCTTTCAAATTCTTTAATATATTTCACTTTTATCTACATATATATTTTTCATGAAATAAATTATTTTGCTTCTACAAAGTTTAACTTGGACCATTTTTGAAACACACAAACTTCAAAATCGAAAGAAACTTCAAATTTATGTCAGGGTTAATAGCAGCAGTAGTGTATTGACAAGATGCTGGATTTATTTTGGTATGACATTAACGTAAGGTGTCTCGACTAGACATATTGATGGTAAGGCATGAACATTAACATGAAATAACGAGTGAGATCGAAAAAATCTTAACATATATAAAATTCAATAATTTTTAAACGGTTGATCTTAGAGTTTTGATTTTTTTTTTTATTTAATTGATAATATTTTACAAATTACAGAAAAATATAACTTTTCTAGTTCTAACCACTATTTATGAACTCGTAGACCTTTTCTGGTAAGCCTTCCATTAGAGATTTGATTGTTGTTTCAGACACCTTTTTGGAACAGTTTGCCCATCTCCTTTTATAATCTTCGACATTTTGGGACACCTTTTTTGTGCTCTTTTAGTTTATTTTCACAAGAGCCCAATATCTCTTCACTGGTCTTAGCTCCTTACAATTTGAAGGATTGGTTTCTCTTGGTACAAAAACTATGTTATTTCTTTGGTAACACACCAGAGCTTTCTTGCCGTAGTGACATGATGCCAAATCGGCCCAAAAATATGTGGACACATTGTGCTCTCTTATGAAAAGGAAGAAGTCTTTTTTTTCAAACATTCTTTGATGTATATTTCGGTATTTATAGAGCCCACTGTAACAAATGACTTGCTTCTTTTGCCGTTGCCGCAACTGCATATAGCTTGCCATACCAGGAATTTTTTAGAAAATTTTGTTTGCTTTTGGATTCTAAATTGTTCTTCGACATTTCCTCGAGCATCAGCAACATAAAAAATTTTGACCCGGAAGCTGCGTAAAATCTGCCAGTACACACGTTTTGTCGTCCATTATACAACATTAATATTTTTGTATGAAATTCGATTTTAATTTCAGAGCCCTAATTTTGGCGTCTAAATTTTTTGCAGTATTCCTGTCTGGAACTTCTGTTGGGACTTTGTATGTTTTCAAACCTGCATTGGCTTTAACTTTTCACACCAAATAGCCAGAGCACTGGGCTAACCGGGCAGCTTTTCTACCAGATGTGTTTGGAGATCTTTTCAATATGCTTTCTATTTTCTTGGCTTTCCCAATATCATGTGATCCTTGTTTTCTTCCCGAACCAGGTTTCCTATCGATGGTCGAATTCTCCTGAAACTGTTTAATAACATTGGAAACAGTTTGACGGCAGACCTTCAATTCTTTGGCCAATTTTTTGTAGGACCAATTTGGATTTTTTGAAAACTTTTAATAATTTTAAGACGTACTTCATTTTCTTCACTCATTTTGATCAAACTTAAAATAAATCAACCTGTTTGCCATTAAAAATAAACTTTAAAAGACAGTTCACCCCCAGTTTGGCGACCTCGTTCAGACCCTCAAACTGTGGAGTTCCTAAGTACGTTAATCGAGTTCTAATGAGCGCAGGACAGGAGCAAAGAAGATGCTCTAGATGCTTTTCAAAGATAACTAGATCAAAGAAATTTTTCAATTTTACCCCAACAAAAATTATTAGGTAAAACGTGTGTTAAGATTTTTTCAATCTCACTCCTTATAGTATAATTATAAATAAATGACCTTCAGTATACAACAAAAATGCAACAAGATACAAAAAAATGAGTTGTGAAAAAGAAATTTGAAAATAGAAATTGCAAATGACGCAACCATGAGCGTTCGTCGGGAGGAATGCAGACAGGGGCATTCGCCCTCCTGGAAATAATATATAATGAAAATGGAAAAAAAATATAAGGCTAATAAAAATGTGATAATTTATTATTTTATATTTTTAACTAGCACCAAAAATTCATAATACATAATATTTAAGTACTTCCTATCATAATTTTTCAGAATAAATAAATAATTAATGTGAATTGTTGAAATAACGGAGCTACTACAAAGATCACTGATGAGGAACCATAGCAGGTTCCGAAACGATCGTCTGATCTGCTTGTTCTACTTATATATTTTAATAATTAAACAGACAATGAACATTCCAAATTTAGAAGAAATTTTAAACAATTTTTCCTCTGATCAAATCTCTACGTACGCCCGTGGACAGAACGCTATTTATTTAGTCTCTTTAGCAAACCTAAAACACTACACTATATTCTTGTCTACCTTTCTTCTTAGAAATGTATGGTTTACTGCTTCTTGGAAAAACTCATTATCCTGAGCAAAAGACTATTAAGTGAGGAACAACAGAATGTGAAGCTGAAGCATGAAGTAACAATCTGTCAAAAGTAAAATGTATACATTTTCATTGTAATCAAACACAATATGAAGTTATCGCTGCCGCTGAAGCTAAAGATGAAGCGCAACATAAGACCTTTCAACTTTCAACTGATTGTCAAAATAAAAAAGTGGAAGAATGCACTGAATTATTTATAGAACTTATAAAAGAATTTAATTGATTTACAATTTAAAGCACTTTGATTGCAAAAATGTAGAGAAAAATATGATTGTGTGTATTTTCAATTGCAATAAACATAAGCTTCAGAGGTGCACATTCTGTTCACATTTTTCTTTGTCGCACTTCATTGTTTGCTACGCTACATTCTATGCTTCAGCTGCGTACTTCACGCTTCACATTCTGTTCCAGTCTTTAACTTATATTTTAACATTATGACTAAAAGAAAAATAATTGTCAGAGTTAGCAAAAGCCTTTCAGCTCCTTTCCCACTCGAAAACGGAATCCCTCAGGGGTCTCCATTGTCAGTAATCCTGTTCCTTATAGCATACAATAAACTATGCGAAATAATAATTCTATACTTTTGTGCATATGCTGATGATTTTCATCTGATCATCAAAATGAATCATAAAACAAAAACTTCAAACTAAACCTCGACAAACTGTTCCAGGAAATCAAAACCTGGTGTGAATATTCAGGCGCAAGTCTCTCAACTACAAAATGTAAGCAGATACATTTCTGCCGCAAACACAGCTGCTCTTACAACATCAGTACCAACAATATGCAATTTGAACAAGTTGATAATATAAGGATCCTTGGTATAATTTTTAACAACCGATATCGATGGAACCAGCATATAAATTCCCTGTGTGCATCACTAAACAAGCAACTAAATATAATAAAATATTTGTCGAGTCCAAGATTTAACTGCAACACCCACACCATTATCTCCGTAATTAAGGCTCTAATAGTAACTAAGATTACATACGGAATATTTTTGTTCGGATACTCTCCTAAAACTACCATAAAAAAAAACTTAAAACTATTCTAAACTCTGCAATCAGAGCTGCCCTTGGTGCTTTTGAATCCACGCCCACACGAAATATGCTCTTCGAAACCAATATACAAGATTTAGAAACACAAAGAGACCTTACAACTATAAAACTCTTCAAACTCCTACTAAACAGCCACGATTCTACTCTTCACAAAATAATAAGTAATCACAAAAATCAGTTCAACGACCAAAAAATACTACCTGCAATTACAAGAACTATGTCAGCTGCTACGCACTTAGGAATACCGTTTACCCTCAATCACACCGATTACTTGTATCCCTCATGGTCGTTCAAACACAGCACAATCGATACAACCCTACGTCGATTTACAAAATGCGACACTCCTCCGGAAGTATTTTGCTTTGTGTTTAGCAACATAAAACGAAAACACCAGCTTCAGCGTAACATCCTCTAACCAAATATTGAAGATCTCTCTTCTACCACACTACAGTTCAACATTCTCTTCAGAAATCATCGCCATTCATGAGGGAATTAAATACGCTAAAAGTATAAACAAGAAGGTCGCTATATGCTCAGACTCTTTATCGGCACTGGACGCTATATCCAATATCGATAATAATAATAGCTACTACCCATCACTCATAAGAAGTGCACTTACCAGCTACTATCCAAATATTAAATTAGTTTGGATTCCAGATCATGAGGGAATTGAGGGAAATAATTTTGCCGACAGTTCCGCAAAATACGCTAGTAAAGCCCCTCTAATAACGACATCTAACCGGAATACAAAAGACATGACTCAATATATTAAATCAACGTTTCAAACCAGACACCTAGCAACATGGCAACTCACATCAGATTGGTACCGTCAAATCAATTCCAATAGAATAGCTCTAAACCAGTTTTTAGCTACGCGAAACCACAGGCTGACACGACTTGACGTCATAAAATACGAACGGCCACGGCTGGGACATACCCGCATAACCCATCAACACCTAATGAGCAACAACGCAGCATCCACCTGCCCATTTTGTACCCTCTCTATCCCCCATCAACATCATCCATTTCCTCTCCAATTGCTCAAGATTCCAAAATGCTAGAGCTCAAGTTTTCCAAAACACAGACCCTCTTTCATTACTCCAATTCCCGAACAACAACAACATAGAGAAAATAAGCAAGTTCTTAAAAATGGCAGACCTATATCCCCAAATTTAACATAAAAAAAAAAAAAAAATACAATAATTTATCAATTTAAATTTATCTAATGGATACTTAGTTAAGCTTAAGGCCCCAGTTGCCATAGCTGTATATATATATTAGCTTTAATTTTAAATTTAAGTTAATATTTTAATAATAATAATAATTAAGTGTATTTTCAATCATTCTAGGTTTAACAAAAATGTAAAGCGCTAATTGCTATTTATTTGAAGTGTGCAGATTTAAACTAATTTTTTTCTAAATTAATGGCAAGGAGTCGACAATACTATCATTACTAAATGAATAATTTTCTTCTTTTTTTTTTTAAGTATACATAGATTACGAATTTTTTTTTATGTAAATAGGTATAAATAAATGACAATCATTTGTTCTTGAAATTAACAATTGTGAAAAAATATTAAAAACTTCAATCAAATTACAATGATTAAGAGCCGTTTTCTCAATGCTTGGGTAAGCACTAATCAGAACTTACCACTACTACTAATCGTCGATTAAAGTTCGGATTAGTGCTTAATCGGACATTGAAAAAACGGCACTAAGAATTGAAACTGTAATCCCCGGTTAATTTTGCTAGAAACTTGATGTTTTTTGGTTTGAAATGTACTTAGTCCTGCCATAAGTTCTGTTACAAGTTTAAAACGCTATCAAAGCTAAATGTAAAATCTTTTTGTACTGAAATAATTTTTAATTTGTTTATAATATAATTGTAAATACGAAAAAAAAAGTTCACTTTTTACTTTTGTACAGGCCTTTAAACGGTCCGGCCATTTGGCTATAACAGCACGCACAATTTCTATCGATATCCCTGGCGCTGCTTGGGTCAATGCTTTCTGGAGGCTTTCCAAATTTCGATGAGGTGTTTTGCAGGCCATGCCCTTTTATTTTGACCACAAACAATAATCCAATGGATACAGATCTGGGCTTCCCGAGCGCCAATCTTCAGCTTCAATAAATGTTAGAACATTGCACCTTAGCTACTTTTGTGTACAGGAATAGAATCCTGCTGGAGTACCCATCTTTCTCGATTGAATAGGGTATTTGGAGTATTTGTTAAACCCCTAGAGCAGTGGTTCTCAAGTGGTAGGGCGCGTCCCCCTGGGGAGGCGTAGACGGATTTGAAGGGAGGCGCGGAGATATTTCAATAAACAAATATTTGAATACTCTGTAATGCACCAAAATCATAATATTTTATCACAACAACAATGTATATAGAGACGGGCAAATCAGACGGCCGTTTCGGAATCCGCCACAATCCGCTATATACATTGTTGTTGTGATGACTACATTTGTTCATTAACCTGTTTATATATAACTTCAAATAACGAAATTGACATGAACTTAAGTCATGACTTTGAAAATTAACCTCTAGATTTAATTTTCATAGTCTCCTAAAAAACCATAATATTTTGTACTTAACAAAATAATTTCTTTTTTCTTTCATTTTATATGTTAAATCCTACAATATGCACCTTTTAGTTTCACATTTTCCATTTCTGACTTAAGGTACGCACACACACAGTTACGATTTTATTGGTGCGAATTCGCAACGTAAGAAATTACAACAATGCAACGCATTATTTCATATGAGCGTGCACACAAATCTGCGATTTTGACGCATCGTTTTTTTCGAACATTCACAGTTCTCCTCTTTTGTCATCCCGAAAACGAAAAATGCTGCGTTTTCATACCGACAAGTAACAAAATAAAGAAGAAGAGGAAGTGAAATGAAAAAAAGTGAACAAAAAGTAACAGAAATGTTTGACATTATTTTGTATATTAATACTTTTATTCTAATATTTATATTTAACTTAAAAGTTAATTGAACTGGTAAACATCTCAACTAAAAATCTCTTGTATATGGCAGAAAGAAATGAAAATCAGCTGCTGCGATTTCAATGCGAATAAATCGCAACATTGTGTGCCCCTTTGCGTTTTCTAAATTCTCTGCAGATACGCATCAAAAATGGTCCGAATTCGCATCGATAATCGCTTTAAACCGCAAAATACGACAAATCGTTAAAAACTATTATTAAAAAAAAAAATCGTATGTAAAATACCATTTTCAAAGAACTGTAGTTCAAATAAATTTTAAGTGTTTTTTTTTTGCCTTTGGTTAATTTCTCGACTACCTTTTACTATCAAAAACTTTAACATTAGGAATCACTTAAGATAATGCATGATTGACTCTATTTATTAATTATTTGGTTAGTTTAAGCTAACAAATTTCCAACTAAAACTTCACCATCCTAGTTTTCCTCACGAGGAACAATTCAACTACTAAATAAATTTACTAGCCTAGTTTATCTTTGACGCAAACTAACCAGAGCCTCATCCAAACTACGGAAAACCCAGACTGTCCATAGACTTAAATAAATAAATAAAAAAAAAAATCACAGTAGGAGGCGCGGGTTTGCCGAGAATTCGAAAGATGAGCACAGTTGAGAATCTCAGCCCTAGAGGGTGTAGTCCACTCTCTAAAACATCTTGCTGGTACATTTTAGCTCCAGTTTCAACCCCATTTTCCGCAAAAATGAAGAGATGTGACACCTTTGTGAGAGACTCTCCACTAAACCATTACTGATGCAGGGTGATGACCCCGCTGAACTCTTGGAACAACACTTTTTGGTTCTTTTGATGTCCTAACAAAGATTTTATCATTTAGTTTGTTGAAAACTTCCTCTATAGGAAAGATTTTTTATGTCTGTGAAAAGAATATTTTCATGACCATTTTCCGCGTGCATAATTTTTTTTTCATTCGTTGTGTTAACAAATATCCAGTTGACCGACGGAAAGCTTTTTGATTCAGATCATCTCGAATAAGTCTGGACCTGGATCCCAAGGAAATATCCCGCTCTCTGGACATTATTTTCTATTTTCGAAAACGATTTCTGCGAATTCGGTCTCGTACAGCTTTTACAACTGCACTTGTCCGGATAATGCGCGGACGATCACTTCTTGGCCTGCCTTCTACTTCGGACGATTCAGAGAAACGCTCAATAGTGTGATAAACAAACATTCTTGATATTCAATGGATTTTCGGTAATGTGGAAATTGGACCGGCACTTTTGCCGCACTTTTATAAGGCAAATACTCTCTTTGACACCCCACTCCATTAAAATCAAACAAAAGCTGAAATCAAACTGATTTGTTTTTGATACTCTATGGGCAATGTTACACGATCAATGTTTTGCTGCCAAACAATGCAATTGTTGTTGCTTTAAAAAATGAACACTGAGCAAAAGAGAGGATAAACACATTTCACTTCAAATTTTTTTACTGTCGAAAAAACCTGCATCACTTCAAATAAAATGGGGTTGCTGAAGATGAACTGTTGCATTTTCTGGGAAAATACTAATATTTTATGAAAAATACTAGACTTTCTACTAACTTATAAATACATTTTTTTTCTTTGCCACCCTTTGCGTTGTTTGGCTTTTGTTTGTTTGTGAAAATGAGTGCTGTTTAAAAAATTACTTAATAATTTTTATAAAAACATGGTAATTCAATGGTCAAGTAACAAAGTGGTGGAGCTTATTTTAATAGTTCGGAAATTGTAAAGATTATTTTTCTGCGTTTTTCATATATAAATGCAATATTTTTTGTATAATTTGTTTCTATTTCCACCAATATTATCTCATATTGTCATTATAATTATTTTCCATCCAATTCCATTCCAATTGTTGAATTTTCATTCACTCCAAAAAACAATAAAATACTTTTTAGTTGGAAAAACATAGTTGCAGATAGAAGTATTAAAAAAAAAAACATTCAGGAAAAAACTGATAGTGTAACAGGGCATCAAACAAAACGATGAAAAGAGAGTAAAAACAGAAAACATTGACAGCAAAACATTGACCGTGTAGCATCAGCCTATGAAGCACACATGCTAAAAAAAAAACTACAGTTGCTTCTCCTTTCAAATTTTAAATATACCAAGCGATCAAATTTTGTAATAGAATTTATGGCCTGACTAAGGCTGTGGTTATATTGCGAGTATACTAGGCGAACACCATGAAATTGTTGTTGCACCGAACACAAAGAGAGAGTCTGTACTCACTCTCACACCGAACACGATATGCTCGGTGTATCGTACACCGATCACGCAGAGTATTCAGGGTGGCAATGAGTTATTTTACAACACATTATTATTACATATAAAATAGTATTAAACAAACGAGTATATTTTGGCAAAAAACAACTCAGCAACGAGCTGAATGTAACCACCTCGACCGAGCACGGGAGAAAATGTTTTGTATTCGTCGAACACCGAGCACTAATATAACCAGGCGCTAAGTACTCAAATGTCCCCGATTAACAATCAACCATTTATTAATATTAATGCATAAAATGTAATGCTAATAATTTTTGAAAATTTTGTTAATCAATTTCCTAGCCTTTTTAGATATTTGCTTTCACAAATAAATCATTTTTGAATAATTTTAATCACTTTTAGCTACTTAGCTACATATAATAAAATTAATTATAATTAATTAAATTCCATGTGATATTAAAGAGTTCAAGTTACTGTGAACCCAAAAAAAAAGTCTCAACATGCTGATCGGTGTTATTTATCTGTAATAAAATAATAAAAGAAATTTCTGGGGTACCACGTACTAATGTCTCGATAAAAAAAAAATAAAGAGTAATTATTTATATATATGAGAGTGTAATGATCAGCACAATCGGTCGTGTAGTTGTTCAGCAACTTGGCTTGGTTTGGTACTTCAAGTACAAACAATTACCGTCGTCTATCAATGGGCTCACTTTATCACTCATTCACTTTTTTCACAGTTTTTAGCTTTATTGCTTGTTTGAATGACGACGGAGAGCGTATTACATTTGATGGTTTCTTCTTTTATTATTGCCGCTATAAGGTAATAAAATGTCTTTTGTTAATTCAACAAATTAAATTTCATTAACAAAGATATGAAGTGAAGTGAGTATGTACAATGTGAAAACACATAAATATTTATTCAATATAAAAATGTGTACATTTCTGGTTCAAGTTTTCACTTTGAAATCATAATTTAATAATCGAGTAATATTATTTAAATTGCTCTTCGACTACTACTTATTTTTATAAATGGGAAGATTTCCAATTGTATGCCTAGCGTACTAAAATATTATAAGATTTTTAAGATATTTTTAATTTGTGAATTATTAAAATCAAAATAAAAATCCAGGGAAACAAGCGCCAGTTATTGGCTATCTAATTTACAACTGAGCGACCAGAAAGTACAAGAAAGTACAATATCCCTGCATGGATGCCACCGAGTTTAAACAACACCAAACTGACTCTAAAAACACATACCAAATATCTAGGGGTACAAGAAGTTATGGACAGCAAATTGCTGTGAAAGCTTCATGTTGTAGAGATGGTGAAGAAGGCAACCAATGTTCTGTATGCATGCAAAAGAAGCTTGGAAGCGCATGGGGTCTGTCACCCCCTCTTGTGCATTGGTGCTACACGGCCATAGTTAGCCCTATACTGCTATACGGTGTTTTGGTATGATGGACCTTAACTAAAAAGAACACGTATCTCAAGCCTTTGGCAAAGGTTCAGCAGTTGTCTGCGCTATGTATCACGGGAGCTATGAGAACAACTCCGACCGCAGCTCTTGAAACTATTCTCTACCTGCCTCAAATTGATCTCTTCGCAGAAAATCGGGCAGCAAAATCAGCAGAGAGACTATGGGCTTCTGGATAACTATGCTTTAGATCCTTTGGGCATAGCTCAGTTAGTTGGAACATATCAGATTCAGATTATGTGATCCCGAAACTTAGCTCTGGAAAGAGGATAAAGCTGTCATTGAACAGGAAGGATGGCGTAAGGGCATGGAACTCGAACGCAAATCTTTCAATATCTTCACGGATGGGTCAAAAATGGTTGAGGCGGTATAAAAGCGTTGACATCACACTGGACATCATGCAATAATGTTCTTCAGTGCAGGGCAGCAAAGGGGAAACTGTTTACTAAGCGTAGGCTGTATATCTACTGGGTACATAGTCACAAAGGTATAGATGGAAATGAGATTGTCGACAAAATCGCGAAAGAAAAGGACTAAGTTGCCGGAGGATCAAATCAGCGAAGTATTCATGCCTTTTTAGGGAGCTAACCTGGAAGCACGAGAAAGTTAGGTGGAGAAATATACCCACCTAAGTCATACATGACTTTTGCAAAATCGTTAAAGTCATGTGTGACCCCTACAGCGAGAGGTACCCAAAATCTGTTATATCGTTCAATCGTAAGGACTGCAGAACAGTAATTGGCATTCTAACTGGCCATTGTTTGGTGGCAACGCACTCGTTTAAACTAAAACTAACCGATAATGAAAGGTGCAGGAAATGTATGGAGTAGGATTCGAAGGAACTCTAGAGCCTTTTTTTTTGTTTCTGCCCCGTGCTCGTTAGGACTCGATTAACGTGTTTAGGAGGTCCACAGTTTGAGGATCTGAACGAGGTCGCTAACTGGGGGTGAACTGTCTTCTAAAGTTTACTAACCACACTCGCATCTTAAATGACGTGTACACTTGCTGGATATATACACGCTAAATAATTCCTATAGGACTCTTATCTGGTATCGCTAAGGACCTAAAGGTTTATGCGTGGCTTCGGCCAGCCCGTACTACCTAACCTAACCTATTGGCTAACCAAAATTTATTTTAATACCATAGTTATAAAACTATTAAAAATCCCACTCATTTATAAAAATCATAGAACTATCTATTATAAATTAATAGATAGTTTCATTGGCGAAAACGTAGCTTGAAGCATCAACTGGGTAGAGAGGTTTACCTTGATTTTGGTTAATATTTGAATAGTGGTGATTGTAGTTGCGCCATATTTCCAGCTTAATTTTTAATTTATTTATTTAGTCAATTTGGCAAATTCCTTACAGACTATAAGGATAGGTTCCTCAAAGTGAATGGAACGTAACCCAAAACGAAGAAAGATTTTCTGGATCCTTTCAAGTCTATTTATGCGACATTGATAATGAGGCCTCCAAATGAAAGCTGCATATTCGACAATAAAATATCTAACAAATAAAAAATACAAGTGTAAGGAAACGAAAACTTAGTCCTATTGCGCCGAATGAAGGCTAGAAGGGAATAACCTTAGGATTAATGAAGTTCAAGTGTGAGACAAAAGAAAGCTCACTATCAAAAACGCACACAGGTCTTTAACTTCATGTAATATTTTTAATTCGGTATGACCAATGTGTTTATATTTAATGACAAGCGATTTGAATCAAAGAGATTTTTATAACAGAATATAGCTTCAAATCTCAGCACAAATTAGGAACTTACTATTAGAAAAGCATTGATAAATAAGACAAACAACAGCAGGATCAGATTCAACGTTATCTACAACCACATGAGACCTTCTGTCAGTTAAGTAAGACCTAATCCACTCTAAAAAGGCACAGTGAATACCCAGAATGACAAATTTATGGATCAGAATGTTGTAAGATACCTTATCGAATGCTTTCGACAGATAGTAACGATTTGGTAGCCATCTTGAAAAGCATGGATGCAGTCCTCAGTGAATACCGAAAGATTGGAAATGGTGGATCGGCGAAAAACAAATCAATGCTGATGGCATTTTTCACCAGAAAATAAAACTTGTCGTTAACTACAGATTCAAAAAATTTAGAAACTGTGGTCAACTTAGAAATCGGTCTATAGTTAGAGACATCATTTTTATTTCCACTCTTAAAAATAAGGGAAATAGAAGCAATTTTCCAACCATCAATAAAAACACCCAAAGACAAGGATTTATTGAAGATAAACCTTAGTGGATAAACAATAGATGACAGTGAATTCTTAATAAAATTACCAAAGAAGTCATCAGCATCAGTTTACGTAGATAATTTAATGTTTAAGATTCCAACATTAAATACTGCAAAGCCTTTAACTAAAGTCGACGACTATCACCCTCCGTTGCTAGTTGAATTTGAATGGCAACCTTCAAACGACGGTTCCAGCCTTCAAAGCCAGAAACAAATCAACTTTAAAATAGCAAATTTTGCCGATATGAATGCACACACCTAGCGAATTTTGATTTCGTGAAACTGTTTCAGGGAAAGGCACTCCATGAAAGGATTAAGATGCTACATATCACTTTGTGCACACCTACAATGTGAAACCAAATGAAAAAAGCTCATGGAAAAATAAAGCGCTGCAATCCTTGAAAAGCAGGAAAAACAAAGAGGGGAAATCGTACAAGCGTGCTGATGTGAAGAGACCATTTAATGCTGCATTTTAAAAGTTTGACAAGCTTAACTCCGAGCTCTGCAACCAACACCTACGTTGAGAAAATGAAATCTACGCTCAAATATGATCCCTCACGTTTTTTGGTAATACATCAACTCTAAAAAGAACACTGGCAATCAACCCAAAACAATGCGCTTAGGTGACACAACTATACCTAAGGAACCTGAACAAGCGAATTTGTTTTTCTGCTGCCAAAGAACAGTTACTCAACCCCATCAACAGCATTCACCACACCGTCTCATCTGTCTGAGAATATTTCGAGTTTTTAGCTTGACATTGATACCATTAGGATTGAAATGACGAAGATCAACACCCAGAAAGTGTCGGCCCTGACGGTATTCATCCCCTCATATTAAAAGAATGTACTTCAATGCTTTCTACACCCTTGGTCATAATCTTCAATGAATCGCTTACGACTGGCATATTTCCTGATAAAGAGTGGAAGCGATCGAGTGAGTCGCTAGTATTCAAAAAAGGTGCCAGATTTGATATCGAGAATTACAGGTGCATCGCAAAATTACCAACGATTGCGAAATTTTTTGAACACCTTGTCAACTTCCAGCTGCTGGAAGTAGCTCGAGATAGAATTGTACCCAACCAGCATGGATTTATGAAGGAGCGTTCCACATCGTCAAATTTAACTGAATTTGTGTACTATACTCAAGTGCTCAAGTGGATGAGCTGTATACAGACTTTTCGAAAGCATTCGACCTTGTCGATCACTGCATTCTGATTCGCAAGCTAAATTCCTTCAGCTTGCCTCGGAACTTGCCTTCATGGTTAAAACCATACTTAACAAATCGTGTTCAATTCGTGAAATTTAGTTCAAGTGTAACATCTGGCGTTCCGCAGGGCAGACCGTGTATTCTTCATTTTGTTGAAACAAAACCTAACGAGACTGCAGTTGATTTTTCGATTTTTTTTTTCAGCAGTAATTAGCAATCATGTTAATGGCTCTTTTCTTGGAAACGTTTTTCAATGGCTACTATTTCCTAGTTGAATCGTTCATCTTGTTCGGAAAGAAATTTAAATGTGAGTGCAGAAAGTAGATTTTAATCAACATGTTGCAGACCATTTTCTCATATGCACTCAAAAATATAAAAATTGAAAATCTGATAAAATGAATAGTATGAACCTATCAAAAACAGTTTCTTGAAAGGTTCTCCCATTCCATTTTTCTTAACATTAATAGATCTACAACTTGAACTAGGTCTCCATAAAAGTGTCAGATCACTGTCACACAGTGTTATTTAAATCGTTTATAGATGGCGCTATTTCGGCAAAACTTTAGAAAACCCTCTAAATCGGCAGGAGTGATGAGTCAAGAAGAGAAAATCTGAAACAGAAATAAAAGCGATTTCTAATCATAAAGACCTTTTATTGAGCATTGTCTAAGGATTTTTTGAAAATATAAATTTTTTCAAAGCGCTTCAATGCTGGAGTTGGGCAGGGAAAAAACACATGAAGTTTCAATAGAAAAAATCCTACGAAGAATCTTGAGAATTCATTCAATTAACACACACGGCAAAAATAAAAATCGATTCGATGCAAATATGACCGCCAGTTAAAAAAATCAATTTCTGATGTAATAAAGATTTACAATTGATTCTCGTTATCTTATGATTAATAGTGACTATTTATATCTTAAGTGAAATTAAGATTTTATAACAAATTTACAATAAAATAAATGTGGGCAAAAAATATTATTGTTTTCCACAAACCACGGAACTTCGGTGCTACCACCGAAGTGCAGATAAAATAGAATTGAAAGGTATCTTTACTGCACATATATCTGTGGTAAAAATAAAAAACAGCCTAACTCGCCTTAATATAGAATTTTTAAATTTAAAATTTAAATAAATTTTTGAATATATACATTTTTTTTAATCGTTATGAGGCTGATAAAAAAATACCTTCTGTAGACTGACAAGGTATCCGGGTACCTAATATACAATATCCATCTACATTTCGATCTAATTTTACTTTAAGAAGTTAAGGGAACCTTTATATCAAAATTAAACGTTATCCTCAAGTATGTATCAATTTTATTTTGAAATTGACATTGTCAGTTTCATAGCAATTTCCCAAATTAAAAACCCATATTTCGAAGAATAATACAGTTTAAAAACCATTTAGGTACCCGGGTACCTTATCAGCCCGTTGACGGTTAAGGATGGCCTTTGATTTGAACAATAATATTTCTATTCAAAACTATCAAACTCGGCTGATAAGAAACTAAACTTAAGCTGTTTTTCTTTTTTACCATAGATATTGCAATGAAAATATTGATTTTCACTTAAGTCGACTTAAGATGTTATAGCTTGTGAGTAGCGAATTAATTACAATACTACCAGTGATTAAAAATAAAACAAACCCGAGTAGAAATTAAATTATTAAAATGCTGCCCATAATCATTGCGGTCGGTCGCTGGTTTTCAAAGAATTACGATTTTTTTAAAATAACTTCTTTATTTATAAAACTTAAATGATTTTATTATTTATTTACAACTAATTTTTATACAATCTATAATAGTTTGAGCTACAATTTAAATATATGTTTATAAAATATAAATATAGTATTTTCTGTAGTAAATTTTATTATTATTATTTTTTGATATTATAAAAATAATTAAAGAGGATAAAAATCTTAACACGGAAATCATATTATTATTGCAATTACTATTATTATTTTTCTCTCCTCTTTGCATTTTCAAATTCCGAAACTAATTTACTACATTTATTGCAGATAATTACATAATGCTGGTAAGTAATTAGCCTGCAGCTAAATAATTTCCTAAACTTAAAATTTATATTGCCAAAAAAATAGAAAAAAAAGACAGTAAAATGCAACGCCTTTTTTCCCTGACATGAAGTATGAACATTTTAACGAATCGAAAAAACAAATAAAAAATTCAACAAATAAATTTATGATATACACACGCTTACAAAATAATGATCCAAACAATTAAATTGTGAAAAGGTGGAGCTTATATAAATCCCATCAAGAGGTGCGAAGAGTATAACAGCATTTCAAAATTGAGATACACAATAAAATGCAAGCCATCTTGAATTTCAAACTGAAGTTGAGGATTTCTAAATACAACAAAAGCAAAACGCTTCATGAGATACTAAACACTACACACAAGTAAATATCTACAGTTGTTTTTGGGGGTTAGTTTCAGTTAGTATTCAGCTTGGCTTGTGGTTAGAACGAGCACGTTATATGAGCACATAAAAAGCGTGAAAGAGAGAGAGAGAGAGAGTGAAAGTATCTAAGTGTGTTGTTGTATCTCATGGCAAGTCAAAACAAATGCTTATACAGTTTATAGTGGTTTCCAGTTATCAACACAGTTCAGTAGATAAACGGCAGACCTGCGTTTACGTTCGTTTACCTTTCTGGTTAGAGTGAATTGGCGCAAGATATCAGCTTCAATGTTTAGTGTTTTATTATCAGTACACAAGAAAAGTGAATAGCGGAATAAAACCCGCGCGTAAAACTGTAAACATTTAAGTTAACGCGAAGAGCGATAAATAGACGCTTATAAAGTCTATAAGAAAAAAGACAATAAAAAACAAGTTATTCAAAAAATTCAAGAAGAATTCATATTAACCGAGCAAAAAACTATTCGGCCATTCGAGAAGAGCGATAAACAGACGCTTATAAAACCTTAAAAAAAAAGACAATCAATTATTCGAAAACTTCAGAGAGAATTTTCAGTGTTGAAGAATTGTACGCACCAAAGCGGTTTATAAACGCTATTTAGCATAAATTTCAATTCCGAGCAAAAAAAAACTATTCGACCATTTTATCAAAAAAAAAAGTCTACAAAGAAAATGTGTAGAAATTTGATATCAAGAAATAAACCGTGGCCTACGGTATCATAAGGTTTCCCAAGTGAATTTGTTTTCGTTGTCATTTTCGTCCCGGTTTTATCGTAGCTTTGAAGTGTGTTCAATGTGAAGTTTCTCGTATTTAAAATTAAATATACAAACATACAAACAAGCAATTTTTTTATATAAAAAAAAAAAATATATATTAAATAAAATTAAAAAAAAAAAAAATACGGCGAGTTTTGTTAACTAGACCAATGTCCAAAATGGTAATGGTTAATGGTTTTTATAACGGGTTGCCGTATACTCATAACAAGCACGGCGGCGCTCATCTTTATCCCTCTGCACAGCCATGGCTGCAGCACAGCCAATGGACTGCCGGACCAAATTATCAAAATCATCAATTTCTTAGCGATATCGATCCACAACATCATCAAATGTATTACAATCCACATATGCTACATTCTTCACCCCCCTCAGATTGGCATTCACCAGCAGTAGCAACATCATCATCAGCTGCTGCTACTGCAGTGGCTGCAGCTGCCTCTGCGGCGGATAATTTTTCCACAAATGTTCCAAACGCTCATCAACAACAAATGTTACAATCACAACATCATCATCATAGTCATGGAGGTAGTGGTGCTATTGGCGGTGGCGTCAACGGTGCCGCAGGCAGCTCTATTGGTCAGGGAAACACCAACAATAGTTCACATAGCAGTTCGGTTGGTTCAGCTGGAAGCAATTCGACACCTGTTGGCCCCACATCAGCGAATTTAAACGACAATGGCAGTGGTAATAATCATATTGGCGAACAGCGACATAATAATAATAATAATAATATTGGCGAAGGATTATCATCACCTCCAATTACTGTTTCAGGTAGTGAAATTTCTAGCCCCGGTATTCCTGCTTCATCATCATCTCCACATCTTATTCCACATCATGTACATCATAATAACAATAATAGTTCATCGGCTGTTAACAACAGCATTATGGCGCACAGCAACAACAACAGCAATCATGCGAATAATCGTGAATCACCGGTGAAGACGCAATATTATGAATGGATGAAGAAACCCTCATATCCAGCACAACCAACTCCAGGTAATTGCAATAATATTTCAATACATAAAGAAGTACATACATACATATATGTATTATATAGTTTAATTTGATAACACAATCATGTATTATTGTCTCTGTAAATTGTTGGAATTGTGGTTAGGAATGTCCACATGTGTCTTCTCGTATCGATGCTTCAACATATCGGGCATTTGACAACAATGCCACCCTATTTTTTTTGGCATACCTAATTTTTGTTCTAAAGGTTGTGGAGAAAATCGCAATTACGAAACAGGTGATTTTTTTATTTTCTAAACTGCTGTCTGAGTTCGATCCAAGGCACAGTAAAAAACTAAATAAATTCACTTCGCTTCGGTGTTCAGATTCGGCATAAAACGAGGCCTACGGATATAAGTAGTACGCATAACATGAATCAATGAGGAAACTAGTATAAGATTTTTGAGATAATATTAATTCTAAGACTGCACCTATGTTGTGGGTGAAGGTTACTTACTTGATTATATAAAAGGTATTTGCGTTCGGAACTATGGTTCAACTCTGCTCTGGTAAATTTTTTTTATAAGATTACAACTTATATTACAGTACAGAGGTTTTTCGATTTTGTACCAAATTTAAAAAAAAAAATTTACTGTGAGTGGTGAAATATGCTTAACTACAAAACTGAGTCTTACTTCAAGGCTTTTTGCTGTTTGAGTTGCCGATTCCATCGACGATTTAAAACAACAAATGCATTTAGCTTTATCCCCCTTTATGAACCCAGGGTTCATTTAATTCAAAAAGTAGATAAGTCTAGGGCTTTCGGAACCGGCGTTAAACTGTAGGTCCAACCATGTGGTATCAGGCCTATGTGTATCTCTAGACATCCACTCTAACTTAACCTAACATAGGGTAGAATAAGCCGCTCGCATATGTTTGAATATTTCTATGGGGAACTGGGGTAATTTCTCCGCACTGGCTTGAGCCTAAAAAAAATCGACATTTTTTTAATGTACATTAGGATATCTCGAAATACAAGCATTAGTTAGATAGCGTACATATTTTTTCCAACATTTTTCAGTGGACTAAAAAAAATGTCTATGAATCGAACTAATTCACCAGGCCACCGAGGTTTACCGATATTTGTAATTGTATGATCTTGTACAATTCAGTGAACAAATTTTGACCGAAAAAAAAAACTAAGAAAAAATATACGAAGTGCTGCATTTCGAATACAAATGTACCAAAACCGATGTTGTGATACCAATGTACTATTTGATTTCAAATAGTACCAAAAAAGAACAATTGTATCAAAAAATATCATCACTGGTACAGTAGCTCTCGAGATGATCTCTTTAACTCACTTAAAAATAAGAGAATGCACCCAGCAGCAATTCGCCGCGCTACTAAAACTCACATGCACAATAACGGAACCAAAGCCGAATTATATATGTATGGCAGATAGCAGAGCCAACTCTCTCTTCTTTAATTTATTTCTATGAAGAGACTCAAAACTCTCACAATATTTGTTTATTTGTTCCGCATGCATTTGTTCTTGTTTTTTTTTTTTGCATTTTTAGATATTTATAAAAACAATGCAGTGAGTTGTTATTGTCTTGTTGTAATTGTACTATCACCTGTTATAATTCTGCCATGAGAGAGTCTAACATGGACACTCCTGCCCATGGTTGCATTTCGCAAAACGAAATATTTTGAAATTAAAATCTACTACGCCATTGTATTGAAAACATAAACATAAAATCATTTTTGTTTTTACCTTAAATTAAGTACTAAAGTGTAGACGAAATATTAAAGCTCGTGTTGAGCATGCGTTTGTTTAAACAACTCAGATAAATATTTAAATAAGGTTGAAAATCAAAACAAACCCACAAGTCAGCATAACATTATAAAAATCTAAAATTCAATTTACATATTTGGTTTATTTATGGATTTATTGATACATAAAGCAAAGTGATGGTATTACTCTTTCCTCACATTCATGATGATTTCTTTAAATTCCAACAACCAAAGGTGTTAAATTTTATTTATTTTTTTTTTGTGTTGTCCATCGAGCTGAGAAAAAAAAACCTTGGCCAAAGAAATCTAAAATCTAAAATGATATTGACTAATTTTTAATCATAAATCATTTAACAAATAAAATATTTACTTGTTTCTTTAAGACAAAGTAGGTTATGATACAGTAGTAGTTTCCTTAGAGTTTTCATTAGTCATAGAAGATAGAGGCAAGAACGAAACGATAGAATCTGAGGAGATGATCTTAATTTTTATATCAAACAATACTGTGGATGGGTATAATGCTGAACAGTAATTTTGTGCTGCCTGTTTCTCACAACAATTATCAACTTTATGGTAATACAAAAATATTGAAAGAATGAACTTTAATATTTGTTTCATTACAAACTTTTTGACTCATTCATTAAATTTTTGGTTTTGTAGTAGAGCTCACTGATTTGAGCTGCATCAACAAAAACTGCGAAAGGAATTTCCAAAGTTGTTATTTTTTTTTTTTTTTGTGAACGATTTTGTTTACTTGTATGACTGTTTGTTCGTTCACTTTTTTATCGACATTTATTTTATTTTTTTCTTCGATTTTTTCTCTTCCCTCAACGTATGTCACTCCTTCGCCACGTTAAGTTACCTGAAGCGAGCGCGCTTGTTTGTCTCTAAAATCTTTCAACATCGATTTATGACTCTCTGCATGTATTATATCCATTAAGCTCATAAAATCTGATGGATCGCAATTAACGTTTATGGATGGTTTTTATTTAATCCAGCGGTCAACATTGTGGCATTAAAGAAAAAAATATTTATTTGAATACATTTTTTTTTTTCCTCTTGTTCGTGTATTTTGCTCTTTCCTTTAAAAAAAAAAAATATATGTAGGTATATAAATAAAACGAATGGCATACGCCGCGTTACAATATAAAGAAGCCTGACACTACTACATTGTCTGTAAGGTTTGAGCTCCAATATTTAGTTGCTAATTCTTCTCAGTGTACTATTAAAAAAATTGTATTGCTTATAACTTACAATTTATGCATATTAAATGTCCATTCAATATTATATTAAAAACATTTCGATTGCATTATATATCAGTTTTTATATATGCGCCATATACTACTGATTCAAAGTTGTTGACAAAATTTTTATGATCAACTACTTATATTTAACTGTACTTAAATATTTTAAAATCTATTTATTAGTTATCTGAATGGAAATGAAATTGTGGAAGGACTCGCACAATAATAAATAGTTAATAAATATCATTATATCACGTGTAATCGTTTAATACGTTTAGCGATAACCCTTCAAAATGTTTTATTTCTTTGGAAAATATTACAAAAAATTAATTTTGATAACGTTAATCTGAAGACAATTGAATGATTTAATGCTGTTTTGAACTTTACTATTTTTGTTTTTTTTTTTTTTTCTTTTTTTCATTTAAGTAATTTTTGCTACTTAATCGGGGAAAATTTTTTTAATTTTGTACAGAGAATTTCTTCATGAACCTTAACAATAATTTGCTTAAAATTAATGCGTTTTTTCCGAGACATTTAAGCTAAAAAAGCTAACCAAATCTTTTTTCATACTTTAATCGAAAATTGTATTTTTTCTTGGTACATAAGAGTTAATCTCTTGAGATTCAAACAGAATTTGAGCAAATGATTTTTCCCAATTAAAGTCTCGCTAGCTTAATTTCAATTTTGATTGTTCCTACTTGAATCAAAAAGATAAAAATCATATTAACATTTCCTCTAATTTATAGAATTTTAACAAACTAATTTAAATGCCCTTATGCCGGCGGCAATATTTATAGAAATTAAAAAAAAAAAAACTAGAACAATTGTTTCTTTTCAGAGATAAAAGTATTGAAGTATGAAAAAAATGCAAAATGCATTGATGCAAAACAGAAATCGATCTATGCAACGGTGTTCAAGTACTCCGCCCTCCCAATTTGAAAAAAGTAATATCAAGAAAAACGCGTTTTAAGGTAAAGTCTGAAACCAATGGCGAACTGCGGGCCCGAAAAATAAATTACTGATCCTTTTTTAGCTATTGGTTGTTGTAAAAAAAGTAATACTTTACCTGAGAGAGAGAGAGAGAGAGAGAGAGAGAGAGAGAGAGAGCGCTTGCATCTAAAACTGAGTTAGCGCTCTCTGGAGTAAATATCAATCAGCTAATTTTTTTCTCAGCGATCAATGTTGCCAATCTAATACACTAGGAACTAAACTCTTGTTTTTTATATTTTGTTGTCGTATAAATCAATAAGTAGGCAGCACTGGCTTTCTCTTTTACTTAGAGTAATAGACAGTGTGGCCAACTTTTATTTTTCAAAACCCGCTAAAATGAAGAAAAAAAAAGCGTATTTTCTTTAAAAAAGCGTTAAATTTTTTCCTTATATAAGTGTTTAACACAAATTTTTTAAATATGAATCGTTGAGTGCCAAAGTAGTGTAAGTCAAAAGTGGTGGCAGTATATACACTGGTTAACAAAATAGTCTTTTAAAATATCATTAAAAATGAAAGAATATAAAAATTTCAATTTTCGTTATATTTTGCCGTCTAACTCTGGTATTTCTTAAGATCTATTATCAATTTATACATCGTTGTAAGCAAATACAGAAGCTTACTCATCGAATAAATAAAGATAAAGTTATAGGCAAGTATACGCTTTAACCTACCAAAAATGGGTTTTTCGGCCATAAGTTCAGATTTTGAGGTCAATTCAAAATTCTGAGTATGCAGTTTTTTTCTGCTTGACTATACCTACAATTTGAGTTATGTTTCGAGGAAAGTATATTTTCACTGTCACACAGTGTAATTTATAACTATCACACACCGATGTCGAAGACTATATTCTTTTCATTGCTATCAGCTTCTTCTGGCCATAACACACTCTTTAGTCTGAATTCAGAAGCATTATAAACACTAGTGCTGTTTATTTAAGTCATCAGGTATTTTGTAGTTTCCACAAAATAAATTTTCGTGTTTTCCATTTTTTATATAAAGTAAAAAATTTTTTGAATTGAGTGATTTACGGTAACGAACTTTGGCTTTGAATAAGTTCATTGCTTATTGTTTTAATAAAAAATGCTGTTAGGATTATTCAGGAAATGAATTATTTAGCGGAGCATTTAGTGTTTTTTAAATTGAAAAAAAAAAACGCTAAAAACGCGCTGACCGCTAAATCACTCTTTTCTGCGTTTTAATTTTCAAGCCACACTGGTAATAGAGCAACAAATATTTTAGTCAAGGGCAGCGGTGCCATATTGACAGATTTATCTGTAAATTACAGTTTTTTCGGTCGGCATGCAGTCTTACAAATATTACAGTTTTTTCCCCAATTTGACAGTTTATTACAGTTTTTGCAATAATATGCAAAATAGATTTAAATATGTTTTGGTTATCATAAAAATGTAATTGTATTTCAAGGTAGCATTTGCAGATAGCGAATGTGGAAATAATATTTCCCCAAATTAATACTAACAAAACTAAAATTCAAAAAATTAGCTGAATAGAACAAAAGACTTACTAAAAAAATTACAAAATTGAACAAATTTTGTGGCATCAAGAGAAATATACAAGAAATTTGATGAAACCATTTGGAGAGCTTTTAAAATTGTTGTATTGATTACTTTTGAACTATGACTACTCCAGAAATCGGACCCAGGAATGCTCATTTAATTTTTTAACTAGTCATAACAAGAATTTTATTTCGTGTTTCTTATTAATAACAATAATAAGACAACTATCTCTTGGACTGTCCCCAGGATAGAATGGATAAACAGTATAGTTTTGAGAAACACTTTGTTGCAAAACTTAGTATGAATGAATGGGAGAGTGTAGAACATAACTACACACTCAAAGAGCACACGATTAAGTGGTATATAGATAGGTCACGAACCGAGAATGGAACTGGGGCAGAAGTATTTGGGCCAAGAATCAAACACTCTGAGCCGATGGGGAAGTATCCTAGCATCTTTCAAGCTGAAATTCATGCAATCGACATATGTGCGCAATTCAACCTTGATAGGAAGTACAAACGGCAAGATATCGCTACCATGTCAGATAGCCAGGCAGCAATTTGAGCGTTATGCTCCAAAGAGGTTACCTCTAAACTGGTGTGGGCTGTTTGAGCAAGCTTAATCAACTGGGCAAGGATAATAAAGTCGCTGTTGGGTTCTTAGGAATAGAGGGCAATGATCAGGCAGACGAGCTTGCTAGAAAGGGAGCGTAATCAGGGAAGTACTCAGCCAGAAAGAGAAGAACAAGAGGCAATAACTCTTTAATAATCTTCCGGGACTGAGGCAATCCAAAACGTGTTACAAGAACTGGTTTAATATTAATAGAAAACTTGTATGTTCGTTTGTTTTTTATTTCCGAATCATGCCTAATGAGCGAACTTTTTTCCCCAAATTTTGCATTATTATTGTATTAGGTTTCCCAGAAGTTATAGGATTTAAAATTTCTGCTGCGTTCAAAAAAGCATAGCATCTCCCAAACATGCGGAAAATATTGTATTATTGGACCTATTAAATTTAGAATGTGTGGTGGAATGGTGGGCAAGTGACTGAGGAGCTTTTCAAGTTAAAAACTTTAGTTTTGTTTTTTTCGTTTTTATAGGCTACAGTTTTTTTCCCCAAAAATACAGTTTTTGTTTTTACTTTTTGCAGTTTTTGCTCAAAAAAATATGGCAACACTGGTCAAGGGTCAAAACAGACAAAAAGAGTAAAGTGAGAGTAAAAACAGATGACGTTTATTTTGTTATTGTAATGTAATTGTATATTACACTTTTAACCTGTTACCCCGTTACTCAATGCCATGGCGAAATTATAACAGGTGATAGCAGCGTCAGCTCTGTCTTCTTCTTCTCTAGTTTTTTTTTATATAAAGATAATCTTAACTGTCAAAATCTTTTTTTTTTTTTTGTTTGTTTTGTTTTCCATGCATTTGTTCCTGTGTTTTTGACAATTACGATTTTTAGCAACAACAAAGTAGCGTGTTGTTATTGTTACGTTGTACTTGTTGTAGTGCTGCTACCACCATGTTAAATCCGCTTTGCTCAGTGCTTTACTCTAAAAAGGGAAAAGCTAGAAAACTTCCAAATTCCCAATTGAGAATTAACTTGTTTAAATAGTCAAAAATAAATATACATATAAATCATAATTATAATTTTTAAAATTGTTAATTAAAAATTATCATCAAAAAAAAAATTCGAACCATTAAAAAAACTAACTGCCTATGCTTTTCTTTTGTAATTATAGTATATTACTTTGTAACTAAAAGTCATAAAAAAGGGTTTCAAAGTCAAAACCATATAGCTAAAACAAATACTTAACTATTCAATGGGTACTTCTATATTTGTTTGCATTTTTCCTAGAAATAAATATAATTTTTATACTCGAAGTTTTTTCATTGACTTTAATTTGAAGCAATCTCATAAGGTTGTTCTAATTTCTATCCCCATGTATGTACTATAGGAGAATCATTCTATTTTGTACCTATTTATACTGTGGTGCTGTTGTCGTCAATAGGTGTGGCAATAAAATTTTTTGTTTTTGCGATTAGATTAACTCGGTCGTTTTTTTATTTTTTTTTTTTTTTTATTTTCTTTTCAAATATAACTTTTTCAGTTTACTCTCTCCCCCACGCTTTTACGTTTTGACGCGCTGTCAATCGTCTTTAGATGATATGGTGAAATTAAAACCATTTTTTTTTTTTTTTTTTTGTATTTCTGTTGGCTGGCTTATTATCGTAGAGTACACAGAACAACAACAAAAACTCATAATGGCAATTGCGCGCCTTGATAACAACAAATAAATATATAAAAAAAAACAGAAATACAAGAACAAAAACAAACCGAATTTATTAAAGCGTTTTGTCATAAACCAATAAAAATTAGAATTACTTCCAATAAAACTAAATAGCGACATTATTTAGCAAATCTTTTTCACAATTATTATTATTATTTTGGAAATACCTATGATAAAAAAAGAGAAAAAAAAAAAAAAGAAAATAAGAATTTATTGGCAAGAACAAAAAAAAAAAATAAATAAATAAACGGAAACACAAGTGCAATGAAAATGTAAGACTTTGGAACTCCAAACCCCACAAAAATGTTATGTACCTACGTACAAATATAATATACATACCTACGATAAAAAATTGGGTATGGAATTATTTTTAATTGTTGAATAACAAATTTAATGGCATCAAAAAATATTATTGTGATTAGAAACAAAACCCCAAAAGAAAATCTCTCAGTTTATAATTTTCAACAATTTATGTTTATACCCACAACATTTTTATTTTTTTTTTATCTATTCTCTTCCAAAAACACACAACAAAAATAAAAAAGCTCATACTAAAACGAGATTAATTCATAAAATTTGTATTGACAGGTTTCATACTATGCTTGGCATAAACTTTAATATCGCATGTCATTTAAAATGACACATTGAGATTTAATATGTCAATATATACAAAATTTATGTGTGGTCATATATAAAATATACACTAAAGATTTATACAACCTCCAAAAAAACAAAAAAAAAACAAAAAACAAAAAAATCGAAACGAAAATAACTACACTAAAATATGCTAAAGGTTTTCCAAATACTTAACTAAAAAATAAATAATCAGAAATTGAGTATCGGGTGAGTTTGAATGAATAAATGAACGAACGCCTTGAAATTTTATATACAAAAAAAAAAAAATATTTTTAATAATTTTTCTAACCCCAAAATGTACGCTGCCTCGCAATCAAATTGAAATACACATACACACATATATAAATACAGTATGTAAGCAGAATTCATACCCGCTTTTAATATAAGTATAAGGCATAAATGATAAGGCATTAAAAATGGAACAAAAATGGCTTCACACACCTCACATTATTCAATTGAATCGAAAATATAGAAAATGATTGTTATCAATTTTGTTGTTATTTTTTTTTTTCCTTTAAACCTATCCAATTCGGAATGAATATATGTGGCAAAGAGACAGACAGACAAACAGACAGACAGTTAGTTATACAGGTAGACAGACAGTCATATAGGCAGACAGGGAAAAAAACACAAATGCATACGCAAAGTATATACCTAGAAATTCTTCCAGTTTTCTGATTAAGGCTCTTGAAATGTTTGTTATACTGACGGGCATGGATTAACAGACAAATATTGTGTTGTTGTTGTTATTGTTGGTTTTTGGGTTTTTTCGTTTTTGGTTATAGGTACATAATGTTAAAGTCAAGTTAGCTTAAGACTTTTAGCTGGGATTAATTGTGTAAATAAATATAGTATATTTGTGGTATTTACAATTTGTTGTTGATTTGATATTGAATTATTTGATTTGATTATTTATTTTAATTGTAAGAATATTACATCGAAAAAGAACAACAACATCAACTTATGACGTGACGAGGAAAAATATAGCTTATATGCTTAACTACAGTGGTTCTATTAAGTTAGAGTATACTTTAAGTACTTAATACTAATATTGATCAAGGATTATTAAAGGTCTTATTAAATTGTATAACACATTTTCATAAAAAAAAGAAAGGCGTAATTAAAAAAAAAAAACAAATAAATATCCAGACCACAAACTTGGCAAAAAAAATTTTCTGCGATTAAAATTGCGAAATATCCAAAAGAAAGTGTCTACCTAGGTGATCGTAAAGTGTACACCTTCGAATCATTGTCAAATCCGATTTACCTCGATTTACCCTCGAAAAAAAAAACTTCCTAAAACTCGGAGAGAAGAAATTTCAAAGCGTGCACACTGTAAATAAACACGTAGGAGTATACACTTCTAGACATAAACTATTCAGTGTTGCCAACTAAAGCACGGAAATTTTCTTATAGTGTTCACCTTGGGACTCTCTCTCTCTCTCCTACACTATAAAAAATTTTATTTTGAAAGGAAAACTGAAGCAATTTTTTCCAAATTAAAAATACTAAAAACGAAGAATAAGGCCTGCTTCAAAGTATATAAAAAATGTTTTTCAACAAATTAATTTGAAGTGTGAACTGCCAAATTTGAAAGAAATTTGCAAAAAATTTTAATTTGGAAAAATTTTTGCAAATTTTTGTAATATAACAACGTTTGAGATTGAACCAAAATAGAAAAAGAAAACGTAACTAGCTTTCATTTTGGTTCATTATTTATGAAGAACTTGGGCTGGAAAAAACACGACTTTTTGAAGTCACTGTTTGAAAACTTTCAATAATATTTTGAAATTTGGTTAATAGAAATAAATATGCCAATTATTTTAAAAACTTTAATCATAAAAAAAACAGAAGAATCTTTGTTCAAACGTTGAAATTATGGCTTGCGAGCGTTGTAAAATTTACAAATGTTCGTTTTAAGATAAAAACTCAAAAAACTTGAAACACAATTGCTTGAGTTCAATAGTGTAATCGTCTGTAATAATAGAAAAGTAATAGAAAATTAAGAGTTAAACTATCACTGAAATTATAAATTAACACGGTTTCTGCATCTCATGATTTATGCATATTCGAGTTTTAGCTTATTACAATTCCATTATAAGTTGCATTTGAAAAACTTACTCATTTCTTATTTCAATTCGGAATTTACCTAGGGTTTTTCTGGCGTTTAAGTAAACGTAAACATGACGTTATTTGCACATTTAACCGTTAAAAAAAAATATAATCATTATTATCAGTAAGTTTATTTAAAAAAAAAAAAAGTGTACAAATGTTTCCTTTTCAAATAACTTTAAATTCTCAAATAAATGACAATAAAAGCTCACTTGTCAATCACATACAGACAGACAGACATAGATACTCGGACATACCTAACTATAGATACAGGTAACCCTTGAATAATTAGGGAGTTAAATTTCAGATAGACATATTTGTTTGTCATATAAATCATTTGGGGATTATAATTTATTTATTTTATTAGCATTTATGGATGCAAATAAATAAAATAAAAAATTTTATAAAAATTAATTAAAATGAAATAATTAGGACAGAAGGTCTCGTAGGGAAATTTCCATGCATTAATTGGCAACACTGAATGCTTTATGTAGTTCCCGTTATTCACCGAGATTTTTAGCAACGAGTACATGAGTGGAAACTGAGAGAACTTTTTAATAACTTTCACAAGATGGTGCCTCTCAGGTAATATTACTGTCTTGCTCTTACAAAACTACTTCTAATTACATTTCCCATCAGAAAAAGCAAGATAACATCATCTTGTCAAACTTTCAGAATAATCCTCTCAATTTCTATTCATATACTCATTGATTTTTGGTTATGTCTTGAAGTGGAAAATCGTACACGTTTATTTACAACATGCACAACATGAAATTTCTTCTCTAAAATGTTTGCAAAGTTTTATAATCTCAAGGGGCTGAATTCATCGAAATTTGACTATTTTTTTATCGTACAATAATATTCCAAATGAATGTGGATAATATTGCGGGTGAAAAAATTCTTTTGCCTACGCTTCAAAAATTACGCCATGTCTCTAAGTTGGATACTTTTTTGGCCTCTAGATGGACACTTGCGTTTTTTATGAAAATGTGTTTGCCCATCTCCATACACACTGTTGTTGTTTTGACTACATTTGTTCATGAAGCCTGTCATACATTACTTCAAATAAAGAATTAAACCTGAACTAAAGTCATGACTTGGAAAACTAAGGTCTAGATTTAAATTTCATAGTCTCCTAAAAACTATCAGAAAATGTGTTTTTTAGTACAATCTATTAACATTTATGATGGTATATGTAAATTTTAACAATTTTGAAAATTTTCTGATGGCATTTTTGAATAATTTGGAATGTCCCCAGTGTACCTCAAAAAGATTCAGACTGAATTCTTCTTTTCTGTAGATTTTTTAAGCAATTTTTTTTTTTTATTTCAACTTGGTGAAGCCTTCCAACTCAATTTCATGCTGTTCCCAGGAAGCTTGCGCTAGTTTTCAATCGCTCGTGTGACTTTAATTTCACTTTTATGTTACACTAATGGAAACTTTAGTAGTCCAATTGGTTCCCAGTAGTCCAACTGATTCAAGAGATCTTTTATGAGTAAAAATTTTTGTATATAGTTGAAAAATATATCACTTTTTAGAAGGGTTACCTGTATACATATACCATACAATTTAAAGGTATTCCAGTTAAAATAAAATTTACGTATCTATTATCATATAAAATAAAAGCAAAAAATTTATAATATTTTGTAAACAAATAATTCAACACGTTTTCAGCATATGCTGCATTGGGACAATATCTAAAGCAACAAAAATAAAAACATTTAACGCGCATATACATATGTATATCTACAGAAGATTTAAAGCCAATTCCATCACCATATAATAATAATAATAATAATGAAATGAAATGCGTAATCGCTAAATAACACAATAAAGTAGCAATAATTATAAAAATTAAATGAGAAATTGTAAATTGTACGCTATGCTTAACAATGAATGAATGAATGAAATGAAATCGTACGAACGAACCACCAACTAATGAATGAATGGATGTTAAATTATTACTATTATTATTATTATTATTACTCAAATAATTATTATTGCCGCTGGTAAAAATGTTGCAGTGATTTTTCGAATGTACACAAATCAAATTAATTTATTTTTTTATATTTTTTCTTTTAATATCATAAAAAAAAACACACAAAACTTTTCATACTTAAATTTAATCTTACGATTAATATTTTTATTTTGTATTTTACTTTTTTTACAATAATTTATAAAATTCATGGAATTAATATAAAAAAAAACAGAAGAAGCTACTACCAACTCATACTCATATGTAAATATGCATACAAAAGGCTTAGTATCAACAAATAATAAATATTATAAAATAATTAACCTTTGGGAACGTGACGATGTTTGTGTGCGTTCCTCTCTCGCACATTTATGCGTCAATAAATTTTCAATCTTTCATGCATTATTGGCTACAACAACAACACACACACACATACAGATTTCAAGCCTAGGACTGCTACTGTTCTTTTTGGTAATTTGTATGTGTACAATTTACACAGAGTGTAAGGCATAATTATTATAGCACAATTATTATTGACGCTGTAGAGCTGTCAACTTTGGTTTCTTCTTTTTATTTTATGAAGATATATTAACACTAATAATAATAAAAAAAATATAAAAAAAAATGCTAATACTAATAATAATAATAATAATAGTTGTAGTAGTTGTATAACAATAGCAAAGTTTTACGAACCATTTAAAATGTGAATTACTATTGTTACTGTTACCTGCTACTGCTACCGTACACTTATGGATGGCTATTACTTTGCTTGTAGTATTTTTTATGCAAATATCACACAAACATTTAATAAATAACTTTATGAATTGTTTACTTTGAATAATGTGATAAAGAAAAATACAAAAGTGTATGGCTATTTATAAATAAAATTTATTTTTAGAAATATTTAATGCGAAATTAGTTTAGAGAATTTTTTTTGGAGTTACATATGTTATGGAGAAGTGGTTGAGATTTTTTTTTATCCTGGAATTCCGTTCATAGTTCCCTTTTTCAATTGTAATTTGAAAGCTTTTTGTTGGTTTCTGATGATTCGTTGAATAATTGTTTTCTAAACGGATTCCAATCAAAGTTTAATTTCTTAATTTTAAATCGAAATATTTTGATTCTCTGAATCCGTCCCTCATACATTTAAGCGAAGATACATTAAAATAATTTGTTGTTGTTGCAAAATGTTACGAAGCATTTCGCCGTTGTTGCAGATTTGAACGAAAACGGCGGAGAGAGAGTTTTGTGATATTTTGCATACAGATTCTTCGAAATGTCAAAAGAAATCCCCCACATGCATTGTAATTTCTCAGTGTAGGTATGTAAAATTAAGCATGTATGAGTGAACGAAGCAATTGGACTCGTCGAGTTTTGTCATGTGTTAACGAGTTCGCTGAGCACTCTCTCAACAACGGAGATGAAAAATTCGTTGGCTCTCTTTTCACATATTCGCTGAAATGTGTGACGGGCGTAATCATAGCAGTATAATAGAGGCAGCCGTATGCGGGAGGGAAACTAAGCTTAACTGTCAAACTATGAAGTGAGAGTGTTGAGCGTAGCGGTTTTTATATGAATTGAAATCACGAAATACACACATATGCGTTCTATCGGTGTATGTTGAAAGGCAAGAATGATAGAATACAAGATTACGCCACGCGCATCTCCGTTATTTGGCTCTCACAAGATTGAGCGGAAGCTTTTGTGTCTGTGACGTAGATTGTCATTTTCTTTATTTACATTTACATATAAACAGTGCATTATGAGGCCGCTGAAAAATTTAGTTGGCGAAAATTTAAAAAATCAAATCTCGGCTTGAACCCAAAAGTAAATGTCTTACTCTTCATCGATCCCTCATTGAATTTCACACTAAAGATATACTAATTATGCAAAGTATCTGCTTGTGCGAGCGTCGAAAGTTGCAATATCGTTTCGGTAGTATTAACATTAATTTTTTCAAAAAATTATAACAACAATTTTTTTTAACAGACCTGATTCATAAAATTACAACAAAAATTTTACCTGTAATTTTTTCTTGTTTTATATCATTTAATTCTTTGGATTTTTTTTACTGCGCTTTATGAAGCAACTTGATCGCTACATTTGTGGCACATATTATGAATATAAAGTTAACTATTTTAACTTATAATGAAGACAAATAACTATTAATATTCCATTTTATATTTGTATTTGCAAATAACTGAATTAAAACTAATAAATGTCATTTATTTCCACATTACATACAAATGTTTAAATGTTCACGTTTAAAATGTAAGTAGTCTCCACCGCTTTCTCTTTAAAAATTTTACTTGTGACGACATGTGCAGAGAGAGACAATTTTGATCAACTTATTGGCGTAATCTTGTATTCTATCATTCTAGGTAAACTATTCTACTTAGTCATGTTCGAGAGTTCAAAGTAAGAATTTTAGCGTCACAGGGTGCGACCATTTCACTACAATTCGCACATACATAAATCATATTCTAAATTCGAAGAAAACACATTTAATTCAGTCATTTTCACTTTCATTTCCTTTTCGACCTTCGTTTTACTGTTTATTTACTTCGGATTTGTTTAGGTACCATAACAAATTATTTCGCTCTTTTGCATGATTTTCCTTAGAACCTTAAAAAAAAAATGAAAAAAGACAAAACAATTTTCTCTGCAGTTTTTCTTTCTTTTTTTACTGGAATAGGGTTCCTCCGAATATTTTTTTACATTTTCTATTTAAAAAAAAAAAAAGAAATGAAAAAAAAAAGAATGAAAAAAAGAAATTGCAGGAAAATTTCAAGGTTCTATTTATACAATTTAATAAGAGACGTAAACGATACACCACTCTCTCTACTCGCTTAAAGTCGCTTTTTTCGAAATACAGAACAAGCCATACATATACAGTGAAGGACAAAAATCTACGTACACAGTGTCGGATTTTCAGTTGCTGTAAAATGAAAGAACTAAAGGATAAATTAGGTTTGCAGTTTTATAAACGAGGACTGTTTATTTAAAAAAAAAAAAAAAAATACTTCAACTATTTATTAAAAAAAAAAAAAATCACAAGCTTAACAAAAAATAAAAAAAGTTTTCATAAAATACGAAACTACCTAAATATTAACTATTTATCATGAGCAATAACATTTTATGCCACTTTCAATATTTTGCGGGTCCTCCTTGGGCGTCAATTGCTGCTTGCAGTCGTCGTAGCTGTAAGGCATCTAAATGGTATTGAAGTAAATTTTTTTATTTTTTATTAATGAATGAATAATCATCCTTTATAAAACTGGAAACCTAATTTTTCCTTTAAATTCTTAGGTTTAGAGAAACTGAAAATTCGACGCGGTGTAAGTAGATTCGGTTCTTCACTGCCCAGTATTTTAAGATAAACAAATTTAAGTGGATAGAGAGTGGCGAATCGAACGCACCTAATGATTACATATGTATGTCTATAAATTAATATAAAAAATCTATATCTCTTGATTTATTAAAGGAACATACTCAGAGGCTGAACATTGCACCACAACCACGAGTAGTTTAGATGAATTATTGGACACAAGCGGTACGCACCAATTTAATTCAATAATTAATTCAAAAAAATCCAAAAACAAAAAAATTACTCAGAAATATTTCAGTTTTGTTTCTGTTTCTTTTGCTTTATATATCCTAAATACCTAAACCAGCATGCTATAAATTTACAATTATAGTTAATTACGAAAAAAATTTAGAAATGATTATAATTTTATAACATACATACATTCGTTTGCTAGTTTTGTATTTCGCAACGCTCTTATCCCATTTTTTTTTTTTTTTTTTTTTTTACATATTTTTGTGGATGTAGCGAAAAACAATTTATGGTTTTATGATGTTCCATAGTTTATGAATGTTGCATGCAACTATAAATTCAATACTAGAACGCAGGGTAAATAATAATTATGCCGTTCGTTTGTGACTAGCTTTTCTTCTTTTTTTTTATAAAAAATTGTTGGTAGTTTGCTTTTAGGCTTTTTATTGAGCCAGGTAAAAGAAAGAAAAAGATACCGACATGGCATGTTGACTGCTTGATTTTGTTGTTGTTTCCCATTGGCATACAATTTGATGGCGTGTTTAACTGCCATTTTTATTTCATACTACATACCTTAAGTACAAACAAAATACATAGGAAAAACACACTAACAACAGCAATATCATGCATGCAACGTATAAATATTTTGTGGTAGCATACCCGTGGCATAAAAGAAACCGGTCTTTTCCATATAAGCCAACAGCAAGCCAACAACGACAACGTGTGAGTAAGTCAGTCAGCAAGCAATCAGCCCCAGTAATCAACCAATGGGATACAAGTTGGGGCTTTGGTTTTGGCTTGGCATATGTTGCGTGCAGCAATTTGGTACTAGAGGCACGTATTTCTGTGCATTCATATATATGGGTGTGTGTGTTAGAACCCATATGCATTTGCACATACATTGAACTGACTGAGTGCTGTGCCATGTTTTGCTGTTGCACGCGATCAGATAAAATTTACAGGAAATTTTTTATTCCAATTATTGTTGGGTGAAAATAATTTGCATGTTTTTTTGCTTTCAATTGTGATATACGCCATTTTTTATAATTTTTTTTTCTGTAATATAATTGATGTGTGTTTTTGCATGATGTATTTAGCCTTTTTTAGGAAGACTGAGTTTTTACTAGATACTTTAAAAATATTTGTAATTTTATATATTTAACAAAAATATTTAATGTTTGACATGTATCATTTAACCTTTACAGAAAAACACCTTCTATTTTGGTTCTCGGATATTACTTTAAAAGTTATTGTTATTTGCTGAAAATTATCAGAAAAAAACAAATACCATTAACTTTTCTTTATCAATATCAGCAGGAAGTTTCAAATTTGCTTTACTGCGTATATTGAAATATTCATTCAACTTGCACACCTTTACTTTCACCTTAATTTTTATTATAAATATTTTTATTTTGTTTAACATTGAAATACTTGCTTTCAATATAATCAAGCAATCAACTGAAACAATCATAGCACTAAAAAAAAGTTATGTGTAAAATTGGAGGTGAATAACTCACAATTGCTGGAAAGAAAGCACGTGGATTCACTGATTGAAGACCGCCCTCTCTACGTTTTTTTTTTATATGAAGTTTTTACGCTCTCAATTTAAGGCACTCTTTTCGTTTTTTCTTTATATGAAGTTTTTGCCCTCTTAATTTAAGACTCTTCTTTCATTTTTTTATGTGAAGTTTTTACGCTCTCAATTTAAGACTCTCTTTTTGTTTTTTTATATGAAGTTTTTACGCTCTCAATTTAAGGCACTCTTTTCGTTTTTTTTATATGAAGTTTTTGCCCTCTTAATTTAAGACTCTTCTTTCATTTTTTTATGTGAAGTTTTTACCCTCTCAATTTAAGACTCTCTTTTTGTTTTTTTATATGAAGTTTTTACGCTCTCAATTTAAGACTCTTCTTTCATTTTTTTATGTGAAGTTTTTACGCTCTCAATTTAAGACTCTCTTTTCATTTTTTTATATGAGGTTTTTACGCTCTCAATTTAAGGCTTCCTTTTTGTTTTTTTTTTATGTGAAGTTTTTACGCTCTCAATTTAAGACTCTCTTTTGTTTTTTTATATGAAGTTTTTACGCTCTGAATTTAAGACTCTTCTTTCATTTTTTTATATGAATTTTTTACGCTCTCAATTTAAGACTCTCTTTTCGTTTTTTTTATATGAAGTTTTCACGCTCTCAATTTAAGACTCTTCATTCATTTTTTTATGTGCAGTTTTTACGCTCTCAATTTAAGGCTCTCTTTTCGTTTTTTTATATGAAGTTTTTACGCTCTGAATTTAAGACTCTTCTTTCATTTTTTTATATGAATTTTTTACGCTCTCAATTTAAGACTCTCTTTTCGTTTTTTTTATATGAAGTTTTCACGCTCTCAATTTAAGACTCTCTTTTTGTTTTTTTTATATGAAGTTTTTACGCTCTGAATTTAAGACTCTTCTTTTATTTTTTTATATGAATTTTTTACGCTCTCAATTTAAGACTCTCTTTTCGTTTTTTTTATATGAAGTTTTCACGCTCTCAATTTAAGACTCTCTTTTGTTTTTTTATATGAAGTTTTTACGCTCTGAATTTAAGACTCTTCTTTCATTTTTTTATATGAATTTTTTACGCTCTCAATTTAAGACTCTCTTTTCGTTTGTTTTATATGAAGTTTTCACGCTCTCAATTTAAGACTCTCTTTTTGTTTTTTTATATGAAGTTTTTACGCTCTGAATTTAAGACTCTTCTTTCATTTTTTTATATGAATTTTTTACGCTCTCAATTTAAGACTCTCTTTTCGTTTTTTTTATATGAAGTTTTCACGCTCTCAATTGAAGACTCTCTTTTTGTTTTTTTATATGAAGTTTTTACGCTCTGAATTTAAGACTCTTCTTTTATTTTTTTATATGAATTTTTTACGCTCTCAATTTAAGACTCTCTTTTCGTTTTTGTATATGAAGTTTTTACGCTCTCAATTTAAGACTCTTCATTCATTTTTTTATTTGAAGTTTTTACGCTTTCAATTTAAGGCTCTCTTTTCGTTTTTTTTTTTATATGAAGTTTTTACGCTCTCAATTTAAGGCTTCCTTTTCGTTTTTTTTTTATGTGAAGTTTTTACGCTCTCAATTTAAGACTCTCTTTTTGTTTTTTTATATGAAGTTTTTACGCTCTGAATTTAAGACTCTTCTTTTATTTTTTTATATGAATTTTTTACGCTCTCAATTTAAGACTCTCTTTTCGTTTTTGTATATGAAGTTTTTACGCTCTCAATTTAAGACTCTTCATTCATTTTTTTATTTGAAGTTTTTACGCTTTCAATTTAAGGCTCTCTTTTCGTTTTTTTTTTTATATGAAGTTTTTACGCTCTCAATTTAAGGCTTCCTTTTCGTTTTTTTTTTATGTGAAGTTTTCACGCTCTCAATTGAAGACTCTCTTTTTGTTTTTTTATATGAAGTTTTTACGCTCTGAATTTAAGACTCTTCTTTCATTTTTTTATATGAATTTTTTACGCTCTCTTTTGGTTTTTTATATGAAGTTTTCACGCTCTCAATTTAAGTAAGCGAAAAACTTCATCTAAGAAGAAACGGTCGATGAATCCGCTTTTAACTTCTTGGTAATGACTGACAAACCTGAACAACCACTCCATTTTCTGCTCCGATTATTTTAGCATCACTTTGAAAAGAAATATTCAATATGAGACGAATTGAAAATAACCATAAAAGTTTAAAAACAAATGTAGCATAATATTAAAACGACCTGAACAAAAACAAAAAAAAAAAATTAATAGAATTAAAAGCCACACTCAAGCATACATATATATGTGTATGTTTACGCAGGATCTACATAAAAAAAAAAGAAAATATTTATGGCAACACTAATTCATTTGTGATTGTTGCACTTTTGTGCCAAAAAATAAACGTCAAATCGAATCAAATGATTTTATGATGTAATTTGAGCTAATATTTACGATATAACAGCATCTAAAATACACCACAAAATGCCAAATAATGTTATTGTTATATTGTCGCTTGGGTGACGTCGACAATGACGACGACTACGACTACAATGATGGCGGCGGCTATATGGTACACATCTATCGGATGAAAATATTTACGATGTTATAAGAACAACAGCAACAACAACAATACCGAAAACAACCAACAAACAAAATAACAAAAATGCGTTAAAACACTTTAAGATAAAATACATACATAGTACAACATTAAATACAGAATGAGCGAGAAGGGGGAGGAGGGGTGAAGGAAGTGAAGGATAACATATCGTTTGCCTTTTGAGATTTTTCTTCTCTTTTTTTTTTTGCAAACTAAGTTTTTCCTAATGTTTTTTTTCCTTACTACATAACTAGAGCATATAAGTGTGTAAATAGTCGAGTGGAATCTCATGAAATTCATAGCACATAACTAAAGCTGCTACTATTTCCAACAAAATCAAAACAAAGAACCACAAAACAAATTGTTGAGTACAAATGCAGACAGGCCAAAGAACGTACCAAGTTCAATCTCTCTTGGGTGCAATTCGAAAAATTACGACTCGTGATTTCAAAGTACGGTGCAGGAGGATAGGAACGAACTTAAATGTTGAAGAAATTATTCAGCGCACAGCATTTTTGTTTTAACAAACGCACAGACAACTGTAATATTATGCACGAATTACACAGTATGCCAAAATGCTAAAGCGGATACTGAAAAATTATGGATACTGGTGTCCTAGTTAGACACTTTTTTGTATAGAATAAAGATAACACTACGAAGCATCTTTTGGTGCAACTGCATATATATATTAAGGAAGTCAAGAGCTCTATCTATACATTTTTGAAGCCGGTAGATCCATTTCGAAAAACAGTCCTTAAAATCGGTTTTTTTTTTTGGGTTTGCAACTTCGATATTAACTACATTAATTATCTCCTCATTATTGTTGAAGACCTTTCCTTTTAAATTTTTTTTATTTTTGGAAACAACCAGAAATCATACGACGCTAGGTCCAGGAATATAGTGCTGGACGAATTTCTTTAATCCCTGAGAGCTCAATGAAGTTGTTCGTTTTTTCAGCAGTGTGAACTAGGGCGATATCTTGTTGGAAAAATAGTTGCGCAGTACTTCTGCTGATTGGCTTTAATGGGTGGATTAGCACCTTCTGGCCTTCTTACCATCGACTGTCGCTTGGTTTCTCGTTGTCTTACTCGAAGAATTTAGCTTCATCACCTTTTACAATTTTATTGAAGGAGCTGTACTCTTCATTTTGAAATTTTTGAATAAAATATTGAGCATGTATAGATATTTAAGGATGATCATGTTTCCAAGATCATCCCTAAATAATCGCGATACAACCATCGCATTCAAACCCTTTTCCTCAGCAATCATTTCCTGGGTCAATCTTGAATCTTCGTAAGTTTTAGGCTTAACCAGAGCCATAATTACGTCATCAGTCGAAGATTTTGGACGACCTTCACGTGATACGTCCTCCCCCACCTCTCCAGAACCATTTCGAGACGGCCACAAGCCATGGTGTATTCTCTCCATATGATATTTTACACTCATTAAATATTTACAAAGCCTTGAGATTACGCCGAAATCCGTAAAGAATGGCAAACCAAATCTCTAGCTGTGATGACAGTGGAGTTTCCTCCGACTCTTTCTCAGTAGTTTTGAGTTTTCTTGTCTCCATGTTGACTGTTTTCACTGAAATATCGTTATACTATGCCAAATCATCTGTCATATTTTGATTTGTTAAAAACTTATTCAGTGTTGCCAACTAAACGAACTTTTGTTAGCCCCCTCGTAAACAGGATTGCGGCGTATCGATGATTTTATGTGGCATAAAAACGCAGCGTAATTCGCTTAGCTGAACGGAATTTTTATTACTGTCATCTTAAAAAATTATGCATGCATTCGTGTTTGTGTATGTACTTTCTCATAATAATAATTATAATAATAACAATAATAAGATATCTTTATCTGCCCTAAATTTATATTCAATCGCTAAATGCAACCCTGTTACTTTGTCGCTCGACGAAAATATAGAAATAGATACAAGTCGACATAAAATCGTAACAGCGTTTTTACGCCATAATATAATTTACAATCAAATCCAGCTGACCAGACTTTTTTTTTTTTTACTTTTACGCGAATCCATAAATTGTTTTACCTTTTGTCCTCCATTTAGATTAATTTTGAACTTCATCATACTAACCAAAACCACCTATTTACCGGTTGTCCAAAAAATTTAAAGAAAATTTTAATTTTATTAGTTTTGCTTCTTTTTTTTTTCTTTTAAATCCCACTGTGCATCATTGCCTCGGTCAGAGATTAAGCGTGAAATATTTCAGTGTTCATTTTGAAAATTATATGAACACTTGTTGTACACTTTAATATACTCGTACTTAAAGCCAAATGTTTTCTTTCTTTAAATTTCAAGTACAAAACAGTTCCGATTTCTTTTCCTGGTATTTTGGTTTTCTTTTCTTTCTTTTTTTATCCATGATACATACAAATAAACCAAGCGCAATAATAAATGTTTCCCAGGACAATTAAGGTGTCATTGTTTCTTTCATCAGTATTCAAAATGTGGTAGCATCCCAGTGATAATTGTTCACAGAGACTTGCAGATACTTTCATTTTTTGTTTTCGTTGTCTTTTTGCTTACAAACATTTCGTTTGTTCTTCTGTCGGCACTCAAAATATTTTGCCATCATTGGTGCCAACATTTATAGCTACTCGCTACTCATACTGGAATTTATGAACATAAAAATACCAATTACACTCAGACTTCCTTGTCGCTTTAGTAAAACTGTTATGGATTGTCAACGTCTATGGTCATTACAATTACGGGGGTTGGTTAGTTGAATTGATATTCATACCGGGAAGCTACTCAAGGTTAGATGAACAATATTTGTATCTTATCTCTGCAGGGATGCACAGTGCGACGAACACTGAACTTGTGAAACTGAACAAAAATATGTATCTGTGATTTGTCCTTCGGGAACATTTTTCCTTTTTTTTTTTTTTGGTTATTTACAGGCATTTATAATTGCTTGTAATATTTGGTTTCATTGTTCATTTTTTTTTCTTTTTCTTTTTTAGTTGGTATTAGGTAATTGCAAATTATTTTGTCACAGTTTATTGTTATCACATATGGGCAGTTTATGTTCACATTGGGGATTTCCAACGTGATATGGCTGAAACAACATACTTTCTTCTTTTTTTTTTAATAATTTTTAAATAGTTTCAATGCTTTCACTTTATGGTCGGTATAAGGTGAGGTATCCCATTGACTTTCGGAACTCAATTAGTGCATAGGGTTTTCATTTTAATGCCACAAAGAGTTTTACTAACATTTATGTAATTTTTCATTGTGTAGATAATTTTAAAACTCATTTAGCCGGTAATAAACGCTACACGTGCTCTTCGGCTTTTTTGACCTCACAGTCTTTATTAACACCCGTAATAAAGTAATCACATATTTAGCCCAAGTTAAATATAATTGAACACCACGCTTTTGACGCGGGCTTTAAGATTCAATATTGAATACAAGAAGCAAAACTGAGTAGTAATTACTATAGTTAAGTAACTTATTTTTATGCCTCGTAGTTTTTACAGCAGAATAAGCCCTCGGTGAAAATCCTCAATAGTATGTGGTTTCTTGAGTTTCTTTTTAGTTCCTTGCTCGATTTGTACATATATGCTTTTTCTTCAGCGTTCTTTTCTATATACTTTTAAGTCTTCCGCGCTACCAGCTGCCTTGAGGCAGTCATTTTGACGGAATATATTATCACCACGGCTCGGATTTTGTTGACTTGTCATTTGAAAATGTAACTGTAGCATTTTAAAGTTATCTTCTTTTTCTTTCCAAAGCGGCAAAACTGAGATTTATGCTTTAAACATAATCAAAGCAGCCGACCGCGGACATTTTCTGAGAGAATAAACCCAAAAAAAGCGTCAACCCCTAGCGTCAAGAATATGTAGTTGGATTTGATTTTTGTTTTTACAATTAATTTTGTTGTTATTCATGTTGCCATTTAAAAAAAAAATAACAGGAAAAATTCAAGATTCTGCAATTCGAAACAATTGTTGAATAAACAAAACGTTGACATCGATAGCTCTCTCTGGTGATTTAATGTGGTACAATTTGCCGTAGAATTAAGCGACAGCGATGTAACTTTATTTAAATTTGCCAGTGTCGATGTTGAGCGAAGTTTCTTGTTGTGCAAAATGTTTGCTAATTTATTTCAGTTTATTTCAATGCAATCGAAAAAATGGTATATAAACATTTTTTTTTTAAATTTATATGAATTTTAATAATTTTTTAGTTAATTTTTTAGTTAATTTTTAAGGTAATTTTTAATAATCTTTTAAGGCATTTTACTGGTAATTTTTTAAGTTTTTATAGGCCAACAAAATCCTAGCCCTGATTATCACATTCCATTGTTTTTGAATCGTGTTGTCAACTAAAATCAAACGACATCTTTCATTCATTTCATTTTATTTTGGTTCAATAGAAAACGTCTTTACTGGCTAACAATTACGATACTTATCAAAGTTATTCTAAGACAAAATGATTAAAAAAATGGACGTTTGGTCACCTTATTTTAACAATTCAGCAAGGCAGCCATTTTAGTAAGCTCGCTTATAGACAATGAGATGCCAAAATGTTTTTGTATCTCTTTTTTAAAGTAATTCCTCATAGATTTTAAACTTTTTGCATTGGATGCAAAACGTTTTGGTTTTAATTTAAAATCTTTTTTGGATTAAATGAACTTTCTCTCAATTGGCATTCTGTTTGGTTTAAACTACTGGTTTAAAATTGAGTACAAAAAAGTTCAAAAAGTGGGAAACTTCTACAATACGCGAGCGATAAAGTGTTATGTCTTCCCATAACAGCAGGTCTTCTAATGAGACTGAAGCGTAACAAATCAATTGATGTAATGGAAAGATGAACACACCTGGAGAATTCAATGGGAACACTCTAGTGTAAATACTTTGTAAACTAGTTGTAGTGCTAAAACACAATAAAAAAAGTCATAATTTCCTTTCCATTTCTGAATACTTCATTTAAAAGCATCAGCCAATCAGCGTTTCGCTTATTATCATTAAGCTTACTATTTAAACATACACACACATACACACAAAATATTCTAAAAATTCCTCCCTAAACATACACATAGTAAATTTTATGAATTAAATTAAAATTACTATAAACAAGTACAATTTTAACTTAATACTAACGCTAAATAATATTTGTTATTATTGTATAATACTCTCGTATTTCTTATGGCATGCCATAAATTATAGATACTCCTAAGTAGTCGTTCATTAGACGAGACAAATTCCTAATAACCTTATGAATTAATTCATATGTATGTATTGGTGTGTGTGTGTATATATTTTGCCAATAGATTGTCAATTCAATTCAACACAACACACAATAATCAATTTCCATTTTTTTTTTTTTTTTTGTTATTGTAAAAAAAAAATATAACGAAAAATCCACTTCTATAAAACTTTAAGCCTTTGGCCTATCTTCTTGTTTGTTAACTTTACTTTGTCGGCACAATATTTTGTTAAACCATTTGAAAAAAAAAATAGTAATAATAACTACAATAACAACAAAACGTGATAAATATGAATCGCGCATTTACAATATTTGATTAATTGTTGGAGTAGATACACGAGTATCTACAACCACAAACCCTAAGAGTAAACGAGCTCTCCAATAGTTCACTAGCTGCGAAATATACCTCTCTGTATGTATGTATTTGTTAGTTTTAGTATTTTAATATCAAAGTCTTTACAGTGGTAATTAATTATTAAATTTACAAGTAATTATACCATGATCCATGTATTGAAATTGAAAGATTTATGGAGTCATCTATGAAGAAAATCAGATTAAATTTTATTCATTAGACCCGTCATATATTTCAATATGTGAAAAGAGAGCCAACGAGCTTTTTCTCTCTGATAGAACACTGTCTATGAGCGAGCTTACTAAAATGGCTGCCTTGCTGAATTGTTAAAATAAATGAATTTTTTCGACGAGAGCGTGCTCAGCGAACTCGTTAACACATGACAAAATTCAACGAGTCTAACTGCTTCGTTAACTCATACATGTTTAATTGTTTATACCTACACTGAGAATTTACAATGTATGTGTTGGGTTTTTTTGACAAGTCGCAAAATATATATGCAAAATATTACAAAACTCTCTCTCCGCCATTTTCGCTCAAATGTGAAGCTATGGTGAAATGCTTCGTAACATTTTGCAACAACAATAAATTATTAGGAACGTTTTGCTCAAAGGTGTGAGAGAAATCATCGAATTTATTTAAGAAAAACTTAACGAAATACAATGAGCTTTACAAGGAACTAACTTTCTATGGTTAAAATATCATATTTTTCTAAAATAATTATTTACTCATTTTTATTTTTATTTTGGCTTGCTTCTTTTTATCAATTTCGCGCAATATTATAAATCCTAAAATCTCATACACTTTATGTTTAAATGTTTAATCCTTTCAAAAGGTAATAATCATTATGAATTTTTTGTTGTTGTTTCTTATAATGATATCGTTCAAGTTTTTTGAGGTTAAGTAAACAATGTTTCTAACAAATTACACGTGCATACATATGCATTAACCCTCTATATCAAAGTAAACGCTAAATCAAATATTATTTACATGCATATGTATGTAGGTATGGCTTAGTTGTAACCATTTTGTAAACAATTTCTTGACACACCACACACGATCTTAAAAATAAAAAACTCAAGCTGAAGGCAGACACACATACGGACGGACAAATAGATGGGTAGACGGACAGACGAACGGTTATTATAAATCCTCGCTTGTCAATGCAACTATTGGCTTATCTCTACCACTGCGCTCACTCTAACTACTAGATGGGGTAGGAATCATATTGAAGCGTTAAGTGATAATATGAAATGTGAACTATTTTAATGTTGATTTGTTCATCAAGTGGGATTAATCATTTTATAGAGTGCAGCAGTGGTCGGTGTATTTGATCTACTCTATGAATGTATGTATACGTTTAACATTATGCTAGTAAGGTTTGATATAGTTAAAATATTATGACAACAATGATGATGGTGTTGATGATATGTCATTGCCATATTGTGCGCACACGACGTTAACTAGTAGTCGTAACTAATAGTTGAAAGCAAGGGTTAAGTAATCCATCATGGCGGACTGGCAGGCAGGCAACTTCCCGTAATAGAATAATTGTTGAATTAAATCTACCGATGAGATAAAACTAGATATTACGCGAGAAAATAATTATTATTTTTATTACAAGAGTCGTCAATGCGTCTGTTAAATCAATGCTGCACACAACACACTGTACAACAAATTCTTGGTTACTATAAGTTTTCTTATGCCTGGTTTTCACTATGTCAAATTCAATCAAATTTGGCAGCATGTTGGCAAATTTCTTATAGGAAATTCTCTCTTTGACGGCAAATATGACATAGAGAAAACCAAGCATTAGTTTTCAAGTTATCGCTTTTATATAGTTTTTCTGTGATCAATCACAGTTAGCATGTGCCGATTAAATGATTTTAATTTATTTCACTTAAGTTGTAAATAATAACAATCTTAGTTTTCAAGTTATCAGCGTGCAAGAAATTTAATTTTTGAGATTTTTGTGTAAAATTTTAACAGAATGAAAACAAACTCCCTTATCATAATTTATGATTTTAGAAAATAGCTTTTTATTTGATATCGCAGACCTGTGAGGTTCAGGTAATTAAGTGCAAGGAGTGTTTTTTCATGTAGTTTAGAGGGCTGAATTTGAATCAGATTGAAGAATTTTTTCATTACAAGGAATCTTAACCCAAAAATTCGAAATATTTCAATTTTCCTCATTCTCCACAGATTTGGTTTCATTGTAGAAGATTACATAATAAACCAATCCTGATTGGTGGAAGTAGTAACTAATTTGTATGTTGTACATAACTTTAAAACTAAATGAGCGACATATTTATAAATTAAGAATTTTCAATAAAATATGGAAAACTAGAACACATAACCACCGACCACAATTGTGGCTATAGCCAATTTTAAATCTATTTCTAATTTGAGAAGCGACAGAGAAAGAAGAGAGTTCGCTTTTGTTGTTTTGGCTGCGTTTGGTGCCGCTTCCATTGTGTTTAGTAGACAGTTGTAGCCGACAGAATTTCGTAGTCATGTGTTCGTGTAGCTGCTGTCTTCAATGTGTATGGACCATAATTTGACAAGCGACAGAGAGAGAAGAGAGTTTCCTTTGGTTATTTTGGCTGCTTTTGGTGCCGATTCCATTATGGCTAGTAGCTGACTACAGAAATTCGTAGTCGTGTGTTCGTGTAGCTGCTGTTGTCAATGTGTATGGACCATTATTTTTGAGTTTTTACTTTACCACCGCGTTAGTTGAAGTATACAAATTTGGTCACGTTGGAATAGAAAACTCTCTTTTTGACTAATATCTTAGTCATTATGATCCTTACAACTTAAAATAAAATACCATTTAAAAGGGGGGAAAATTTTAAGGTTAATTTTCTGAATGCACTAGTTTTTTAAAGATTTTATAACAATCAATGCAAAGATTAAATTTTAATTCGAAAATTAATCCTTTATCATGAGAACAATTTTAAGAAAATTAAAAAAAAAAAAAAACAACAAAAAAAGGAGGGAGAAGGGAGCTACCTTAGTTTGTCCTACATAAATCAAACTTCACTGTTGAATCAGAACTCAGCGCCGGTTTTAAGCATTTAAATAAACTATTTACATAAGTTTCATGCGTATCTTAAAAAAAAAAGAAAAGTAAAATTTAATAACAAAACTTAACCTTAACCTTTTCTTAAATATATATTATTTTTTTGGTTTATTTTTAAACGGTCTTTCTTTTTATTATTTTTCCATCATATAATAAGGCTGAATTGTTTTTATTTCTTTGTTGTTGTTGTTTTTTTTACTACCACCCTCAATTCAACTGACACTGGTAATAAAAAATTTCACACCTTCTCTTAGTGTTTTTATTTTTTTTTTGTATTTTATTGCACAAAATAATAAGACCTCCGTCGCTTGTTCAGTGTACACAAACAAGAGTTAAACAAAAAAAAAAATGCTCTTAAAAACAATTAAAAAATTTGCTATTTCAAATAGAATTTCTTTGCTCTTCCATACAAACCAAACCAACAACAAACACTATGTATCATCAGCACAATCACACACCCTTCCTCTTACTTACACCGTGCTGCAGAGCTCTCTCTCCCTCTACTATAATTTATTTGCTGGCTCCAAAATTTTAAAATAAAAAAAAAAAATAACAAAATCCCAAATTGTATGATAAGCTTTTATACTTTTAATTGTTTAACATTATTATTTGCCAAATGACATACAAAATTTATGTATATAGATATTTAGATTATAATAAATAACAGTTGTGTTAAGAAAAAACAAAAAACCTGTTATGTTGTGTACCTAACTTGGTCTGAATATCTCTAAGTACTCAGAGTTATCTGTTCTTATCATTTGTGGTTGTAGTTTTTGTTTTTTTTTTTAGAAGAAGAACTTGTTGTATATTTAGAATAGAAGCAAGTAATAGGATAAAAATAAGCAAACTTGAAGATCTTCTCATTTGTGTATATGAAGATTTTAACCCCACGAGCATACGAGATTTTATTGTTTAGCTAAAGTTTGTGTATTTGTGTATTTCCTTTTTATAAATCTGAATGTTTTTTTTTTTTTTTTGTGAAATTTTAATTTATTTTGTGTTGAAGAGATTGTAAAATACTCACAGCATTTGCGTGAAAACTTTTGGTTTAATAACGAGGAAATTTATGCAAGAGCTTTAAGCTTCAAGCAGCTTAAAATATGAAAAGCTTAAAAGATTTTTTTTTTAATCATACAGCCAACACACCAGGGATACTGCTCTTATAAATGCAGAGGTAGGTTAATGGTAGGAGGAAGGAGAGAGTATAGGGTACAAGGCCTCCCCCCCCCCCCCCGAAATGTGGAAACTTTCTTCTATTTTTTGATATTAATTGCCAGTGGATGAAAAAAAAAGTCAAAATAAAATCTATTGAACAGTTTTTAAATATTTTTTACTTCCATCGGTTTTTTTCTGAAAGTGAAATATAAAAAAGTAAACTTGAAATCTTAGTTACACTATGCGACCAGATCCGATTTCTTTTCTTTGACATGAGGTGTGACTTTTAATACAAAAATTGAAGGTGATGCTGAGCAATTCTGCCTTTATAGTTTTTCTAGGTCAGTAACTGTTTTTGATTTACAGTTTCGGGTTTAGGGCTCATTTGGAAGGGCATGATTCAGCCTATAGTTTGTGGATTTCGAAGTTTGTAGCCCGCCAGTGTTCAGCTCTTCAATTTTTAAAAATGGCCAAAAATTCTATTTTAAGGTTTTCCATTCCATTTTTTCTAAAACGTGGCGTGATGGGAAATTTTTGAACTCAGATTCGTGTTCAGTATAAAAAAATTCATTCACAAACACTAGGAACTATTTTATTCGCAAAACCCATGTAGGGCAGTAATAATGGATCAGCTCCAAAGTTCTAGGAAGCAATCTTCAAATGTAATTAATTCTTTAACCCATTATTGCTAAGAGCACCCCGACTCGGAAGACATGCAGTCAATGCAGTAACTGCACGAATTTCGAGAATATAAGCCAACCTCATCCGGATTCCTTATCATGGCCCAAATTTCCACTGATAATCATCTGAAAAAAATTAGCCTCTGACTATTTTTAGTATTTTTGGTAATTGTTTTGAGGTCGGGCTCATCATCAGTAATGGCAAGTCAATGTCAATTTTCTTCGAATGAAAGCCCCCCCCCCCCCCCCCGAAAAAGAATCCTGGCTACGGCCCTGATAGGGTAAATAGATTTTTTATTTAAAACGCACACGCGCCTCTTTGTGGGTAACAGTTGAAATTCGAAGAAGCCATCGTGCTGATTTCTTCGCTAAATATTCGAGATACAACCAGGGCATTTAATATCAGTTTCCCAGCAATCATTTCCTGGATCAATTTTAAACTTCACCAGAGCCACACTTACGTCATCAGTCGAAGACTTTAGGCGACCTTCACAAGATTCGTCCTCCACAGAAAAATGTCCGGCCTGGAATCTCCAAAACCACTCCGAGATGGTCACAAGCAATGGTGCATTTTCTCCATATGCTGTTTGGCATTCATTAAATATTTTCACAGGCTTGAGGTTACGCCGAAAACTGCAGAGAATGGCAAACCGACACCTTTATGCTAGAACCCGATTTTACATACATACGAGTTTGGAGCAAAGCTACGCAAAAAGGAAAAACGGTATGCTGCAATTCGATCGCAAGTCTGTATGGCGTTGCCAACTAAAAAAACAAAATTTAGTTTTCGAAATCAGCTGTTTTGGCAGAAATAAGCAGAATGAAATAAAAAAGATGTATTCATTTTTCAGTTAATTGTGCAAAAAAATTGATTCGGTAATCACTGCACTTATATCATAGGAGGAAGAGGCAAAAATAAGATTCCTCCAATTTATTAAAACACATGCATCCTATTTGGTCCGCCACCTTTTGCCTAGCTTCTGTCTTATTAGTGGACAACTTCCGCCTGATGTATCACTTATAATCCAACCAAATCTACGAGTAATACTATAAAGTACAATTTGTCCAATTAATGATTAGTTACATACTTTTTTGCAAACTTGTTAGTTCCTTAGTTGGTAGTGCCAGACTGTTTAAGTCATCCATTCATTTCTATTCTTTTCTCTCTATTTCTTTCTATTTTTGGGCCCTTTCCCAATACTCTTTTTTTCTATTTCTTCCTTTTTCTCTCCTTACTCTATTTTCACCGCTCTATTCTTTTCTTTATCTCTATTCTTATGAATATTTCGAAACGTTTGGTCGCGATCTCTTTCGTTTTGTATATTCATAATTACCAATTTTCATCCTAATAAAAAAATTTATAATTTAAAACCGAATTTCCACAGTGTTTTTATTTCAATACAAATAATTCTAATATAATTCACCTCCAAATCAATTGCAGAGTGACACTCTCCCAAAAACTCAGGGCATTTTCTCTTTTTTTCTTTTGCCTCTTTAGTAAATCTTTGAGTGATGTAAAGTCTTTCCCTCATCAAATTTACAAGCCTTTCGTACTGCGTACGATTTGTTGTGCTTTTCGACCCGACAAAAGTGCACATAAGAATTAATAATAAAATTCATTTTATATTAATCACCAAAACTTTTTTGTACTTGTATGTATATTATGTAATCTTTTTTTTTGTTGATAATTCTTTTGGCTTTGAGACCTTTTCATATTCGTACAAAATGCCGCTTAAAAATGGCAAATTTACGATTCGTTCGTTTTCAGGCAAACCATAATTCGAACTTCGAAATTACGAAACAGCAGCACCGATTCTAGCATACCGTTTTTACCATTCGAAGCAAAATCGAATCTACGACATAGCTCTTGCTGTGATGATGGTGGAATTTCTACAGACTCTTCCTCAGTAACTTTGCATTTTCTTGTCTCCATGTTGCCTGTTTCCAGTGAAACTAAAAATTAAATATCGCAATTCTATGCCAAATCATTTGCCATTTTTTGATTTGTCAAAAATATATACAGTGTTGCCAACTAAACAAACTTTTGTTAGCCCACACTGTTTACACGGTGCTTTTTCTGGCCGATTTTGCTTTTAGTTTATTTCAAATCTGCAATTCTACCCACAACTTTACGTTTCGCAGTACAATCCAAAATAATTTGAATTATATAAATGCGATTTTGATCAGGTCAGAATTCTTAAGACTACATATAATACTTAATTAACACTTAATTTCATTTGGAAGTAAAATAAATTTCACAATTTATTTATCAACTTTATGTTAACAAAAACTTGTAAAATATCGGGTATGCACCGGTCTGCCAGACAAATCTACATAGATCACTTGACTTGTGTTTTGATCAATATTTGCATACATAGATAATATAAATTCAGAACAGAACAAAAACTTTAAATGCTAAAAATATGCAAAGTAATAATTTACATTAGATATTGCGAAAACGAAAAGTGCAAATGAAAAAAAAAAAAAAAAAAATACTACAAACAAAAATCGTAAATCTCTATTTACACGTTGCCGTCGTCGTTTGTAGTAAATAAAATTGTGAAGATTTTTTACGTGATCTCACACAAACAACAATGAAATGTTGAAATGACTTTTCAAAATTTGTGCTTTTTTTTGTTTTTTTTTTTTTGTTTTTTAAGAACAAATCTAATAAAACAAAAGTTAGTCGAGCTGGTTATCATTTTAACTTATTTAATACTAAAACAAATAAATCTAATTAAACAAACTTAAATAAAAAGAAAAGAAAATATAGTTAAAAATTAAATAAAAAAAATAAATGAGAATTGCGAAAATTTCGAGACAAAAAAAAAAAAAAAAAAGAACGGAGAAGAACGCTCAAAATTTACAATATAAAGACGTAGGTGCATCTGCCAGAAAGTGGCACATGGTTCCACCAGAACAGCACACTAAGTAAAAAAAAAACAACACTCTACGCAAGTACCCTAAGCTATAAATTCATGTCTAAACAAAAGTGTAAAAACAAATAGTAAAAAAAATAAAAAAAAAAATGAGATAAGAATAGCTGAACTCAAATTCAAATTCTACTAATTTGAAAGCTATATGGCTCTATGGAGATCTCTATAAGTAGAGTAGAAGTATATCTTAATTTTCATGATAATGTGATCATGATGATCATCATCATCATCATCATAATCATCAAATGGTAGAAAATATTTTTGTTTACATAGTTTTAATTGTGCTTACACATAAAATTAGAGCAAAATCCCCAAAATGTTTGTATTTCGATACGGAGGGTAGAAAAAGGAAGGCAAGATCAAGTTGTGGAGCATGTGGTTGATTATGATGATATCGTTTTCTACAATATTTAATATTAACTCTTCTGTTACTGAAGATAGAAGATATCTTCATAATTGTGCTTGTAAAAGTACAAAAATAACTGATTCTAAAGCTAAATATATCAACATTTTTATACCCAGTAAAAAGAAGTAATTCAAAAAGAATTCATTCTAGAATTTATTCAAAAATCGATTATAAAATTAGTTTTGAGTTTTTTGATTTTTAATGCGGCACTTAGCCAACTAAATTTCATTGATTTCCAAGTCAAACTGCATCGAAATTGGCCAAATCGATAAAATTAATTTAGCGATGTCAAAAAAAAAAAAAAAACAAGAGACTCCAACAGAATATTACTAAATTTATTAACAGCCTTTTTCCAACAGAGCTCCCAATAAATAAGACATGGCATTCCCAATTCTGACAAATTCGAAGATAGCATTGCCAACTATCAGAAAAAAGTTCGAACAAAAAAATCAGCTGTTTTTTGTCAACGGTGGAATGGAAAAGTATTAAAAAATTTAAGAAAATATAAAAATTAATCAAAACGAAGTGTTTTTTTTACATTAAGCTATAAAAAATGGATTCCGTGGCAGCAGCTTTGTTTTAGTAGAAGAAGAGACGAAGTATCACAGCAGATAGAACGCAAGCTGCTAAGGTTAATGCTTGTAATCCACTTAATATGGGCAATCAAGCGTGAGCAGGCTATATCTGGACAAGCATAGATACCAATTAATTCTTTCTCTTAGGTTTGTGACATATTGTCGTATTGTAGTTGAGGCTGAGCTTGCGCCCAATCGAAAGCAGGGAGTTACAGCTTTGAGACACGTTGTGGGTGTTTTGCGATTTCTGTCGGAGGGTGCATATCAGCATGGCGTTGGGAAAAACATGAAATTAGAATGGCACAATCAACGATGTCGAAAGCAATGAAACGAAGCTTTAATATTTTGGAAGCGAAGCTTTGAGTAAAGTGTATAAAGGTGGATATGAGTAATGAAGAAAAAAGGAAGGCCAAAATATATTTCTATGAAAGAACGCAATTTCCGCTGTCATAATGTGCGTGTAGACACATAAAAATAATTCCCTCGGCAAAAGAGAAATTTTTTTCCAATTTTGCCAATTTATATAAATGCATAAAAAGATAAATTATTCACAATTATTCTTACCCAGAAACCAGACTATATTTTTCCGAAGGATTTTGACGTGCTGAACTCGAATCTGACCTCAATTGAAATTTTCATGTACGTAGATTTTTCTACGTTGCAAGTAAATATCTCAGTGAAAAAAAAGATATTTGAGCAAGGTCAACGTTATTTTCAAGAAGAAGACTAGTACTTTAAGATGCTATCAATAATTTTTGAAAGATTATAGGATCGGCCGTGCTACATAACCTTAAAAATGAGCAAAAACGGTATTTTTTGCACTTTTAGGTTAGGATATCCTGACGTGATGGAGCAATTTTGAGGCCAGATTTGAATTCAGCGCGTCATAATCCTTTGAATAAGTATTTTCTGGCTTATTGGTAAAAATTTTGTCGGCCTGTGTAATTAATAATTGTTCTTCCTTACATTTTGATATTTTTTAAAAAATAACACAATATTTTTAATATTAATATTTTTAATATTTTTCTTCTGCTCCCGACACCCTTCAGCATTCTTACAAAACTTCACATAAAACTATCTAAGTTCCGTTTCGTTCGGAATTAGTGATGCCAATCTCCCGAACTTTTAAATTTCGTTGGAATTCCGTGGCCACGACAGAATTAAGAATACGAATTCTTCATTTGTGGCTACGACGAGAGCTCGATCAGAATTAGTGATAGGGCTATAAAACGATTGGGCACCAGTTTCTCCTTTTGTAGGATTAAAAGCTTAAGCTATAACCAAAATGATTCAGTTTTGAATCAGGAAAGATCATTTTAAGATCAGAATATATAAAGTTAACATAAAAAATAGTTGATTCTAAATCAATTGTAAGCTTCCAACTTTTTTATTTTGAAATTACTATTTCAAACCTTAAAATAAAGTCTTTAGTTATTTTAAATTTTTTTTAAACCCATTATCTATTTTTTAAAGGAATTCTAGTGCAAATACTTTTTAAATCTTCTCTCTGCTGGGTAGTAATACACGATCACATGTACATACATATGTATACAAGTATCTGTTGAAAAATCATATGACTTTGTTTATGACAGCTGTCATTTGTTTAACTTTTGATTGACTAATTGCGCAGTATCCAGTCAAACAGTCAAGCCAAACGAAGCAGCAACAAATACGTCTACCTCTACACAACCTTCTACCTTATTCACGTATATACTACCTTACAAAAAGAAATGTTTTTTTTTTTTTTTTTTTTTTTAAATATGCCGACATGACTGACTGACTTTCTTCCGACGTATCATAATTTAAATATTGGCTCGCAAGCTTCAAATATGTACTCACACCAGGAGCGTATTTATAAAATCTGTGGCCTCATAGGCAGTTGCTATAATTGCAGGTTTCATATATTTCGCTTTCTAGATTATTTCTTAATTCAGAATTCAGATTTCGACTATCAATAAATAAAATTATGAATTTTTTAATAGAATTTTCACAACATAAACTTGCGATTCCCGAAAATCGGCCGCTCTAGGCTTAACTTAACTTTTTTTTTGGTAAATCCTCTACCGATCCACATATGTATGCACGATAGGTACATTTGAACTTCACCCGTTCTGGAATGTGAGTGTGACATGAAACAAAATCAACAAACAGAACTGACTCACAATTTTTAGACAATATCAACAGATACCAGATTCATTTAGTTCAACTTTGCTTATATTAGCAAAATGTCTCAAAATGATAACACAAAAACAATGCATAAATTATTTATAGCCATTAAATTTAGAAGATTATTTAATTTAATTAAAAGAAACTTAAAATAAAGACAAAAATCAAACACAATTGTGTTACCTAAATAGAAACGTAGAACCCAGTGCTAAAATGGTCCAATAAATTATTTTATTCCCAATAAGCATTACACCAAAAATAACACATGGTTTATCGAGACTTGCAGATTAGCAGTCAGGTCCAAAGAGGTTACTTTCAGGAACCAGATATCCAGATATCTAACAAGAATGTCAATACTGAACAGTTGCATAACCAAGCAAGAAATCGCTGTAAGGCCACTCTAAGGCGCCAAAATTTGCTTCACGAACAATTTCATGGGGTTAGTGAGACCTTTTGGTCATTTTTAAAGAGGGTGAAGAACCAGACGTCTTTATCAATAACAACTTTTTTTACAGGTGATCATCTCGACACTAGCTCGGTTGATAAAGCAAACCTGTTAGCTAAAATCTTCGCAGAGAGAATAATTTCGTACCAACTAACAATGATCCACTACCCATTATCGATCCTGAATCTTGCGCTATGCCTGAGATACACTTTCAAAGATCTATCTTCGATTAGGTTCAATTCTGCAAAAGTAACGCAACGTAGCATAACATCCATGTACAAACTATACCGAATATAGAACTTTACGTTGCGTTACGATTTCGGAAATCATTTGCACGCACTGTTTATATCAACGTTACGCTACACTCCTTTACGTATGCATAATTGAGCTATATATTTACATTTCTATGTTACGTTTGCATAATCGAGTTTTTACACTTCTTTACGTAAAATATAACAATTATTTATCAATATTACACTCCTTTTTGTCAAATCTCTAGTCCAAATAAAAAAATTTGAATGCTCCATCCAATTACAAGCCCATTCTAATTTCCTGCCTTACCATTTCATTGCAGGTAAAACACGCACCAAAGACAAATACCGTGTAGTGTACACTGACTATCAACGATTGGAGCTAGAGAAGGAATACTGCACATCACGCTATATAACCATACGCCGCAAAACGGAATTGGCAGCAAATTTAGTCCTCTCCGAACGTCAAGTCAAAATATGGTTTCAGAATCGTCGCGCCAAAGAGCGTAAGCAAACTAAAAAAGCTAACGATGGTTCCGTGATAGGCGTTGTCCCGCACAATGATTATGCGAATATTATGGATACAAAACCGAAATTAGAACCGGGACTCCATTTACAGCATTCGCTACATTCAATGACCTCATTGCAAGCAATGGGCATTCCCTCTGCAATGAGTTTACATCATCTCCATCATGGTCATCACCCGCTGTCTGTGTCCGCAGCACACACACATCACCATATGAATCAATCACAACATTCAGCTCAAATGTCCGCAGCAGCTGCAGCGGCAAATGCTAGCTCGATGCCAATGTGATGTGACGCTTATACTTCTTCATCGTATTATACCATCACAGATGATGATGATGATGGTGGTGATGATGATTTAGCTAATGTACTGCAGGTGGCCGGTGAGACATCAGTTATGCTGCCACCAACTGATGATGTTGAGATAGCTTTTGCTGCAGTGGCTGCTTCTTCATCATTGTCGTAGTCTACTACTTCGATTAGCATTCACTGATTATGTCTAAGCGAAATTTAAGTATTTATGAATGCGAGAGTTGACAGTTTATTCACATTATTCCCCTGACATTTTCCACATACCCACACATTCACGCATTCCATTTACACCTTCATTTATTTTCCCATTTCAACCTTCACCTACACTTTTGCCATCATTCGCACTTCGTCATCACAATTGCATCACATCACAGACACCGCCACCGCCAAGTGCAGCAGGGTAAATAAATATCATATGTTTTACACTTTACAAATAAAATAATATTACTGAGACAGCATTCCGGCACCTGGCCAGCAAACAACGTGCAAATTATTTTTTTTTTTTTTAACTGTAAATTAAATATGTAAGTGCATTAGGGTGAATCAAATTATATGCGAAGTGTTTTACTTAAGTCGAATATCCGATAAAGTTATACCATAACTAACTCTGACTTTCTAGCTTTATTGCATAGCCGATATAGGAAAAAAAAATGTTTTGGTCCACCCTAATATGCATTACAATCACACGAACTCAGTAATAAAAAAAAACTGCATATTTTTTACCACACGGTTGCATTCTGATTTCCGTGCATTTTTCAACGATACTCGTTTTGCCGCAGGGTAAACAAGCGGGTGAAAAAAACGCAGCTATCATTTCGGTATCAAAGCACCGTGAAAAGTCGCTTGAGTTCATTTACCCAGGATTAATTGATCATGTGCAAATCAGATCTTAACAATTAAATATAACTTCAAATTTTTTTTATTTTTTATTCAAGCAAATTATTTTATAAGTAGAATTTATAACACAGTTTTGCACGGTTTTGAGCCCGAGCAACCAAAATGTTTTTATGGTAATTTTAGATACTGATAACGATTTTTTCGCTATCAGGACAGGTTTTTGAGATTGCTATTATTTTGATTAATAAGCTTGGGATGACCCGAAAGTCAAGCAATAAAACTTAGACGATTTTTTTATGCCAAGGCTCTAAATTAAGACAAACGAGAATCTGCTATCCTGATGAAGGCTAGAACACCTTTTGTGGAAAAAGTTTTAATTTCTTAAGTTCTGAACGTTCACACAGAATATGAGATATCGTCTCATTGTCTTCCATGCATAGATGACACTTTTTCTCGTTTGACAGATCTAATTTACTTAGGTGATATCGGACCCCATAGTTCCCGGATAGAAAACGCACTAGCAATCTGAAATTGATTTGGAACTAATCCAGCCTATTCCACAAAATGAATCAGTGTCTGTGTATAGCGTCGATGAACCCTGCCCAGCAAGCTCGTAACCCAACAAAACGTAACTTTGTTATGGGTAGACAACTGCTAAAAAAAAATTCCATACACTCCTTTACCAGCTTCGAAGAGAAGGTCCATGATGAAAGTACTTTGAGCACCGTTTGGTTGAGAAGATTACAATCTTTGTACCTTTTAGCCTTGTATTAAGATTAATTCTGGCACACTTCTCAATTGCGTTTATTTCGGATTGAAAAACACTAAACCAAGTGCCCAGTAGAATTAAGAATCAAGTGTTAGGTCCAACAACACCAACACCAGAACCACAATCCATTTTCGAACCGTCAGTATATCAATTGAGAGCGATGGGACCGAGGTATGGTGAATTGGGCATTCCAATCGAACCTGGACAGAAAACGGATGCAGATTCGTAAGCGCCTAAAATTACCGTAAAAACATCTATGGTCTTCTTGGAACACAAAATTTACCGATATTTGTAAGCCTGTGTAATTACAGAACATTGTAAATGTGTTTTCAATAGTTAATATTCACATACAGCAAAAAAAGTACAGGCTCACTGCATTTTGGTGACTTTTTAAATATTATTTTCTTTTGAGCGTGTCAATTTAAGCCGACAAAAGCCGGAGCGTTTTTTTCCATTCGCTAGCCGCTGGATTTTTATGCGCTTGACTACGCCAATGTCGGCATACTGCTTATGGTTCCACTTTATTCGATACACGTTGTCGTCACATATCGGGCCATTGATCTTCCTCTCGAACGTTGATCAATATCCGTGCCTCAGCGCAATACATTGGGACGGGAAAGATGAGAGACTTATAGAGCGTTATTTTTGTCCATCGAGATAGAGTTCTGCTTCTCAATTGTCTGCTGAGCCTGTAATAGCTCCTGTTGGCAAGAGTTAATCTTCACCTGATCTCAAGTAGACAAAATCCTTGACGACTTCAAAAATATAATTGTCAACAATATCATTTTGTCCACGAAGCCATGAGTTCTTGTTTGTTGACACAAGATATTTCGTCTTAAATCGTTTGGAGAAAGCTACACTGACTGCTCGCTCGCGTTGCTGCCAATGATATCACTATCATCAGCGTGTACTAGCAGCATGACACTCTTGTAGAAGATAGTGTTAGAGATTTCGATATACGCAGCGCGGATTATTTTCTCCAGGATAAGGTTGAATAAAAATTGCGCGATAAGGAATCACGTTGTCTGAAACCTCTTTTGGTATCTAATAGCTCGGAGAGAACTGTTGCTAGTGGTGTCGGTCAGTGTCATTTTGCACAGACGAATGAGCATTGCGGGAATGCCAAAAACATTGCGCATTGCGACGTACAAGTGATTCCTAACCGTGCTGTTGAAGGCAGCTTTATAATCAACGAATTGATGGTGGGTGTCGCGTCATTTTTCTCGGGTTTTTTCCAGGAGGGCTGAAACCACAGTGATAAGGTCCAATCAATTTATTTAAACAGTACACTTGATAGAACCTTATGTGCGATATTGAGAAGACTTACCCTATGATAGTTGGGGCAGATCGCAGGATTACCTTTCTTGTGGATTGGCCAATATACGCTGAGGTGAGAAGTGTTCCCCTATAACCTCATAATATCCTGGTCATCTGACATCAGATTTTCATATTTGTCCTTGCAGGAAGAGGGCGCGGTCTTCGAACCGTGAGTCAAACGTTTTATTTTATCGAATAATTTTCGAACCTCATTGCTCTTCCCAAGCATTTCGATATCTTCGAACTCACGTCTTACTGACTCTTATTTCTTGCACTTGAAAAGGCGTTTCTCCTTCCTCCTCAATTGTTTGTATCTCTCCTTAGTAGCTCGCATTGCAACTGACTGCAGGTTTGCTCTATATACTGCGTTTTTCGCTTCAGTAGCTTCACCACACCCTTGGTCGTAGTACATATTTCTCTGTTGACGGTGGTAGCCTAGTACCTCTTCGGCTACCATACGCATAAAGCGGACAATGTATTATAAAGAGCGAAAGACGATTTTCGAAGGCTTCCGGCTGCCAGTATTTACAGTTTTTCGACATCCAACTATCTTGTGTACGTAAATACGGACCCTATCGATATGTATAAGAAAATACGGCATTACATTCGATTTGCTGCACAGAATCGTGTGCGGACCTTGGCTGAACCCAAGTAGTGGTCAGAGTCAATGTTTGCACCACGTACCATGCGAAGGTATTATTTACTAAAAATTTTTTCGGCTTAAATTGGTACACTCAAAAAAATAATAACTAAAAACACACAAAAATCCAGTGATTCTGTGTTTTTTCACCAACTGTACTTTTATAGAAAATTTAATTTTTTTTTTTTTTTGGGTTTTTACTGAAATATTTGCAGGGCGAATTTAAATTAATCCAAAAATCGATAGAGTTGGCACTATTTAGTAAAAAAAAATTAAAAAACAAAATAAAAAAAAAATTAAAAAAAAAATAAATAAAAAATTTAAAAAAAAAAATTAAAAATTAAATTCATCATATAATTTTTCATTTTTGTCGAGCACTTTGTAATTGTAGAAATTAAGCCAACTATTAAATAAATAAAATTAAAAAAAAATACCTTAATACTAATATAAAAATAATAAAAAAAAAAAACTATATAAACCGTCCCGCAATGAGAAGACACACATTTAATTAATCTTCACCTACTGCTTAATATAGCGTTAAATTAACATAACAAATCAAATTTGTAAAAATAATTATTGTTTAGATAAATAATAGGGTCCCTGTGTAAAACAAATCTATATTAAATTTAAAATAAATCACGGACCCTATCGATATGTATAAGAAAATACGGCATTACATTTGATTATGGAAGCCCTGTGCAATTAATTTTAATTAAACAACATTTTATTTTAGTTTGTAATTCATAAATATGTAAATAAATAAATACAAAAACGCACATAATTTTGTAATTCTTGTGCATTGAGAAAATATGTTTGTAGTTAATATTGAAAAAAAAAAAATTAAAAAAAAAAATAATTACTACTTATAGTATTAAGTTTAAATTTGTTATATGAAAATTTACATTGTATAAAACTGTAAATGAATGTGGTATGAAATTAACTTCGACCCAGTTCGAACATGAAATAACCTGCACCCGAATGAGGGCCTTTAAACAATAATAATAATACAATATAATTATTTAATTCAAGAAACCATAACTGCTAAATTTGATTAATACTTCTTTGAAAATGTTTCTTTTTTAAATAAATTTATTTTAATCTTCGCATTTCCTTTAAAAAACAAATCAATTGCATTAGTAAAATTCTTAAACTTATAAAAAAATAAGAACCGCATTCCAAATTTTTTAATTTTTTACCATGTCAAAACCTCTTATCCTTCTACCCTTTCTACTACAACTTCATTCAAATATATTTTATTTTACCGGATTTAATTAATTTAAAAGAAACTAATTAAGAAACTCATTGAAGAAAAATAAAATCACTGTATATAATATGGTATATATGTAATTTGCAATTTAGAAATATATTAGCAAAAAAAATATTTTAAAATTAATAAAAGTGAATTCATAGATTATGCATTTGTTTTATTTTATCATTATTCCTTAGCAATTTAACTTTGAAATTCATCGCCTTGTAATATTTCTCAGTACCTAGAACTTGAAATCATTTTATTATTTTTACTTCACATTTTTCTGAATTAATAAAATTCGATTCATAAATTAATTTGTTTTATATTCTAATCTCACATTACTTTACGATTATTCCCCACAAAAGTATATAAGTAAGTATGAAAATGTCACAATATTAGAGCATATAATTGTGCACAAGCTCAAAATGGCGTACCGAACATGGAGGTTTAAATATGGCGGATATCACAAATTATTCATTGATTATGAATATGTAATGTATCTTAAAATGGCTAACATCATTGGATTGTAATGGATTTCTGCAGAAAATATAATTTGAATCAACATAAATCAATTCAGACATTTTTATCTCGAATGTAATGGAAAATAGAAAATTGCACGTAAATTCCCAAAAAATAAATGTGTAGCTATATTGAAATTTTTTCTCTGCGAGCACCATGAAATTGTTGTTGCACCGAATCTTTACCATAATGGCTGTTCACACGGATGCAAGTATACACATAGAAATGTGATGTGCTAGTCGAACACAAAACTTTTTCTCTCATGATTTAGTAGAGGTGATTACATTCAGCTCAGAGTTGTTCTTTGTCGAAATTTACTCCTTTGTTTAGTAATATTTTGTATGTAATGATACTGTTTTGTAAAATAGCTCATTGCAACCCTAGAAACTCGACGTGCTTGGTGTACAATATACCGAGTATAATGCGTTCGGTGTGAGAGTGAGTAACGACTTCCCCTTTATGTTCGGTGCAACAACAATTTCATGGTATTCGCCGACAACACTCTTTATATAAACACAGCCAAAGAGACTTAGGATAATCAAGCGGAGGTTACCTTTGGAAGGCATGAAAAATGTATTAACCTTTAGAAATGAGTTTTAATGTATTTTATTCTTCTCTCAATGGAAGGTAAATCCCAATTTTATTTATAAAAAAATACAAAACGGAGGCCCCGGTTCCCATCAAATAAAACGTGTCTTGGTCTGCGAGAGGGGCTCCACAGTCTTGTCAGTTCATCTGAAACTAACGAAATCATGTAAAAAATTATTAAACTAAACTGAAGTTGGGGAGCCTTATCGATTTTTGTTTTCTGAAAAACCTTTGGATAAAACCATAATTTTTTGCCGTTTTTTGCTTCAACATAAATTTTTGACAAAAATCGTTTACTGATGATGGCCTTGAAAATTGAATTTCCTTTTAATTGCGCAGAGATTCATATGAATCGGTTTATTAGTAAAACAGAGGTGCTCACGGCCTAATCACTTGGTGCACATTTGTTTTTGTAAAAGCACTTAGGCATAGGCTGTGCATTTCAATGCACACACACAGTACTCCGCACTAAGCAATCATTGTCCCTCGGTACTTGGACGTTAAGACCAAGTACTCTTTTTTTAACGGAGGTTTTCGCTATCCTGGACGTGGCGGGCTGGATAATTGAGAGAAGATGGCGTGGGAAGTGCATTGTGATAGCCAAGCTGCACTGAAGGCTCTTGCTAACCCTGCCAGCTCCTCAAAATTGGTCAGCCAGTGTAAGGCAAAACTAAATAGTGTTGTAAAACACAACAAGTTATGCCTTATTTTGGTTGCAGGGCTCTGTGCTCTGACAGGGAAAGAACTAGCTAATGAAGGTTCTGCAATTGCACTATGAAATCTTTTCTTGTCATAAATTTTGAGAAATCATGCGTTGGATCAACGATTTCGTGGGTTCTATCCATAGAGAAAGATGGTCTGAGCTTGACTCTTGCAGAACCGCAAAGTGCTTCGTGAAACAACCTAACAGGAAATCAGCGGAATTTCTTCTGAAACTGAGAAGAAAGGACCTGAGATTACTGGTGGGTGTCATCACAGGGCACAACACATGTGGTCAGCACATGACCAACATGGGCGTCATCACCGATTCAACTTGCCAATAGTGTCTTGAAGACGACGATTCTTAGGAGCATTATCTTTGTAGCGTTCCAACGTTCGAGAGAATCAGATTAAGGATGTTGAGTAGTGATATTTCGAGTATACAAAATGACCATACTCTCCCTCTTCCTGAGCTTCTAAGTTTTATCAGTGAAACAAAGAAGTTCGAGGTTGAGAGACCTTAGACCTTTCTTCTTCTCATTTATCTCCTCACATATCTTTCCTGCTTTTCTATTTTCTTCTACTAGCTTTATATTGGGTATAGTACAATGGTCTTTGGGACTGAGTGCATTGGTTTAGTCCAGCCCACCCTTAACTCTAACTCTATGAGATGGAACAGAATTGCAGTTGTCAGCGATTTAACGCCGCGATTTTACATCGACTTGACATTTTTATAGTGACAGCATTTGTATGCCGCATAAATTAGTTTATACGACGCAATTCTGTTTATAGCAATGAAGACAATGAAGTTATGAAAAATAGCTTAAAATGCAAATCTAATAAATTCGGCTTGCCTTACATGACACATTCTTCTTCGGTGTGATCATCGAATTTGTAACTCACTCATTTGTTATGACAATCAAGTTGACAACTCTCCAACTCTAGCACAAAGTAGAGTTGAGGTATTTTTTGACTTGAGTTACTCGAGTTAAAAAAGTATTCGACTCATCACATTACTACCTTAAGCCAACTTAAGATCTGTAAAATCTCTATGTACTTTTTATAATTCAGATACCAATGACAAAAAATACTAGGACTAGTAGAAATTTACGCGGAAAACTTTATTTTGAAATACCCAATTTTTATAATTCAAAATGTTGTATTCATGTAAAATGGCGGTAGACACATACAGAGCTAGTTTTTACGTTCATTTTCGTTCATGCTCATAGACTAATAAATAAATGACAACAGAAGTGATTGAAATTTGTTCTTAAGGTCAAAACTATAGCTTCTTAGTGATTGGGGTTTACGTCTTATATTCCTTGACAATCAATTCACATTATCAACTCACACAAGATAAAAAATTTATGGGAAAAACCTTTTAGCGATCGCACTTTGTATTTAGATTTCAGTGTTGGTAAATGCTTAAGAAAAGTCGAGTCGAGTATTTTTCGAAAATAATATCATTGGGAATAGGCCAAACTCCTTTCCCTTTGAAATCTTTTTGAAATCCTTTTGGAAGTAACTACCTACCAATTAAATTCTTATTCTATTTTTGTAACTTAATTTAAAGTGTCTTTTTAAAAAAGGGCAGAATACTTGATTGAGGTTGTAATTTTTAATTTGATTAAAAGACTTCTAAAAATTTTAAGACTAAATAAGTAACCGAAAATTTTTTGTAATATAAGTGAAATTGATACAAATAAAAACAAAATAGATGTTGATTTGAAAGATTTATAATGCTTTTGAAGTAGATGACTCCAATTAATACATTAGTTAGAATGCATATACCATATGACTATGTATATGGCAGTAAAGTGAATGCGTATGTGTGATGCATAAAATTTTAATTTTTTTATTTTTATTTTTTGACACAGTAATAAAAGCATAAAAATATTTTGTGTCTTTCAGTCTTTTATTTTGCATTTCAAATTCAATACCAACATATACGCTCCGAACTGATCACTAATAGAGACATACAATCTTAGCGGCGGGAAGCGAAATCGAACGTTTTGAAAGTGTATAGATCGTCATCTTCTCAACTTCATCTCAAATTCTTCATCTTCTTAATATTTTTATTTTATTTCATTTTTTTTATTTATTTTTTTTTTTTTGACTGACAGTCAAGTAATAAATTTTATTAGACCGATTCAAATGGATGCCATTGCTTGCAGCTGAATTTTGTATTGATGGATTTGTTAGGATGGAAGGGAATGGCATGAATCCAACCAACAACAATGGCGTACAACGTTCAATTAAGACTCCGATATATCATAAAAGTTCTTTCGCTTTTCAGAGTGGTGATCTTTTAGTGTGTTTCTGTTGCTATGATCTTTAAGAGATTATAATTTTTATTGATGATATGGATGGCAATTGCATCTGCAACATTTTCATAGGAAAAGTAATAAATCATTGATCAAATTTTTGTTTTATATTGTTTTGTTTTTTTTTTTTTTTCTTTACCTATGTATGTATGTTGAACAAAATGGACAAGACACCATGTTGGAATATTAGAAAAACTACAAAAAAATAAAAACAAAATAAAACAAAGTGGGTAAAAATTTATAATATTACATAAACTAATGTGAATGCATTAAATTTTTTTTTATTCCTTTTTGTATAGTTTTTAGTTCAAATACCTACATAAATTGTGAATTCTATGGAACTCAATTTACCTACCCGGAAATCGAAGACAAAAAAAAAAAAAAAAAAAAAAAACTGTTAAGTAAAAGTAGAAGTAGTTGAGCGAGTAATCAAGTAGCAGTTTTACATTCCCTAAAATAAATATTACGTCGGTAAATATTTTTGTTTTGTTGATTGCAACAATGGGTCACAAAATGCCGCAATGCGCAAATGAGGAATTAAATTGCAGAGCAGATTCACTGGAGCAGTTACACAATGTTATGTTTCGATTGAAGCGTATCGGATCAGCGTAAAAGAGTTAAAAAAAAAACAGCTTGAATTTCACTTATAAAAAAATATACATAGAAACACGTATCTACTTATTTAACTCGTATGTGAGGGTGTAACTATCATTCAGATGATACATTCAGATACAAGTGCCGATTTTCGTTTTATAAAAAAAAATAAAAAAGAAATATTGCCTTCGATTTTTAGCATGTAGGTGTGAAAATTCTTCTTCGTTTTTCATTTACTTTAACGTTTTCGATATGGATTTCATTTGGTTTCTTTTTGTTTTATCGATATGCATGCATGCATAAATGAAAATTTATTTTATACTTAAAGTATGCAGTTTTTTTACAATTTTTTCTCGTGTTCTTTTTAACTTTTGCATATGTTGCCGACTGTCGAAATTGATGGTTGCTACGATATCACGAATGTCAAAATATTTTCAACTCCACTCCGCAGGAATTCAGATATAAAAAGTTTAAAGGTTTTGTTTCTTTTTTTTCAAACTCAATTGAAATTGAAAATGTTAGATATACACCTATATCTATTATAAATATTGAGAAGATTCACAATTTATAATAAACTAGTATACGATTGGATTCAAACAAGCTCAAAATGAGTTAATGCCAGCAATTACGTAAGTATGTTGGGAATTCCCAACTCTAACATAGAAAAATTTCATGAAACTATGCATAAAAAGCAGAATTTTTGAAACAGGTGTTGCTGTGAACCATTACCCGAACAATAAACTTAATTAGTTCTTCAAAGTAAACCAACGAACACCACAACTTATTCCAGTAGTTTTTCAACACAAAAAATATACTTCAAAGGAAAACTCAAATGATGTTTCTACTGAAGTTGGCGGCGAGTGTGATAGCTGATTTAACCCTAGCAATGATTCCACATCTATGTATGGTCTACAATTTAAGAGGCTATACACAATTTAATTAGCATAACAAGGTAAAACAGTTTTTTAGTTAGATAATTTGTAAACCAATATTTTTTTTTATTAATAATGAGCAATGCAAGTATAAAAGTTTTATAATTTTATAGCTTAAATATTAGAAAGGCTTACTTTAGAAAAAGTTACCAAATTTTGATGATATTTAAGTTTTATAAAAATATAGTTGTGTGCATAGTTAAAAATATACATATTTTTGCTAATATATTCACATAAATATAAACAAAAGATTTAATTGATTTACGTTGATTAACACATTGAGCTTGAGTCTCAATCAAGCGAAAACGTTGACAGTGTGATTTGTTATGATATGAATACCACTTCCCCTTTTCTCCTCACTCAAAGACAACGTTGTCTATTAACGAAGCTTTCGTGGTGTTTTTTTTTTTATCAAACTAATTAATTCATCAAACAAAATGAAGAAGAAAACAAAAAAACAAAAAAAACAAATATAAAAAATTAAAAACAAAAACATCGAAATAGCGCCGCCGCCCACACCTTTTAGCGTATTCTTAACAAAGTGTGATGGCATTCGTATTTGGGCCAAAACTAGAAAAACAACTAAGATTAATTAGTGCATGTACACTAATAAAACGTTGTCGCCAAATTGTGAAATGGATATGACAAAATCACTCTAAAACAACAACAAAAACTCCTTCAATACACCCGCATCAAAGTAATTTTCATTAATTGTTGTTTTTAATAAAACATGGAACACGGAGTTACTATTGCTGCTAATTAAATTTGGATTTAATTTTTTTAAATGCAAATGAATCGCACGAACTAAAAAAAAAAAATAAAAGAAAAACAGCGATATGGTACTAAATTAATTATTTTTGTGTCTATGACGCAAATTACAATTTATTAATTAAATAATTTTCCCCCCTATGTGATAATCAATTTTGCTAATCTAAAAGAGGAGGGGGTATGTGAGTTAATTCATATACAAAACAGATAATGCATTCAACACTCGTGGAACTATTTGCCATAGTTTTCATTGGTGTAATATAACAAGTGTGTGGATAATATGAAAGCTTTACTTATCATCTGGAAGATGTGAACAATGGTGATGAAATTTCTCTTATTACCGCATAAGATCAGTGACATGCGCAAGCCGAGGTAGAAGAGCTTCAGTAGTTAACAATTGTCTAATCAATACGAAATTTCAGCCCGTCAACGATTACGTGCTAAATCAATTACCGGGTATTCTCGCATTGACAGGAGGGTCAAATTGCAATGTAGATCTTGAAATCAACATCAAACAGATAAGCTGATGCAAATAAATTGCACCAGGGCCTCCAAGCTAATGTGCAACAAATAATGCCATAGTGTAGAATGTAACTCAAGCATTTTGGAGACGCAAAGAAACCTGCAAACTTTATTTTTTTTTATTTTAAAATGCATGTACTCACATTACTTAGTATAATCGCTGCAATCAGTCCTGTTGTGTTGTATATTTAACCGTAAAAGCAAATGTTTAATTTTCACATATATCACAAAATTATTCATAATTTTTCCTTCAATAAATTAAATTCATTACATTACATTTCTCTAATTAATTGTAAAATTTCGAATTAACCAAGCACTTATTTTTTCTTTTCACAGTACATCAATTGTAAACAAAATGCAGGGCTGCATTTTGAAGCTGAACACTGTGGAGCAAAACCGCGCAGAACTTCGAAAGGAGTATATTAATACAAGGGCTTAATAAGCTTCATAAGAATAAAATTCACATGTAAAATTTTTAACCGACACATCTATAAAATTTATTTATTTCTGTTTCCGTTTCCCTTTTGTTGGTGTATTCTTATAGCATACACACAAACCTTGCTCGTTTTCATTCCAGCCGTCATATAAATAATAAAAGTTGGCAGCACCAATATACTCAACCGCAACCAACTCTGTATCAACCTACTGAAATTGTTTGTCATTCGGTATTATTTTCTGGTTTTGTGAGTTTGTGAGAGAAAACTAAATAAAAATGGTTTGTTTTTAATATTTTTTTGTATAAACATTCATTAACAATTTACACACAATTTCAGGAACAATCAATTAAAGTGCAACCCTCAATGCCTACAGTGCTTAAAGCTTCACCAAATGTTTCTGGCCCTGGAGAAGGCAATTGCTTGATGCAAATCGCCACTGTTCATCGCCTTCGCAACTCGGAAGCTAACTATGACCAACATCAATATAATTTAAACATGAATATGCTTCGCAATAATTCAGGTATTGCAGCACCTTTAAAAATGGGGATGGAACTGCATTCTGCTAGGCAAATTGGGCGTTTACCATTTCTGCAATCTGGGTATGTGTGTTTAGTTTTTGGGGTTTCAAAGTATGCGCCTCGGAATGTTATAAATAAAGTTACTTTCTTTATTCTTATTTAGCAATGTAATGGAAGACGTTCTGTTGGGCAGAGATGAACAGATTGGCTTCTCAGATTTCTTAGGTGTTCCAGAAAACAACGAGTTCCAACGGTCACCTCATGTGGTTATGGAACGTGCGCTTGGTATTTTTTAATTTTTTTTTTTTTTTGTAATAAAACCAAAACTCAAAACAATTTTAAACTGTATTTGCTTATAAATTTTTAAATAAATCTCGAAAAAAAAAAATGAGAAATCAACTATTTGTTGATAATTGGGGGAATATTTTTGTGACCGTGATGCATTTTACAACGAATAACAGCAGCCAAGTTTCTTTGAGGATTAATGTTGCTATCCACAATTGCCTTTGCTCTTTTAGGCTAACTGCATTGACGTACTAAGGCAGCCAGTAACAGTATTTTAGCTGGTAAAGAAATATTTCATAATGCAGGAATGGAGTGTTTTACCCCAATGAGCTCTAATGCTATTGAAATGAGAACCTCATCGACAACCGACGAAAATTCCTTAAGCGTTTTCTCTTGTTATTCTTAGCCATTTTACGAATATCGGACAGTCTCTGAAGTTATTAAAACGAAAATTTTTATTATGGAAATACATCGGCTACTAGAGAATAAGAAGGCCAAGGGTGATTTCACGATCTTTACTTCTGGATTAAAATAAAGCGTAATCTCCCTAACCCCCGAAATCTGTAGCTAAGTTTATTATTTTGTAGCTTTAAATTTTGGTATTTGAGGCAAAGCAGCTCGTTGAAAATTATTTGTTTTTACCTTCTACTCTTCTTTATATCTCTATTAATAAGGGTTTTAAGTGATTAATGCATTATTCCCAAGCACTGATTCCTCATTTAACACTCAATAATTAATAATTCACAATTAAGGAATTCATGCTAAATTTACAATGCAGAATTTTAACAAAAATAAAACACTATTCAAAATTTTTGAATTTTGAGCGCGTGTATATTTATTCTTTATTTATTTATTCTTTCGATAAGCTTTTAATTCTTTCTTCATTTAGCAGCGTCGTAAACATCGAAAATGTATATTTCATTTAATTAAAATAATAATAATAAAAAAAATCTACAACAATCATAAATGCGGGAAATAGTAGTGCATATTTTCACAATTAATTTGTTTTGGAATTACTATATAGTGCAAGTAAGTATGTCAACTTCAATTTTATCGAAATAAAAAATAAAATATTTAAATCCTTCAAACCCGGTTCCTCTTGTATGGAAGTACGTAGACATATTCATGATTGTGATGTCTCCACATGTATGACTCAATAATGAAAAATAAATTGAAGCTTGTATTAATATGGCGAATATACGCATACAATTTGAATTGAGTCTTCAATTTTCCACATCATCAACTAATTGCACACTACTTAATAGACAGAAGAATTAGTCATTTCATTAAAAGCTCAGAATTTCAATGAAAACTGGTGATCATCGTGAGAAATCATTTTTGCAAGGGAAATCATAGAGATGGAAGTAAAAAGAAACATACTATTATTACTAAATACACATGTAATTACATTTAAAAGAAAAATATGCAAAAATTACACAAATAAAATTGTACTTAATCAGCATCAATTAAATAAAAAAAAAAAAAAACATTAAGATTCGTTACACTTACAACATGTAAAGCGTTTTGAAAAAATTAATTTTCATTTTAAAAACTATATTCTAAAAATAATACAAAATTTACGAAAAAAAATGGACGGGTTTTTTAAAGTAACTAATTAAAAGCATAGATACCTAACTAGACGAGTAGTTACTGTTTGCATAGATGATGTTGTAGGTAGCTGCAAACTGTATTTATCTACTTATAAATTTGAAATTTATCTTACTAATTATTTAAATATGTAAATATATATTGTATGTGTGTAAACGCGTACATTGTACAACGTCACAACATTATTTTAACAATGCTTTTAGTTTTGTTTTATATTTTTTTCAACATTAAATTTTGTTTTGTTTATATATATATATGTAAATTTGAAAATAAGAACACTTCACTTTGTATGTAGTATATAGCACTCGGGAACAAATTGTGAACAATCAGAGGCTTTTCAATGACGAAGAAAAAAAAGCAGAAGAGCAAAAATGCGGAAGCTATTCATAAGTTTTGCTGTATATAATTTAAGTTTTTTTTTTACTTCATTTTCATTCATTTCTTGCAATTAACACATCTTAATATATCCAATTAACTGGTACCCATTGCTCTTCGTGACTCATTTGATCGAGTGTTTCAACTACTTGCCGGAAAGTTTCATCAAAATCCTCATTAACAATAACCATATCGAAATATTTTTCATATTTTCTTTGGACAAATGCACTCTCCTCGACGGTGGCAATTAAGTCATCATCCTAATAAAAAATTATGGAAATTTTTAAATCAATTTTAAGGGAAATACATAAGTGTGTGTGTTGATCTTTTACAAACCTCATATAAAGAAGCGAGAGATTCCAAAGTGCGTGCACGCCTTGAACTATAACGTATAGAACTTTGACGATCGAACTGTAATTAAAAAATTATGGAAAATTAACAAATATTCAAGTGTGTGTTTATAGAAAACTGATGGGACAAGAATAAAGATAAGGATATAGCTGAACGAGCTTTAAACTTTCAGACTCTTTTAACATTAGCTCCGAACAGACATCAGAAGGCATCTTGTTCGTTCGCCCGGTGTAGATGGCACAACAACAGCAACACTGCCTTCGCACTAAAAATCGAACTCAATCCGATCAGCCCAAATGAAGATTTTTTCATTCGTTAGGCGTATGCAACCATTTATATAAGGAAAAGAGGTGAGAGAAATCGTCGTTGTGTACTCGTAAACGCACGTACTTAAATGAGAGAGTATTAGCTGAAAAAGGAGAGATGAAGACAACAAGAAAGTTACAGAACAAGCTTGTTTTCTTTAATGTTGTTCTCGGGATTGTGCTTTTGCACAAAGGGGGGGGGGGGGGGGGGGGGGGGAGGATGACATCGGGGTCGTTTAACTTCTAGCATTCATACCAAAATTGGAGCGTTGAGTGAAGCGTTGTCATGACCTTTAAAGAAAAATATACTAAATGGTTCATCAAGCTAATTGAAGCAAAAATTTAACCGTCTATGGGCCACTTAAGACTGATTAGTATATTTTTCTTTAAAAGCCATTGAAACACTAGCTGACGCATATTTTGTCGCATAATAAATATTCAATGCAAAAATTTAATATGAATACAATTGGAGCGTCGCTGCCCATATTTTAGTGGAAACATTTTTTTGAATGTAAATCCATTTTGGTGCACTTTAATAGGTATATGGTATTTGTTTTTGGTGTTAAACGGCCGTCACTGTTTTAAAACAATGATACCGAAAGCTTAAAGATTTTCACTTGCGAGTCTGAGGATCTCGTTATTAAACTATTATTTGTTTTAGAATAGCAATGAGCTCTTTACGCACTTTTTTTATTTTATGAAGAAAGTTTAAATACGCTTTCATCCACAAGTATATTATTACCAATCACCATTTTTGTTAAATATAAAAAATGTACATACAGCTAAATTTTTAGTTGAGCCTGTAGCGCGACGTTCAGCATAAATAGTTTTTAATTGTTCCATGCCGGGTGCAGCAATGAAAATAACAAATGGCATCAATTCTTGGCTGCTATGTAAGATTTTCAATGCATTGGGAGCACAATCCAAAACGCACATGCGCCCTAAAAATCAAATAATATATATAAAAAAAAAATTTTTTTTTTTTAATTATAAACACATTCGCTATCAACTTACCGCTATTTATAACATCCTTAATCGATTGCAAGTGAGTGCCATATATATTTCCATTATGCTCGCCATATTCAAGAAATTTATTTTGTTTAATTTGTTCTTCCATATCTTCGCGTTCTAAAAACCAATAGGAGACACCATTTTCTTCTAGGGCGCGCTTAGGGCGTGTTGTATCTGTATGGAGTTCAAATAGAATTAAATATCATAGAAAACTAAAGCTCGCCACACTCCCCACACTTGAAAGAAAGACTTACGTGGAATAACCAGACCAAAACGATCTGTATCGCTATTAACTAAGCGAGTCTTGAGCGTACGTCTGCCCACGCCAGAGACACCAATTAAAACTAAAGTTTTCCTACGGAATGGCGGCATACGTGTTACTTCTTCATACAACATTAGATCGGCTTTATCAAATTCACAATTTGCAACAGAACGATACATAGTTTTACGTTTACGTTTTGAGATCTGATTGGGGAAGTAAAAATTTGTATTTAAATTAAATGTAAAAGGTTTCGAAGGTGACTTACCCGTGTGCCACAGATGCCAATTTTGTGCACATAATCCGCTTCGGGAGCCACAAATGCTTTACGTCTCTCTTCCAATTCTTGTGATGGAATCAAACCAATTTGATCCGATTCAGCGGTAATGTTCTTTGCCTGCCACCAATTGGGATCTTTAACATTTATAATCTGTAAATATTTTCATAGATAAAATAAAAATAAGTTAATGAACAATTAATGTATGTAAATTTACAAACCTGTAAAATATCTCCCGATTTGAATGGCAATCCAATATCTTTGCATGGCAATAGCGTATCCTCTGCAGGACTGTATGTAAATAGCGCACGCATATAACACTAAACAGTAAAAAGATTTATGGGAATATTTTAAAATTTTGTTGTTATATTTTTTATTATTTTTTATTATTTATAATTTAATTTATTTCATCTGTAGAATTTACTTACATAATTACATTATCATCTTTTGCGAATGTTGTATAAATTTTATGTAAATTTAATAGATTTTATTCAGACTTAAAAATTATAAACCACCGAAATTGAAAACCAAATTGAAAGCCAGACAACATTTATATAGCCCTATCCCTAATTCCGACGGAGCTGCCGTCAGGAAATGAATTCCCATCACATATACGAAAGAAATGGCTCTCCTAATTCCGACCAATTCGAAGATAGCGTTACCAACTATCAGGAAATGTTCAAATAAAATATTCAGCTGTTTTGTGTCAACAGTGAAAAGGAAAACAATTATACAATTTAAGAAAACATAAAAATTAATCGCAGAAAAGTGTTTTCTGCAATAAGCTATAGAAAAATGGATTCCATTGCAGGAGTGGTGTTTATAGTGGAGGAAAAGTCGGATTGTCAAAACACATGCTTAAGTATGAAACGCAAGGTTAAGGTTAATGCCTGCAATCTTCTTAATCTGGATAACTGAGCGTGAGCCGGCTATATTTGTACAAGCAAAAATACCAATTAATTCTTTCTCTTAAGTTTGTAAAGAATTTCAGGCTCAACAAAAACGCATTCAAGTACGTACTGAATATAGTGGGGGATGAACTTGAAGCAAATCAAAATCAGCAAGTTATTGCTTTGGGACACGATGTGAGTGTTTTGATATTTCTGTCAGAGGGTGGATATCAGCATGAAACGGAACTTGTATATTTTGGAAGCGAAGCTTTGCGCAATGTGGAAAAAGGTGGATATGACTAATGAAAAATCAATAGAGGCCAAAATAGATTTTTATGGAAGAACGCGATTTCCTGTTGTTATAATGCGTGTTAATCTCCCGAATTTCGGAATTAAACATATGAATTGTTCATTCGTAGCTACAATGGAATTTCCGTCGGAATAAGTGATAAGGCTGATAGTAAAATAAAGTTCGCAAAAATAATGTAATTTTCTAAAAAAAAAAAAAAAACAATCAGTTTGTTTAAACATGCAAAGAAATATTTTCTAGAAAGTGTTAGACATCGAGCTTTAAGCTTTAAAAGAGCTAAACTCAAAGAAAACTGTGTTTTAACTTGAAGTTTTTTTCTGATGTTTTACATGAAGAAGCCTCTCAAGCTTATTTTTGTATGACTTTGAGATTTGTTTCTTTAATATAGATGACAAGCAAAAACTCTACTTGAGTTTAAACCTAAAAGTTTCAAATATTCAAATAATTATTAGTATTATAATTCAAGTAATAAACAAAAAGTTGTATTTTTATTGTATATAAGCTCATTTACTCATGGGTTTCTGCTTGCCTTCACTAGCATAAATCATTGTTGGACAAAGCTCGTAAAGGATTATAACGAACTTTATGCTTTTTCAAATGCATATACTTTCAAATACAAAAAGTGAGACAAGCTTGTCCATGAAACAAGTTAAAAAACTAACAAAGCATTTACTATATTCAAAATTCAAAATGTCATATTTCTTATCATGCTAGAAAAATGCACACAATTATATTTTTAAAACTATCTAAAACACATACTAACAACACTTACCGTCAATTTCTTGCCTTGTTCGAGATTTGAGATGCCATTTTGTTTTACCTGACCGCCCATAGTTAGACGTGCCGATTTAATTTCTTCATCAATATTCGGACCAATCTTCAAAGTAAGATTCTCTTTAGCGCGTGATACTTCTACTTGTAGCTCCTCAGGTGTACGCACCGCAGTGCCATTTACTTCGAGTATAACATCACCTGGATGTAGTAAACCTTGTTTATCAATAACACCACCAGCGAGTATACGCGCAACGGTCAATTGTTTGTGCTCATCAATTTCGACAGTCAATCCGAGCGGTTGATTTTTTTCACGTCGTAAACCGACCATTTTTATTGTTTCTACTGGCATTTTACTATTTAATACTTCCGGTGGAAAGAGATAATTCCTTTTATGTTGTGATGAATTCGATTCTAATTTGGATAGTGATCCACCAGCAGCTTTATAACGATGTTCGTACAAGTGACCTATTTCATCGTGGGCACGTAAAAGACCCTGAAAAGAGGAGTATGTAATGTAAGTGCATAATTAGTAGAAGCGAATAGTTTATTTCATTTTGAAAGAGTTCGTATTTTTACTGAGCGAATTTTACTCTCACTCCATGGAAACCATGACTGTGATTGGTTAATATTATATTTTTTCTTAACTCTTTTTAAACGAGCTATAACTCCATATTTACCCTAAAATGTGGTTGTGCTAAAAGTTTAGCTAATTCACGTGATTCCAAACGACGTGATGGAGAGAACTTTCTGATGATATCGTCACAAATTGGTTTATTATTTAAATGCGCGGGCAGGAAAGCGGGCACTAGCTCTGGTACAGTGGGATTCAACTAAGAAAAGAAAAACAAATATATATGATTAAATTAAATAAATGACTTCAATTTTCAAGTAGCTGAAACAATGCTTAAACAAGAAGTTGAGCTTATGTGTGTGTAGGTCAAGACAAATAAATAGCAGCAAGTAAACAGCGAATGAATGAGTGAGCGAGGGAATAAAAACAAGAAATTAATTGACAACATAATTGAATTGGACAATAAAAATTTGTGTTCAGGGGAATTTCGTTGCTCTTCTTTGCTGCTCTGCTTATTAACCTCTGAACTTCTTTCGCATTTTCATATAAATTAGAAACATTTACGAAATATGACACACAATTAACGTATGGTATATTTAATATATTTCAAAGAGAGGAAGGTCAAAATTTTAAGCCCAAAATAAATTTAATAATAATAAAGTAACTTTCATTTGAAATAAAAAATAAAAAAAAAACAACGCGCTTAAACTTGAACTAGTTTCTAGTTATGATTTTTTCTATACCCGTATACTCTTAGCTGAAAGTGTATTTTAATTGCTCAATGAATGCATACAGTAGCTACTTCTATATTTGGAAAGCGAAAAATAATTTGCCCATCCCACCCTCTATCTAGTTGAGAAAAGAATTTTTTTATTTCTTTCCCATAGTCGTACAAACATTTTTTGTTATTGTTATTATTTCTATTGTAGTGTAATTTTGTGCGAAATGCCTCAATTACTTTCTAGGTAAAACATGCAACGCCATTGAAGATTTTTATATTGCAAAAAAAGAAACAAAGTTTTATATTGTAACAACGCAAGTGATGGAAGAAGAAAAGAACCACAAATTACGACCGAAAGACAGACATTGCCGCAAAATGAAAATTTATTGGGGGGAAAATCATTACACGAAACTATAAAAAAAAGGAAAGCACTTTCAATAATTGTTAAAACAAACTTTCATTGGAATTTGCACTTTGTTGCATACCTACAAATTCGAATTTATTATTGAATAAAACAAAATTTCATGGAAAATAGCAAAGAACATTGAAACACTTATAAACTTATTGATTTTTCTAGGATTTCGAAGAAAATATGTTGTTAGTAGCAGTAATTTTTTTGTAGCACTTTTGCAATAGAGAACAGAAAATCACTCTCTTCCAAAAAGAGTATTAATATGTTCAAAGAAAACCAAGTTAAGCCACAAACTATTGTGATGTTCTTATAGCCAACACTGTGGAGTCAGATTATAAACATCAATTCCAGCCTCTTGAAAAAAAGGTTGACTTTGACTCAATCTGTTAAAATTATGAAATCCGATTACTGTTCTGGCTCATATTGTTGAATGAATAAGATAAACAAAGTCGTCATATCCAGAATCAATGTTCATACAAATATAGAACTCAATGGACAGTAGCAGCCAAGAACTATATTGGTTTCGAACACCTTCTAGGAATAGGGACTGGAACTAATAATGATACTACGCTCGGATTGCTAAGTTTAGATAATCAAAGCTGTATCCAAAACAAGCAGCTCTATGTCTCAAGTCAAGTGAAAACCGTTGAAAGATAATTAGGTGTTAACTTTCAGAGTTTACATAATCTTTATATATAAAATCGTAGAGTTTTGTCTGTATGTAAGCGTGAAAACTTCTGAACGACTTCTCCGATTGAAATCATATTTCCAGAATATATTTTCTTGGGTGGGAGGATGAAACATAGCTATTCATAATGGCTTTTGGTAAAGCGAGCGTGGCACCTCCTATACAATCCTAATAGTTTTTTGGGTATATCTCAAGAACCATTTATAGCACAGTACAGAAATTTGGTACAATAACGAGAATTGACAATGCCATGCTACAACAATGGGATTGACAAAGGGGGTGTGGCCCCTTGCATATAACCTGAATTTCCATTATGAGATACATATTTTAGTAGCCATTTATTTAAATTCTTTCAGTTTGTTGGATTAGTGGGTGTGGCACCATGTTCCCCTTTTATTTTCTAGTACTATTTCTACTACTAATTCTACTTCTATTTCTACTACTTTTAAATTTATTTATTTCTACAATTTCTTCTTCACTTTTTCAACCAATAATTAACATTTTTATAACGTTTTCAATAAAAAGCATTTCAATTGTGAAAAAAATAATTCCCACATATACTCTTATATATCCTACTATAAGAAGAGACAGATAGAATAAAGCAATAATATACGTTATAAATGAGGAAAAATACCAATATAGAGAAAAAGTTGAATTTCGGTCTTCGTACATAATTGGTCATAGCTTCGTTATTTATCCATAGAATTAGTTTATAAATACCAGGTTCTCTACGTAAAAGAGCAAACTTTATGTAAAAATTAAGAAATACGGCATATTTTAACGTTTTCTAGTCTTTATTATTTTTTAAGTGAGTTTTCGATTTAAATTTTTGCCCAAAAAAACATTTTTTGTTTCATATTTTGACCAATTGCACTTAAACTACTGGATGGATTGGAAAATGTTGTGAACATTATTTATTGGCAAATTAATTATATTTCATCTGATACCTTTGGCAATCATATTGGTTGTTGTCTTCTCGAGATATGGTCAAAACAGTCAAACTACCTTCGGAAAAAACAAAAAAAATTTCAAAAAAAATTATATCTCGAAAACCTATCCATAAAAAAATTTTTTGATGCCATTTTCGAGTTTAGTGGCCCAAATTACAAAAAAGAAAAATAGTAGTATTCTTAGCACAGAATTTTTTTTATAATTTGTAAACTAGTGTAATAGTTTTGAAATACCCGTTCCTCCTTCTGCTGCTCTCTTTTTGGATCCACAATTTTAGAGCTAATTAATTTTTAAAAAAATTAGCTTCTCAAATGTGAAAACCCCTTTCTCTTCCTTCCTTCTCAACTGTTGACATGTCAGCAAATAAAATGTACAAATGGACAAATAACATTAAATGAGTTACTAAAGTTATCATAAATTGAATGCATCTATAAATCTCACTTTTCTAAATTTATTGTCCTTTCCGCAAATTTCCGTTGATTGAATTGAGTAAAAGCAATCAGATTTTTATACATCTTTCACACTTTCACAACCGGTGCTCAACACCAAGCACCCAAGTCTATTAATTGTCATTACAGAAGCCACAAAAAACAGCAAAATCAACTCACAGACACATTTTATGGTAAAATGGTAAGGGGCTTTAACCTTTTTATAGCATACTACAACAACATTGTAGACATTAGACAGTTTTATTTATGCTTTCAGTTGAACACATTTAGTCATATATCTGAATACAATTGTGTATACCTTAGTGGGCAACAGGTAAGTAAGAAAAGTAAGTAAATAAATAAATAAAATAAATAATGTAATAAAACAGAGACTAACAATAAAACAAAAGAAAAGAAATACCACAATAAAGAAAAGTTAAACGAATTTGCAAGTAGAAGTTATAGTATGTTTGCTACTTATTTATTTCTTTATTTATTTATTTTTTTTTTAATTATTCATTAACGACGATTACGTGGAGACATTTCAGGCAGTTTATTGTTAAATAATAAAGTTGATGTTGATGCTTTTGTATGTACATATATAAATTTGTATCTTTGTTGATAGTAATTGAACAATGCAAAACTTTGCAGGTGTTTCATTTAATTCATTTTGAAAATATTTACATTTTTGTTTTGGGTATTCTGTTTTTTATTGCTAAATAAAGAAGAAAACTTTTCGTTTCTTCGTGGTGGAGCAGAGTAGAGCCACTCCCAAAAACTGAAAAACTCAAATACACACGCACGTACTGAGTCTGAGACTAAGCACGACGTTGTGGTGAAGAAGAGAGCGAATCAGTCAGAAAGGTTACACAATGCTACAACAGCAACAGCAACGGCTACGATACTTAAGGCTCATTGGAATGTGTTGGCAGGCAGCCACAACTGAATCGACAATCGACAACGAATTTAGTTCGAATTCGTGGTTGAGAATTAAAATGAGTCGGTCGAGAGAATAAAACACACAAAATAAAATAATAAAATATTACAAAGAAATACGTCGTCATCATCGTCTTGAAAGTTGAAAAATAAATGTTGCTGTTGATGTTGTCGTCGTTGTGGGTATTGTTGCTATTGTTGCTAGCTAAAACAAATCATCACCAAGGTAGCAGCACAAAAAATAATAAAAAATATCTATACTTTGTGACACACATCACCATTACAAATTAGAGCAAATCTATATCAAGATTCATATTTTTCTACTTTCTTTCTTTAATAATAAGTAAAAGGTAATAAAAATTGATTGCCACCACACACACACACACATACTTTTAATAGAATTTATTTAAAAACAAAAAAAAACAAAACCCGAAAATGGCACTTTCTTATACCAGTTAACGACAAAACAACAACACCGAATTGAAAAAATATCGACCGAGCGCAACGAAGCGGTTGAGTAAACTAAGTTTGCACCTTAATGCGATGCTGAAGCAACTAACATTCTCTACAGTTAAACTGATTGAATTGTATAAGCAGAGTAGCGAGTAATAACTGTTGAATGCGTTGTGTTTTTGTAAGCGTGAGTTCAAACTCAAAGTCGAGCTTGAGATTTTGTTATTCGAATTTATGACATCACAAAGCACACACACACACATACATAACGTAGAGCAGTTTAAAAGAGCGGGTTAACACACAAGTGAGGGTGTTTATTTCAATTTTTGTTGTTATTTTAAGAGAGCTAATTGTGCCTCACCTTAATACAGTTGAAACATTACTAACTCAAAATTTTCAACGTCCAGTTAACCAAACCCATAAAGTTTGTAGTGACTACAAATGAGTAACGTATTATATGTGTATATTTAAGTTAAGAGAGTTTTACAAATATAGCGAGTAGCACTAACATGGCTAACACTTCCACTTAGCGTGTTTTTTCATTTTTCCAATACACAAGTTTATATTCAGCAATAAATGTGAAACGGTTAAGAAAAAATACACTGTCAGATTATTTTCCATTTGAGCTTGAAGTTTAGAGAAAAAAAGATTATTTATTATTTTTTTATGATTTATGGCAAAATGCTGAGAAGTCAAAACCCTAAAAATCGTCTCCTGCTATTCTTAATTTAAAAGAGTTAATTAACTCTAACTCAAACTTCAGTTTTTCAAAGCTTTTCTCAACACTCAAACAACTCAACAACTATAGAAAAAATAATGGAAATTATACATTCGCATTAAAGTTTTTGAAATTGGAATAAATTTATTTCACTTCTAACCGGATAAGACTAGATTTATACGAAGTGATGAGTGTAGTAAGAAAGAATAATGTAATGGTGGGGTAGTTTGAAGGAGAGAAAGCAACAATAGCTTAATGAGAATTATACTCAAGAGAAATGTCGTCAGATTACTGCTATATCCATCATAACAGTTATTCATTTTTATATACAATTAGGGAATTAGTTGGCAACACTAAATTCTTTATGTCGTACTTGTTGTTTACGGAGACGAAGTTTTTCGTTATGTCTCGAAGTGGATAGTCGTACGGGTTTATTTACAGCACTAATCCCGTGCAATTCTTTTCTCCAAGTTTTGTGAAGTTTTTTTTCTCAAAGAGGTAAATTCATCGAAATTTCAGATTTTGAAGAGATAAATATCGTTATAATTTTGTTTAAGTATCGTACAATAATGCAGCAAATGAATATGGATAATATTGCGCATGAAAAATTTATTTCACCTCCGCCATGACCCTAAGGTGAACACTTTTTTGGCCCCCAAGTGGACACTTCCGTTTTTTTTTTTTATGAAAATGAAAATGTGTTCATACTATAATATTTATTTTTTAAATCTAAAATTTTGACTCTTTTTAAACCAGCTTAAATGTAATTTACGTTGGTAATATCAATTGATAAAAAGTTAGCAAATGATTTAAGGTTTCAGGGGATATATAAATGTTTAAGCTATAAAATACCATTTGGGTCTTACACTTGTTCAAAAGATGGGTGTCCACCTTGGACCTTTCCTTTTAAAAAATTGAATTTTGGAATCCAACCGCAGTTGAATTTAGTGTTGCTTCATTAAGGCTACAATTTTCAGATTTGTAAATTGTGTGGAATGGAATAGAGATGACTACAAAAAGTGGAATATGCAATCTAGTAGTTTTACTAGGAACTTTCCAAATAATTTTAAATAGAGCTAAATAAAAGCGCATATGGCAAAATGGCAGATGAAGGCTAAAATTTTTCACTTAGCAATGATTTCGGCTCTTCTAACTGAAAATTGTCTAATTTCTGCTTCTAAAACTAAAAATTTTCCCAAAATTCCAATTCTAAAGCTTATTATATAAGTGAATGGGAGTTTGTTAGTCTTTCCTGATTACGACTTAAGGTTTTTTAATTCAAAATTTTGCGTATTTGCTTTCCCAACTCGTTTTGCTTCGTCCCAATTTACAGCCCTGCTGTTTTACTGTACCTACATACGATTGCTTAAAGTTTTCACACTGCTGCTATAATGTGAACCTAGATACTATACTTAACTACATGGCTAAATTCAGAAAATGGTTTTCACTCTTTCAAAGTTTTCATTCCCTTGGCCTCAAATAGAGCCATGTATTTATATCATAATATAACACTCTATTATAAGTATTTTCACTGCATTCAAATTAGTTTATTACAAAACACAAAACCTTAATTATACTGCATAAAAGCAGAGAAAACTTGCTAATTAAACTAAGCATGCGTCTCTTGGAACATCATTGCATTTAAGCTTTTTTTGATGGGGAAACTCCCCTTCCAATGGGAAGCACAGCGCCACAAGTCTAAGACTACATCAGTATTAATAGCATAGTACTATATACACTTCAATTTATGCTTACAATTAGATATAAGTTTTTTTTTTTTCTAAAAATATGTTTGCATAAAGCTTACATGCGCTCAGTAGGCCAACGACTGTGGTTGCTAGTGCTGCTGTACTTAGGTACTCTACATAACAGCATAAACTTCTAGCAATTAAATGAACTCTATAGCTTAAAGCAAGTTAAGCTATACCCATAAATGAATATTAGTTTAAAGTTTGAAGCAGCACCTTTTATTTTTTCTTCTGCTTTTCTTGTTTACTTTTAATGTGTTATCGTTCAAACTGGTTTTGAATATCTATGTAGTTGTATGCTTTGTTTATATCTACAAATTTTGTTGGTTATTTATTTTTTCTTTGAGTTTTGTTTTTATTGCTGGTTTTTTCAAACGCTTGAGACGTCACAATTTATAAATAAAACTATTAAAAGCTTTTAGGCAAGCATTTATACATGATGTTGCTGTACCATCAAATTGAAGGAACTAAAGAAATAAAATAAGAAAATCAATAGTTAAAACCTTTTGTGTTATTAATTTTGATTTTACACTATTTTGTTTGTTGTTTTTGTTACAAAAAAAGTCTCTTCTAATATTCCTTGTTATCTTATCGTTAAAATCGTTTTTGTGTACTCATATTGTTATGCCAATAAAGGCGTGTTGAGTGGCCATCATAACCAAGTATCTTAATTACTTTCACTGAATTTTGAATGTAATTACAACAAGCACGCGACGAGTTTTTCTAACTCGCGTGATTTGAGAAATTGTAATGATAAATAAATAAATTATTGTATAAGCTTTAAGATTTCTAGAATCAATATAAATTTTTTAGAATTTTTTTTTTTCGTCCTGCAATAATCAAGTTGACAAAGTTGTCTGGAAATAAATTTTGATAAGTTTTCACACACAAATGATTGAAGTGTTTAGTGATTTTATGATTGCTACATACTTAGAATCAATTTTTGATCTAACCAAACTAGTATACAAAATAAAGCCAACATTAGCTGAGTTTTATTCACTACTTGCTTCTAGTTATGTATAACTAGCAGCGCTAATTGTATGGGAAAACAAACAAAACAGGAAAAGATTCGAAATGGCTGAATGGTGAACATAAGTTAAAATCATCAATAAATAGTCTTATAAAGGGTAAAAACTAAAAGCAATTAACCGCAATGACTGGGATCCATTAGAATGTATCACCTCTAGCTGCTGAGAGGTTTCATTGTGAATAACAATATAACGAAGAAGAGACTTAACAACTTTGTCGTTTTATTCGCACATGTTAAACTAGCTGGCGAATAAAACACAGCTATTATTGATTGTAAATATTAGGTTAAGTTAACCTCATAGTAAAAAGAGTTGAACACATTTTGGAATACAGGTGGTTGCTTGAATAGTAGCCTCTTGGTGGGATTTAGCTACAATAAACTGACAGAAAATTTCTCGTAGATATTATAAACTATTTTTAAAATCGTTTTACCTCCAACACTACAAACTTTACTTAACGATTTTAACTCATTCTCTCAATTCAATTATCAAATAATTTAGAATGCATATAAAATAAAGTGTTTAATATTCAACTAAGAGATTTGTACAATTTTACATTTTTTGCATAAGTTTTTTGCATATTTATAAACTAAACAGACAAGCGTTTTTCACTTCCCCATACCCCAAAAGTAGGTCAAGCAAACAAATAAGCAAACAAGTGAAATGAATTAAAGAAATCACCAAACTCACCAATAATTCCTTGTTTGGTGTCGATGGATTACTAAGTAAAAGTCCCTTTAAGAATATTTCATCAGTATCGGAAAAATCAGCTGAATTCCAATAATCAACGCAATTTTTATAGGCATCTGAAATAAATAAAAAAATATTGCGAAAAAATTAAAAATAAACGAATGACCCTCCACCTCTTCTTTCATATATCACACACGTACATATGTAAGAAAAGTACAATAAACACGCATATGTAGCTCATATGCTAATATGGCATAAAACACGCAAATATCCAAAAATATACATAAATTAACATATGAATTAAATACTTATAGTGTGTACTAATGAAACAGAAAAGTAGAAAATTAAAAAAACCCACCATTATCCGTTGCCTCGGCATCATCTTCAATATTATTCACTTTATTGATGCTGGCCAAAAGTTCCACCTTATCCTGGCGTTCTTTACGTGTGAGGCGAACCATAGTGTAGTTGTTGCAAACGTAGCAGAAGATGATGAATGATTCATCAACTTCTCACCGCAATCACAGATAAAATCCTATACACAAATTACTGGGAATAATGATTCTTTTTTTACGCACAATCCCTGATGGCGTAAGAGGAGGACGAGTATAAAGGAAATGGCAGCGTAATCATCACACTTTGTGGCAATGTTGCTGTATATTATACAAATATACAGTTTTATGGCGAAATTCCACTGTTTTGTTTATGCAACAGTTTGCATTAACTTTTTTGTTGTTAGCATTCCATTTGGAGTCTCTTTTTCCTGAGTATAAATAAAAATTATTTTCTGTAATACACACTCAAGCAACATACGCCCAGGAATCTTAAAAGAAAACCCGAAATCTGCACACACACGCACACAGTTAAATTCTTCAACTTCTATCAGCTTTGCTTGCAGATGAGGAACTAAAGGTAAAAAAACGAAAACAAATTGTATCTGCAGAATGTATCTGTAAAGTGTTTCTGCAAGCCAGTGTGGCCATGTTATTTAAAAATATAAATTTGAACAATTTATGTACTTACTTCCTCTTCTTGTTTTACAAACTGTTTTTTTTTTTAAATTGAATAATTTAATCCAGTAAAGCAAGAGTTTACGGGGAAATAGGGGAAAAAAACGCCCTATTTAAATTTAATATGCTTTGGATGACCAATTAGGAATAAATTGGCCTACCTGGCCACATCGCAGCACGGTCATATTTTTTTAATTATTTTCAGGGTTGTATTTCAAAACCTTGGAATATGATTGAAACAACACAAGCATTTGTTTCAAGTGGCAATACCATGAGTTGTTACCAGAGAATCCAAATTTTTTTTATATGAATCTTCTACCTTACCATGGTATATTTCCTACACTTTTTAAAAAAAAAACTATTTGAAAAAGTGATTCTGACCTAATTTATACAAGCCAATGAGGAAAAGAAAACAATCGATTCAATGATTATGCGTACAATTTAGTGGTTTTATTTGTTTTAGTGCTAAATACGCCAACCCTGCGAAAAACTGATTATAACAATTGTCACATCACTATTGTCGGCAAGCTGTCATTCCGGGATATTCCAGATTTATTTTTGTGTGTGACAAATTTATATTTTCACAAAAAAGAGAAACGACGTGGTATTGTCTTCTTCCTTACAAATAAATCAAGATGCCAGACGAAGTACAAAAGACATTCGTACGTTCCTTCATTGGATATTTGAAGAAGCAGGTAGAGTCGCAAGCTTTGACACCCGATGCACAAGAGAGCGTAGAAGTGGCAATGCAATGCTTGCAGGCGGCTTTCGATGTAGGAGGCGATGACGATGATGAGCCACAAACTACAGCGGTACCATCAACAGAGACCACGGCCGCTACCACAACATCGGATACAATCGCTGCTAAAGAAATTGATTTATTCGAATTGTTCCAGTCGCTGTACATCGAACGGAATCCGCAGTCACTGCAAATGGCCGAATCAATTAAAAATGAGGGTAACCGATTAATGAAAGATGGCAAATATAATGAAGCTTTATTGCAATATAATCGCGCCATCACTTTCGATCCTAAAAATCCGATATTCTATTGTAATCGTGCTGCAGCATATATACGACTGGGTGATAATGATCGCGCCGTCACAGATTGCAAATCTGCATTAGTGTATAACCCCTCCTATGGCAAGGCTTACGGACGCTTGGGAATTGCTTATTCAAATTTGGGAAAATATTCAGAAGCACAACAGGCCTATGCCAAGGCGATTGAATTGGAGCCCGATAATCAAGACTATCGTAATAATCTGGAAGTGGCACGCACCGCACGCACTCAGGTCCCTATGAACGCTATTCCACAGTTGACTGAAGGCTTAAACACAATGCTTTCTAATCCGGCGATTCGAAATTTATTTAGCAGCGCAGAAATAGATTTAGATCAACTGCAAACAATGTCACAGAATCCTATGATTATGAATGCAATTGGACAAATGTTCACCGGATTACAAGGTGGTGGCGGAGGGCCTGGGGGTGTTGGAGTAGGTGGTGGTGGTGGAGGAGGAGTGCCTCCGATGCCAAATGATATGCTGCAACTCTTCCAATCGTTTGCCAGCCAATTGTCTAACACAACTCCCGGAAGTGGAGGAGGTAACCCACCCAGTGGTGGTGGAGGCGGTCCCAATAATGAAGGTGGTGATGGCCAGTCTGGCGGTGGTGGCCAACAACCTCCTTCATCTTAGATGCATTGTAATAAATGTGCATATAGGACAAGATTTAATGATGAGAAAGGCGAACGCATTTTCCTTCTTTTTTTTTATAACCTCTAATTTTTCATAAGATGTGCGCTGAATGCGCTCTTGTAATTGCTTTGTGGTAAACAATTTATTCAAAAGCGTTTAATATTGTTAAGAATGGACAAAAAATAATTAATAAATTGTTTAGATGCTTTGAATTCAGATGTAGTTTTAATTATTAAAATAAGAAATAGTGAACTCGGTAAAACACCAAGATAGTATGGAAAATGGCTTATATTATAAGGAAGTCAGGTAATAACATCAGGAGGATGGCGCTTAATTTTAACTCAGACCAAAGCAAATCAAGTACTTGCGACATAGAAAGCGCGGCAGCACCAAATATAATCGAATGGAATTAATCCAGGGAGTATACAATATTTATGATTAGATACTAAATAAAATTTGATTATAAAAATACATTTTAATATAAAATATATTTGTATACAACTTAAATCTATGATTGTGAAGGTAATGAGATCGTTGTACAAAAAATCATTGTACAGAAAATGTCATGTATAAACACGAAGATAAGATTCAACTGGGCTGCGGCACAGCGGGCAGATTTCACCTAGGGGCTCCATCATTGTACGAGATGAGCAACGTTGGCACATGCACAAATGCCTGCAGGGCAAAAGCACAATAATTTTCTTGCTGTCATAACATACGACACAAAGCGTTGAATCTGAAAAATCCATAGGTACTTCTACTTCCGATCCATTTTCTGGTTGCAGACGAAACCATGACAATATCACCCACAGGTACTGTTAAATTAAATAAGAATTTCAATAGAAATATTATGTATGCATATTTTAATAGGTTTTACTACTCGCCTTTTTCATTTTTTCTAGACACAACATAATTTCTCGCCATAAACTACGACAATGGCGTAACACCACGAAGATCACAAATATTGCTGTGACAAAACAAAATACATCTTCTACCATGTCACAAATGAACTGAACCATCCTCCAGCAGCTATTGGCTGCATCGAATATAAAGCGTGCAATTGTTGTTTGTAGTAAGCGTTTATAAACGCTGGAGAATATTTTTGAAAGACTCAGCGAGATGAACATAATTGCATCGATGATGTTGTAACTATAATGTTCAGCGAGATCGCTCTTTGGATGTTGTGGAATTGCATCTATACTTTCATACCATTCATAAAGAAGGGCACAGAACTCTTCTACGGATTGTTTTAGAACTTCGCAGAGGTCAACCGCCGAGTTGTAAGCTATTGTCACAAGCAGGATGACGCCCTGTCCGATGTAGCGGCTAATGGCAAAAAAGTAGTAGCAGAATGCGCACAGCGCATGAATCAATTCCAAAATTGGTTGCAAAACAAACATGTAAATGATGAATAATACTACTGTGGCCTCAATAACTTCACTTAATACATTTTTCTTTTTGTATTAAATTTGGGTTTGTATAAGATAACTATTTTATTTATTTGATAAAATACATTTTGTATCCTTTGGCAATTGTAAATTAAGTTTTAGTCAGAAAACACGCGTTTGAGATTAATGTTTGTTACTTGCATATAAGCGGCATCAGCCATTAATGATCATCACGGATACAAGCTAGGCATGTATTAGATATGGTTGTTTTTGTACCGGTTGAGTACAAAGGATGAGTAATCAACAAAATACATATATACAAACGAACTGCCAAATTTTAAATTTGCTATTTTTGACGGTGTTCACATTAGCTTAGTGACATGAGTTCCCTCATTTTTTGTGCAACACAAATTTTTACTGCAGGGAAAATTAAATTAATACATTTAAAAATAATTGAGAAGTGATAGTGAAGAAGAAGAAATGTGCTAACATTATTAAATGGTGTTAGCGCAACTGCTTTACATAATATTAAAATAATTTATGAGCCTGTCGCTCATGTTTCTCCTTCCCACTTCACCTTTTGTCTGTTGACTTCAGATTGAGTCGTCGCACTGACGCTAATGTAATCGTCGTCTTTAGTGTTAAATGTTACTAGCAATACAATCAATACATAAATTCCGTTGAAGCGTAACTAGAAGTAAACATTCATTCTTGAAGTGTAAACCTACATGATTTACCTGAATCCCCAAAACTTTATTTATTTCGATATTTATTCATTATTTATTTATATACATATTACATTTGCGGCTCTCCGAATTATCAGCACGCTCTTAGGATGAATTTAATTGGTTGCTTACGATGAATATGGAAAATGAATGTGCGGAAAGTGTATGGAAAATGGAAAAGCTTTCGGGATTGTCCCCAATAGTTTTTCAGTTGGAGACATTTTTCAGCGACTTTCTCATTTAATAATTTATTTTGTTACTACAATTCAAGGCCCCTTAAATTACCATCGCGCTATCAAAGAGAATTTAATTATGTGCTTACGGTGAATTCAGAAAAACGGACAGTAAATATAAATCAAAATACAACGGGTTTCGGAATCGATTCCAGCCTTGTTGGACTTAGATCAAAGTGTTTTAATTGATCACAATTTTTACAAAATGATTTAGTATTTTTTCTACCAGGTCTGCAATTATAAAATTGATTCTTAAAAAGCAATATAAACATTATGGTAACGAACAATATACACGTACTTCAACGAACGTAGTTGATACAGTTGGTGTTACGCTAAAATACATATCTGTATGCAGGAGCATTTCTGAACTAAAAATAAATAATAAGAGGTAACTGGCAACGCTATGACTGAATTGACGCCATTGCCAATATTGACATCTACATTCTACATTTTTCTGCGGTTGTGTTTGATTCATTATTGTCGATGTCGGTACGGAAATAAACGAATTGTGTAGCTAAAAGAACAATCAAATATTACAAATACAAACAATCAATTATTGCTTGATAATTTAAATATTGTAAGTTGGTGAAATAATTGAAATCTAGGTTAGAGAAGTTAACTGTGAATTTTCAGTACCACACCACATTGAATATATTGTGGAACGTATACGGAAACGCATTTTCGTGGGTGAATTTGTATAAAATTAAAATAAAAATTAAAAATGGATAACATTGAGCATTTATATAAATGCTATGAGATATTGTCTGATGCAGGCGATAAAATATCGGAAGTAAGTTACAAGGATTTCATGGTTTTTTTTTTCTGGAACTAAAGTAAAAATTTGAATTTTCTTATAGCACGTGCAGGAGTACAAGGATATTTTGGAAGCAGTAAAAGGCTCGTCGAAAGAAAAACGCTTAGCCTCTCAATTTATTGGAAAATTTTTTAAGCATTTCCCTGAATTGTCAGACCGCGCCATCGATGCTCAGTTAGATTTATGCGAGGATGATGATATGCAGGTGTGTACTTTCGTTGTATTTAAAAAAAAAAAAAAATTATTTTTTTCTATTACATATTAATTTAAATACCATTTTTTTTTTTGGTAAAGATTCGTCGTCAAGCTATTAAAGACTTACCTAAATTATGTCAAGATACTATTGAAACAACTGCAAAAGTGGGTGATACCTTAGCTCAACTTTTGGTTTTAGAAGATCCTTTGGAGTTGCAGCAAGTAAATAACTCTTTGCAGACTATAATTAAGGTATGTACATATTTGTTATATTAATTGTCTTGTTAGACATAATTCCAAGAAAATTATCAAAATTTCTTATCAAGTCTCAAAATTCCTTTGCCAACACTTGGCGCACAAACTGTATCCTCAATATCACACTGAAGCGACAAGTGTTGCTGTCTTATTTTAATTTTTAATACAACTGAGTTTGTAGTATTGTATTGTTTTGAGTGCGGAACTAATTTTATGTTTTTCATAATATTCGATTAACAAAAATGATAGCAAAAATATCGCTCATTTACTAAAAGACTGTCCTAACACAAAAAACGCGTTTAAAGTTTTCAATTGACTCCCACTTTGCAGAAAAAAGAAAAAATCTTATAATTGTCACGCGCAGAGTATACAAGATATTAATATGATTAATATGCGTGATATAAAGAATAATTCTGCATCATTAACTCAAAAATCGTGTTTTTTGACTTATGACAGTCTTTTAGTAAATGAGCTATATATATTCACCATTTTTTATTTAACACATTTAATACGGCATGCAACTGTGATTTGTTGCGTTGTTTCCTTGGGCGGGTGCAACATGGTTAAGATTACTATCTAAATCTTACTCTTCAGTTTTTTTCATTTTATATGAGCAAGAAAAGCTATTGTCTCCTTAGCGGAAAGTGTGGCCAATATGATACTTCCCCAAAGTCCAAACTCCATAACGCCGTGTTTACATACAGCAAACGAACGAAAGATTTCTCGGTTGTTCGCCATATGTAAACGGTACCGCGAACAAACGCGTGTTTGTGATAAAATTGCCGCGAGCGATTCGCGTAGTGTAAACGAAGAAGAACAAGTTGCTGGTAACTTCACCCTGTATAAATTCACTTTAGTTTAAGGTATAAGAAGTAAATTCTCTCCATGTGCGTAGTAGAATGATCAAATAAAATGGTTTACTTAATTACTTTTTGTTGTTAGTTTCTACTTTAATCAGTAATGCTTTTTACTTTCTTGGGTTGACATTAGCATAGGGAAAAAGGCCATGATTTTGAGATTAGAACTAAAGATTTGTATTTTTTTATTTTGTAACTTACAGATTGATGCCAAAGGTGCACTTACTGGTGTTTTTACACAAATTGCCGGTGGCGATGAGACAACACGTGAGCGTTGTTTCAAGTTTATTGCTACGAAACTGTTCGCTATGGGGCCTACAGTCGTTACCAAGGAAGTTGAAGAATTTTTAATTGATGAAATTAAAAAGATACTACAGGTAAGCATAGCTGCTCCATGTCTGTCATCATATATTATATTTATTTATTTAATTACAGGATGTAACAGCTGATGAATTTCATTTATGCATGAATATTTTGGGTTCAACTAAGTTAGGCTCAACTATAACCGGACATGCTGAACTTGTTAATTTGGCAACGGAACAAGCTGAATTGGGCGCTGATATTGATGCTATAACAATTGAAGATGAGATTGTTGAACGGTTCATACAATGTGCCAATCACGCTATGCCATATTTTTCGGTAGTAATAATTAGACAATGCATTACTATGAATATGTATTAATTTAATTAAAATTTCTTTCATAGAATACTATTAAATCAACTTCATTTGTTGTATACGTTTGTGATAAACTATTACCACTAAGTACATGGAATATGATTGCAACTGCTGTACATCAGGATCAAGTACAGTTGCGTTTGCTAAAAGTATTTGCTGAAATGTGCGCATATTGTGATGTGCTGGAGAATGCGGCTGCACGTATCGATGCGATATACACTGTATTGAGAGTAAGTTAACAAAAGATAAATAGAGAAATTAGTGTCGTTCGTTTTAAACGTGTTAATAACTGTAAACATCTATTAACATTTTTAATTTTGTTTCTATTTAGGAATATATGCCACTTCCACAACTAAGCGACGATGATGTGGGCAGTCCACCCCCTTCATTTCAATTCTCACATGCAGAATGTCTTCTGTATGCACTGCATACGCTTGGTAAGAAACACACCGCGGACTGCTTATCATTTGTGAATGATGCTGACAAATTAAAGGACTTTCGCTCTAGATTACAGTATTTAGCACGAGGAACTCAAGGGTTGGTATATTTTCCGGACTTAAGCTAAACAGATTTTTTAATTATTTATTTTCTTTTATTTTACTACACCAGATACATTAAGAAACTGGAAGAAGCAGTTAAGGGGAAAACAGCAGAGGAACTTAAAACGGAGGAGAATCAACTGAAGCTGAACGCATTAAAAACAACATCAAATATTAGTACACTCATACGTGACTTATTCCATTCGCCGCCAAGTTTCAAGCATGAAGTACAGCTGTCCTGGGTTACGCGCAAAAATGTATGTTGCAAGGGAAATTTCATCTGAATTTATATTTATTTTTTCATGTATTGTTTGCTGTTTCAGAATAAACTTGGCGTTAAACGTCATGCTACCATTACGTTTGATGGCAAGAATCAAAATGGCAAAGATGATGATCCAAAAAAATCTAAACCATCTTCCGATCAAAAGATTTATTCACCACCATCTGGGAAATACTCTGCCAAAGTGCAAAACTATGGCAACAATAATCGTTCGCGATCACGTAATAACGGTGGTGGTGGTGGTGGCGGCGGCAGCGGCGGCGGTGGTGGCTTCAACAGAAATCGACGTGGTTACAAGAAATATTAAAATATATAAACTAAATATACATATGCGATTAGCACTGTAGCTTATAATCTAAGAATTAACAATGTGAACAACAACAATTTAATATGCTGAAGATTGGAAACGTGTACGCATACCCAGCTCACAGCCACATATCTCGCACGATAATACAATTTCCCCTAATCAACCAATCAACTACTTGATACAGAAATATACTCGATTTCACTTCAAATCGAGTTCAAATTAACATATTTGCAGAGGTAAGTTACCATTTTCTTGCTAATCATTTATATTTTTTCTTTCAGCTAAAATCAACGCATCGTCATCTCCAGCAGTTCCACACACACTCTTCTTTTTATAAAATATTGCATCATACTCTACTGCGCTTTATTTAAATTTTGTTTATTACTTTCCTCTTGGATTTGTTTGGCTCGCATATTTAATTAATTTAAAAAAAAAGAAAACAAGTTAAACATTTAGTAAATGTTTTCTCCTAATGTTATATAAAATTTAACGAAATACTTAAAGTTTAAATTCTGCCAATGGCATTTTTGATTGAGAACATTTCATTGCTTTTTTGTTTTGTTTTTTATTTGCAAATATTTGAAATCATTATACTTCTTCACACTCATTTCCTTAACTTCCTCAACTCCAACCTCAATCACTCTTTGAATGTTCTCAATCAAATTGTTATTAAAAAAAGAAAAGCGCTCTAACAAACAATGAAACAATTTATAACGTATTTTAATTTGAATAACGAAACGGTTTTTCAAATAAATTGCAAATATTTGCTATGATTTTCTTTTCCAAAATCATTGCTAAAACCTAAAACGAAGAGTCTCTTATTTTTCGAGTTCACACAGCAGTTAGAGTTTGTTTTATTTATTTATATTTTTTCTGTTTTGAAAAATTATACGATACTAGAATAAAACATTTTATCGTATATTTGTTATAGCTACTACTCATTAATACTTATGTATATGATGTCCATGTAAATGCACAATATCAAGTTTTATTCTGAGAACAAAAAAATTATTAAAAAGTCAATAAACAAATAAATTTCTCTAATATCAAATTTTGTATGTTATTTTGTTTGTGTAAAGTTATTAAAAAGTAAAAATAAATAAAAAGAAAAAAATATACGCAGAGGGCAGCAAGAACTATATCGCTGAAAGCATCAACAGATTCGCTGATTATAAGAAATAGTCATGAAAAGAGAAATCTGATTGCCTGCTCAATTCTTCTGAAATTTGTTTCCAATTGGACAACACGTATAAACTGGTAATCTTTGTTCATGGAGGTACTTTCAACGTCATTATCTTGCCTATATTATTGATTTTCCAACCACATATGAATGAAATGAAACATTTGCTCGTTTTACATTAAGGAAAAAATTTTTTATTCATTTTAAATTAAGTAAAAGAAAAAGGGTTTACAAATTTTTTGTTCTCAAAACTCCTATATAACTATTAACTATTTTATGGTTTATTTTATGTAGGTATGCAGATAATAGATTAACAAATTCGGTAGTGTTGAAAATCAATTAAAAAATTGTAATACAATAATAATATACATGTATAAATTTTTAGATTAAGTAAATAAAATAAATAAAATTTCAAGTAGAAAAACACAGGCACTAATTTAAACAAAACTAAGTAAATTTATAGTTAAAAGTTTACAAAAATTGCAAAAAAAAAAAAATTATTTTATTTAGCATCTATACGGAGAGGAGTTTTACATTGCATTAATTCGCACTTTGTTTGGTAGGGGGAACTCAAAAGTTTATGAAAAGCAATCGAATCAATCAATTAATAATATTTAAATATAATGTTAATCAATTAAGTTTATGTCTTATATAATTATAATTACATAATTACAATTTTATATTCAAAAACACACGTAAATTAAGTGCAAAGTTAACACACAAAAATTTTTTTTTTTTATTTATTTTTAATGTTATTTTAGGTATTTTTTTTTTTTTTTTTGTATTAGTTTTCTTATTTTACTCACAAGATGCAAATTTATTTATTTTCTATTTTTTTGTAGAAGTGTGTGTGATTATTTTTTAATAGAGAACTTTTATAATTTATAATTATTTTTGTTTTATTTTCTTTATATATTGTAGATTTATGTAGGTATGCACGCATTTCATTCATTGAACTTAATATGGTAACTATTGTGTATCGTATATGTTTAACAAAATACATTTCATTTTTATATCTGGTTATTTTTAGTTAATCCAATGAAATGATTATTTTTAATTCATGCTTAATTTAATTTTTAAATGTTTTATAAACATTTCTTTTAGCTTAGCTTAGGTATGTGGTTTTTTTTTGTTTTATTACAAATTTAAGTAAATAAAATTCATATCTCAAATATATATGTATATATTATTTTCTATATAAAAAATATTTAAAAAAAAACATAAAGAAAACAATTAAAGATCTTCTTGTCATAAAAGTTTTTCAACAAACTGTTTGCAAAAAGCATAGGCTCTCTATATATTTATGTATATAGAAATATATATATTGATATATTCTTTTAGCATTAACTTAACTCTTTCGAATTCAGTTTCAGATACTCGAGATTCAGATCCGTCAGATTTCGTTCAGTTAAACTGTATAAGGTACTTTATGTTACTTTAAATGTGTGGGCTTTTGTTTTAATTATTATTATTCTTCTTCTTCCGCTTCTCTGGTTTCAACAAACGTATGCATAGTATTTATAATATTTTGTAGGAATTGTGCGATTAATCGATTTGCAACAAAGCACTAACACTTTCATTTTTTCTAGGGCAGTGCGATTAATCGATTATTCGAATATTATCATTGATCAATAGCTTGATTAATTGAATGCTATTATACTTCTTTCCGCCAGTGTCTGGGTAATCAATTAATCAATGCTTCTGCAATTTTTCAGATTAAACAGATTATTCATTATTCGCGCTTTTCCTTTAATCAGTTTTACAATTAATCGTTTAATCGCTCAAGTCCCAGTAGTTTTTCATATTCATTGAAGGATTTAGAATTTTTATTTTATTTTTTGGTGAACAATTGAAGAGAACATATTTCATTTTATTTAGTTAATTTTGTTTGTATAGATTTCCTTTAGTTTACGAGATAAGTAATGCGTTTTTTTCTTTTTTCTTTTATTATCTAAGATTTTTGTAGAGAGATTTTCTTTTTTCTCCTTTTTTTTTTTTACTTACATACTAAAGTAAATAAAACATTTATTATTTAAAATAGTATTTTGTTTTGTTTTGTTTGTAAGTGTTTTCTTTTTTTCTATTTTAAGGTATACAATGCATTTCCAATTTGAAAGATATGTCTCTTATTTATATTTTTTAGGTTTACTTATGTTTTTTTATTATAAAAAAATTGCCGAAATAAATTGCTAAACAATAGAATTTCCAAGTCTTAAAATGGCTTTAGTTGCGAGACTAAAACAGCTAGCACAAGTGAAATTAATTGAGATTCAATGAGATTTTTGATTAAATAAAAAAATAAGGATTAATCGTTAAGGTGGAATATTTTAGAATTTTGATTTAACTGAAATTCAATTTCGATTTATTTTGTGAAAAGCAATTTGATTAAACAAATCTCTAAATTATGTTTCTGATTAACTACAATTATTGATTAAGTGATCAATTAAGTTTCTTGATTAATCAAATTTTGTATATTATTTTTTAAAATTAGTTGGTGAATAAGATATCGAACATGATTTATCAATTCAGTTTCCGCTCAATAAATAAATCAATATTTTGATGCTGAATATTTAATCAAATTTCTGATTTTCTTTATCCCCAATGTTTGTCGGCCGATTAATCATATTTCTGATTAAACAAAAATCTCAATTAATCGTGATTAATCACACTGCGTTATACTAAAATTTAAAGGTATGATTTTATTTATAATATTTTTGTTTCTTCTGGTGTGTGTAAATATGAAAAAGTTACATTTAAAATATGTTGAATATTATATATGTATATATATAAATATAAATATATTTAGTATATAAATATGTATGTATGTTGTATGAATTTTTGTATATATTGAAGGCTCAATTAAAAAAATCCTAACTACAACATGACATCAAATACATACGAGTACAAAAAGATCAAAAGCTTCTTAAAGAACGTAGTACATTGTAAAATGTTTTTTTTTTTTTATAGAAAAGTAGATATATAAATATGCTTGAAATGAAAGGAGAGAGGAAGAGGAAATAGGAATGGGAGATGGCTGCATTAATTTTAGTTTTGTATAATCAAAAGGTTCTTTTTTATTTTCTTTACGAAACTTATCACAATTCACATATACTATATAGTAGAACCTATACAAGCAGCAAGTATGTATTACTGCTTCAACACATACATATACTCAGGAGGCATGCACACATATATGGATACACAAATACAAATACAAAAATTGGCCAGTTATTGAACTTGAACTGATTTTTTGTTTACTATTTAGTTGCATATTTCTTGCTTCTTGCTGGGGCAATTACTGCATTACTGATATAAGGAAAAGATTTTCTTATATAGATATTTTTGCAAGTATGTATATAAGTAATTATTTAAAAGAAGTTATGATAAGTTTTTGCTTCTTTTTTTTTTTTTCTTTACACACATTACAAAAAACAAGGTACTTTTACTCTCAATTGTTTCAAGGATTCATATAGAAACCTTTTGCTTAAACTAATTTATGCATGTAGTAATTATAATCTAATAAATATTTTTATTATTATTATTTAAAGTTTTACTTTTGTTTTAAGCACTGGCAAGAGAACAATAAAATCATAAAAATCTGTGCTGAGAATCATTAATTTTAGTTTGTGTTTTTGTTTTTTTTTTTTTTTTTTTTTAATTGCAAGTATTTATTTAAGTACTGGCAATAATTGCAAATACTCAATTAGGTACATTGAAAAAATAAAACATGTTTCTTATGTTGTTTTACTTTTATGCTATCTACTAATAAGAACTTTTGACCTAAAACTATGGTTTTACCAATTGACTAGACAAGTAGAAAAAAACTAAAGAACAAAACATATAAATACATATGTATATGTAAGCATGTAGTATGTATTTAATACAACAATAAAGAAATAAGTAGTAATAAAAAAAATGTGGGCATACATTTGAGCGCTCAACTTTTCTTCCTTTGCTTTTTCTATTCTCCACACATGCCAAGTGGGAAAAGCGAAAAAATGTTTGGTAATGTTGTTGTTTTTTTTGTTGTTGTTGTTTTTTGACACAACTTCAATCTAACCAATCTTTTTTTTTTTTTTCAATTAACGTCAAGCAGAAGGCTTTAAAAACGGACGTAGTAATAGCTGCTGACAAGTCACGAACGTGAAAATTCATACTTAGATACATATCCTTTACAAGCATAGGCATCGTCGTTCGTAAAATTTTATATAGTAAAGTAATTTAAAATTAATTATTTATTAAAATTGCGTAGAAAGGGAACAAAAAAATATCGTAGATAAAAAAATTGTTGTGGTAAAATTTGAAATTACACCAATATTAACAAGTAACAAATTATAAATCAACAAAAAATATAACAATGACAAAACAAAAAAAAAAAAAAAAAAAACACTTCAAAAGTATAAAGTAAGAAATTACAAGAAAAGGATCAAAACTCAGTAAGAAATGTTGAAGGATTATTGCACCATAATTGTTATAGTGTATAGGTCTTATCCCTTGCTGATATCTATTAATTAACGTTTCGTGTATCTTTACTGTCATGAGTGATAAAGAGTTAAAAAAAGTTTTCTAATTTTGTGTCAAAAATAAAGTGAGTGCAAATTTTTCATTCTCAAAAATTGTACTCGTCTCTGCATAAGAAAAACTGAGATGGCGTTAGTCGATAAGTACAGACACAAACCAGCAAATGTTACTATTTAATGCTGATAAGATTGAGATCAGCATAATGGTATAAACACAACCAAAGCAGCCGACTTCAACTTCAACAACAAACACATAGAATTTTATGAACTTGTATTTAAAAACATTTTAGAGGTTGACTGCCGACTCAACGACGCTACAATAAATTCTATTCAAATCTGCTCAATTTCAGAAGATTTTCTCTTGAGAGAAAGGAAATATTGTCATATTTTTCAGAAAAAAGCCAAGTTTTAGTACGCAAATATATATTTATTTTTCTCTTGTTTTGCTTTGTTTCTTGATTCTTTGGATGATTTTGACGATTTTGCGAAAATAAACGAAGTAAATAATTTGAATTTATGCAATAATTGCTTTAAATTGCATTTCCTCTTATTTTTTGACAATTGACAACATAAATCAAATCATATATCACATCCAATTTTGTTTTATTTTTTTATATTTTTTTCTACATATTCTTGATACTAGAGGTTGACGCTCTTAGTGTGTTTATTCTCTAATGCTTGATTTTTACTATGTCATATTCCCTGTCAAAGAGAGAGAAAGAGAGAATTTCCCATAGAAAATTGCCAACATGTTTGCCAATTTGACATAGTGAAAACCAGCCATGAGAAGAAGTGAAGAAGAAACCGCATGCCCAAGTTTGGCTGCTTTGGCTGTGTTTATACCATAAAACTCATGCAAAAGAACTTTTCTTAATTCACACGTACAACGTTCATTCACATAGCAGAAGAGCTCAGTTGATCATTAGCTATTAAAATATATCATTTCAATATTTTTCAGAATATTCCAATCGTACTTCAGAAAAACCAAATGCACTTCAGAAAATTCAAAATTGATTTCAAATTATCCTAAACGTGCTGCGAATATTTCATTTACTTTCAGAAAACTCCAAATGCACTTCAAAAAATTCCAATTTAAATTTAGAATGTTTCAAATTAATTTCACAATTTCCCATTTAACATTCGAAATAATCAAATCTGTGGTCACAAGGCATAACAGCATAAGTTAGTTTTTCGAATTTTACAGGAGAGCATTTCAAAGATTCAAATGCTAATAGAAATCAATTTGAGTTGTGCTATTTTTCCTTTAATATCTCGTAAACCACTGAATCGATATTCATAAAATTTTGGCACAATATGAAATCGGATATGAAAATTTCAATTATAATAATAACTCGAATTCAACAAAACTAGAGTTGTGTTGTTATGCTTTGTGACCATCTGAATATTTAAGGAGCTTCAAATAAAAACGCAATAAAATACATTGAACTATAATGCTTTTATTGCGTTTTGATGTGGAGCTCTTCATTTCAATTCAATTTTAGATTATTCCAAATTGTTATCAGATTATTCAAAGCGAACTTCAAGTGAACTCTGAAAGTGTGTTTGTAAATTCGCTCTGATTTATAAATTCTTTTAAACACACTGAATAAAAGAGAGGGAACGAAATCTTAAGTTGCTCTTTATAATTATGTATACTCTCATACTCAAACTGTCAAAATCGTCTATTATTGCTGCTCTCTTGTTATTTGTTTGGGTTTTCTCAACTCGCGCGCTTTCTCTCTTTCTCTCTTTTCTTATACCCGAGTTTGCATATAAGTATAACACTTAACCCAAATATTCTCCCAGCATAAAAACTTATTAACAATTGAATACTCTCGACTTTGCACATGCAAATGCTCTGAAATGCATAACTTGTTTGACAACTGCTCATAAAAAATGATGCAATATTTCAAGAAAATCGATAATCATAAAGGAAAACGAAATATTTGCCCTGAGCTATAAACAAAAAACTTAGAACCTTTCTGTAAATCGTTTTTCAAACGCCTTGTATATCTCCGAACTATATTTATAAATTCTTCACCACTGCAGATGCAAGTTAAATAAGCTATATTTACGTACATATATATTTCTATTAAATAAAAAAAAAAAAAATACAGATTAAAAAATTTACATAACAACAATAAGAATAAAATTATTATTAGTTAATTAGCTTAATAAAAATGAAGTAAAAACTGTTTAATCTATTCAAAAATAATTAACCTATGTATGTATGTTTATAATAAATATGTAGGCTTCTTTAAGTTTTTATTCTGTATAGTATTTATGTAATAACTATTTTTTGTAGGAAGGAAGAATGTTTCATTAGATTTGCTGCATTAAATATATAATTAAATTATTTAAAGCAAGACAAATGTTATCAAAAAACAAACTTTAAACTATTACTCAATATTTTGCTTTTAGGGTTTTTGCTTGGGGAATTTAAATGCCAATCATCATTAACTACTAACTATTTATGTATGTATGTGTTAGTTACAGTTAAACAGCAAGCAACAGCTTAATATGGCAGGCTAGCGACAAACATATTTTCAATTAATGTTGGCGCTGGCACTAAATCCTCCAATTTCAAATAGAATATTCGCTGTAGACCCTGTACGCTAAGCGAACGCAATTCGGGTAATTTTCCTAGTAGGCGACTGAAATAGTGCGGTTTCTTTTGTGCCTCCGCATTATAAGTGACATGATCACGCAGGCTGCCAATAATTTTCATTTGTAATTGCTCAACCTTTTTGGGTTCGCGAAGACCATGGCGTTCTACAGGAGAAAAAAGAAAAAGTCCAAAAGGGAAATACAGAGAAAGTTAAAAAAGATTGGCAAATTATTGTCGAGTTTCAATTCAATTCACTAATTTAAGCGTACTTAAAGTCGCTTATGCTCAAGCGAGTTTAAGCGCGCATAGCTCGCTGAATTGAATGAGTCTGTTATATAATCAAAATAAGTTTACACCTACCAGTAACGAGTGTCAGCGCACACAGGCATGCAAATGCCGATATGTCGATTTCCAGATTGTGCAGGCTTTTGCTAAACTCTAATATGCAATTGAGCCATTCACCAAACGAACGCTGACACTGGCTGTGATGCAGTACCACTCCATTGCAGAAGGTCATCTTGGTGTCATCGATGCGCGCCCGGTATGACAAACGCAACACAAACAATTCCAACGATGCAGATTGAAAGAGCAGCTCTTGATCTTCAGCACTCAAATCAGAATAACCGGGAATTTTTTCGGAAAATTGCTTAATAACATCCACTGAAGTGGTTAATAAATTATAAAATTGTTGCACTTTTTCAGCTTCACTCATGGCAAGCGGTGAATTGCCGCCCTGCGTCGGTTCCTTATACTGTGAGAAATCCAGACACGAAGGATCGGGTGTTGTATCAACATGACCACGCACTAGCGCAGTTATAAGCGAAACGGGTGGTGACGGTGGTGATTCTTGTGGTGATTTCGGTTTGGAGGGCAAACGTCCACGGCGACCTTTAAGCGAATCAGTGCGCACAACTTCCTTGACCATACCAACGGCTAAGCATTTCTGAAAGCGACAAAACTGACAACGATTTCGTCGTCGCTTATCGACAGGGCAAGATTTATCAGCGAGGCAAACATATTTGGAACCCTTTTGAACGGTGCGCTTGAAAAACCCTTTACAACCTTCGCAGGTGCGTACACCATAATGTTGACAGGCAGCGGTGTCACCACATACCGCGCACAGTTGAGAGGGTCCCTGCATGATGCGTCCATTTAATAAATCGCAAGCACTTACTGAAGCGGTGGTTGGGTGTTGCTGCTGCTGTTGTTGTTGTTGTTGCTGATGGCAACTGGGTGAATTGGAAGCTGAGCTGGGCGAACTGGAGAGTTGTGATGCATGATGATGTTGCTGCTGCTGATGATGATGGTGTTTCAAGAGACTGACTGCCGTGTTCGAACCACCGAGTATTAATTTCGGCAATTTTGGACTATGGCTGGCTGGCGAATCGGAGCGTTGTACTGGAAGCGAAGCACGTCGTAGGGGAGCTATTGAGGCAGCAGCCGCAGCAGTGGCAGCCTGTAGCTCCGAAATGGTGGGAAAAGTTGGAAGCGAATAACGTTCGGCGGTTGTTGTTGTGCCAGTGGAGTAATTCTGTTTAGAATAGAATAGTAAAAAGATATTTCGGGGAGGTTAGCAGAGTTGAGTGAGAATTCACAATTACGTTTCTAACTTACATTTTGGTGTTGGGCCAACTGATGGTATTGCTGATAAAAGTTTTCACCGCTCACATTGAAACTTTGTAGCTGTTCCGTTGCCGCTGAGCCGCTTGATGCTGTCCCATTGTTATACTCATATGCTGAAGATACCGAAGAGTTCGATGAGGCAGTCGATACCGCGGTGGTATTGGCGGTGCTGCTGGTGGTGGCATGAAACTGTCCGTGATAGCTATAGCTATTGTTGTTGTTGCTGTTGGTATTGCTGTTGTTGTTGTTGCCGCTGCTGCTCAACTGTGCGGATTGCTGCTGCTGTTGTTGATTATGATGAATATGATGATGCTGATGGAGATGTTGATGCATATGCAGATGTTGCTGATTTTGCTGTTGTTGTTGTTGTTGTTGCTGTTGCTGTTGATTGAGCAGCTGCCCGCCAATGATTTCTGTCGGTGGTGATAATTGAAAGCAATCTTCATCCATTTTCAAATTTAGCCCACCACTTTCAGAAGCTGTAGGCGTTGTCTGGCTATATTTCAATGAATATGTCTCCTCGAAACTAGGTAAAGAGCTACCGCATGAAAGCGGTCCTTCAGCTATTGGAGAAATTAGTGGGTTTAATTGGGCTTGAGCTTGCTGATGTTGCTGATGTTGTTGTTGCTGTTGATGCAATGCCTGACGTTCCTGTAGCGTATGCAGAGCAATTGCGGGATCGCTGCTTGAACGCAAACTCAATAAACCGATCTCTTGTGGTGTCGAACGATCGAAACACAAATGATCCTGCTCTGAACTGGGAGTGCTGACTGTATGCTGATGCTCTGGTATAAAGGAGAGACGTTTATCACGCAAGCACGTCAACTTCGTGAGATTCTCAATTGAGCTAGTGATATCCTCGTTGCTACCGATTAAAGTTTCACACGAGGAATGAAGATCTTGAATGTTTGATGGCTGATTATAACGCTGATGATGATGATGGTGATGATCGATAACGGGCGGTGGTGAGAGCAAAGAATGATTTGAATCGGTTGGAAAGAATAAATCCGATAGTTGATTAAATGTTTGATCAATTAAATCCGATTGCTCTACTGTATTATCAGTTAGATTGCTGAGCGACGGATGTTCGTCGCTGACAAGCAGTTGTTGTTGTTGCTGTTGATCCTGATGACTTGATTGCTGAGCGAATGGATTTAGCTGATGATGATGATGATGATGGTGTTGTGTGTTCGCTTGTTGCGTTGAAAAATTATCAAACGGAGAAAGTGAACTAAAAGAGCTCTGCAATCAAAGAAGCAATACAAAAGACTAAATTACTAAAAGGGCACGCTCAAGTGTATTCGCTCGCTGAAATGCTTAGGAGGAGTTTTAGCGGTTAGACATGCGCTAAGCTAAAATACTTTGTGATTGGCGGTTGTGTCAGGCAATGAATTTTTAATGATATTCCACATATAAGTAGAAAGGAGGTAGGTATGAATGACATTAATTCGTTACGCGTTATGTTTTTTTTTTTTTTTTGTTTTTTAATGTTTTATTGCTTAAGAGTCTAACATTCTGTGTGTGCTGCCTGTCTAAATTGTATATCCTTGCTTGAAGTGCCACTACAATAATCATTTTCAACCCTTAATAGCCTTCAAAGCAGATTCTTTAGTAAGTAATATTTTTAAGCATTTAAAAGTTAATTGGTTGCGCTTCTAGTATTTTGCGGCAAGCTAAAGTGCGTTGCAAAATTTTGGTACCACTACAAAATTTGCTATTCTGTGAGAAAACAGTTAAGTTGAGGGATGAGCGGTGTAACCCGTATGGCTAACAACTACATGTTGGTCAGGAAATTTTTGATCGGTGTAAACATTTGCATTGGTAATAGTGCAGACACACGAGAGGGAATTTCAGCCAAATTCTGAATTTCTGAAAAATTCCAATGTAATCCACTTGAAATGCCGAAAGTAACTCAGCAGAAAAGTATAAGATTTATTACATTTTTTTACACTTTTTGCATTTTGTTTTTATAATAGCTTCTCTTGTAATATTTATTAACAAAAGCAAAAGTGACAAAATAAAATAATGAAGCGGTAGAGCAACTCATTGCTATTCCTTCAATTACCCATAATTTGCTATATAAATTCAATTCTATTCAACCCAATTGAAAAGAAAATAATTTATTTATTTCTATTTTCTCAAAACACACAAAAATTCGTCTTCTCTATATTTATAATCTTCCAAAAACGAAATTCGATTCTTAGTGAAATTAATTTTTTGTCGTGTGTCCATCGAAACTTGAAATTCCGAATTTCAACGAAATTCATTCTCGTATGTCCGCACTATAAAAGAACACATCAAAGATGAAATTAGGAAAGATCTCTTCATGCTAATTACTTCGAGTATATTTGCTTGGTGTAAGCGTAAATTTAGGGTAAAAGTTAATCACTTGCGAGCACAAATGTTTGTCGTGGCCTTACAATTTCGCAACGGACTTTACTCACCCAAAGCAAGCAACATATTTAGCATAACTAAATGCAAATTCAATTAAGCTGCTATTGTTGCAATCTTGCAACTTGTTAATTGTCAACAATTTAGCCAATCAGTAAGTATCTTTAGGTATTGATTTATTTCCTATTATAGATAAAAAAAAACATAATAATGCTTACATTTGGTTGCAAGAGTAACATGCTTGATGTAGCGTTCGAAAGCCTCGTATTACCGAGTTTGATAGTTTGAGCTTGAAATGTTTTTTCAGTTTTCAATTTGCCTGGTGTAGCAGTTGAAGTAGCACCAGCAGTAGCAGCAGCAGCGCTAGTGTTGGTATTTTTGGTGGTAGCGGTGGCGTCAGAGCGTGAAGCAGCAGCAGTGTCAGCGTTTGATGTTTCAGGCTTCGAATTGGTTGGTGTTATAGCTGTTGTTGTTGCTGTTTGTAAATGTTCTTCTGTCGTAAGTATTAAGCTTGCGTTAAATGATTTTGGTGCACCTGAAAACCACAAAAATGAAATTATTCATTATTGTCGGGTAGTGTAATAATCTTTTTATTTTATTTTATTTTTTTTAACAAATACTACTAAAAAGTTGAAATAATGATAAAATGTTATTTGCACATAATTGGTTATGCTTCGAGTATTAAAAAAATTAATGTGTTTTGTTTTTCTTAAATATCAAGTAGTCCAATGGGAATAAGTGATATTTCAAATAAAAAATAATTTTTTCGAAGCTGCAGGTACTAGCTACGATTCATAAAGTGGATGGGTTCTTAATGTTTTTTTCGCTGCATACGGCGGAAATGAAAATTTGCTCGGTATACGATTGTCAGCCATATTTTGTTTTCAGATATAAGTAAATCCGTAAATCAAGTACTATTTTTATACACTTTTATATTTTACTAAAATACACCTCTGTTCTGTTCTTTGTTTCCTTCCACAATACCGTTTAACAAAAAAAAAGAAGTGAGAGAAATCGTCATTGCGTACTAGTAAACGCAGCTGAGTAACTAACAGCACATTGTTTATTGCAAAGTGCAATTGTTATTTAATAAGAGAGTATTAGTTGAAAAGGAAGAGATCAAGAGAACATGAAAGTCAATGAGCAAATTTGTTTTCTTTGATGTTGCTGTCCCGATTGAGCAGGAGGGGAAATGAAAACGGGATCGTTGACATATAAGGCACAAATGGCGCATATTTTGTCGCATAAAAATAAATCGCATATTAATAATAATAAAAAAAAAAAATAGTGGTAGTGAAATGTGATGATTATACAACATACATATGTGCAAATTTAGTTCAAATTAAATTTGATTCCTGTAAAGAAAATTAGCCTTGAATTGTGAAAAATATGGGAACGAAGTTTCATTTAACGAAAGTAAAACACACTTAAATATTTACTACTACAACTTTAAATAAAAAAATAACGTAAGTATTTTATTATCATATTAAAAACTTTTTAATCTGTGGGTGCGGAACAAAATTTTCCTGAAAAAAAAAACAAATTTCATAATGTAATTGAATGAAGCCAAAAAATCTTCAATTTTTACTGATCTACACTTTATATAAATGTCTCTGTAAGTAATTTTCAAAAAAGGTTTCAAGATAAGATTATAACCTAAAGATGACATGCCTGACAATTTCTGTTATGCATAAATGATTGTCAACTAAAAGAAAAAAAATCAAAAGTTAATTACGAGTTCACTGAAAGTGAAAGGATTTTAAGAGCCACTATAAATGTTCGTTTAAGATAAATGAAAAATAATTACGTAACAGATGTGATAAGATCTTTATGTAAATTTGAATAAATGCAATTAAATGCAACAAAGTATATTCTGGGTGGTCTAAGTCCAACAAGGTCATGTGCTAAGATTATTTTTCATACAAAAATTCTATCAACCATATCAATTCTTTGCCTTGATTTAAAAATTGTTTTTTGAAAAATTTATAAGAGTTTAGCTATTTTCAAATTCACCGGCACAGAGCTGATGCAAACTATGCTGAAAATTAATAAAAAAAAAAATATATATAAAGATATTCTAGAAGCCGTGAAAATTTCCATATAGCTTCTTCTTCGTCTTTTTGTTACTATTAGAAAATTAATGCACTTCAATGGATTTGGAAGTGTGAATACAAGAAGTTATGAAATTAATTACTATATTGCTTGGGCAAGTATATAGTTGTCTGTGTGTATGTAATGTGAAATGTAGGTGAACAAGTTTAATAGTATGTGTAATAATACACTCGGATAAAGTCTTTAGTTTGCTGCTATATTGAGTGCTGGCCACGCCTGTGGTCATCTGCTGTGTAAATAATCGTTGGCAGTTATGTTTTGGAGTGACCAAGCTGTATTAATGCAATTAAAATGGACGTTGTCGTCACTACTGTAATTTCAAAGCCGATCTTCTTTTCGTCTCACAATAAAATCACTTTTCTATGGATTCCTAGTCATTTTTGAGTGCTAGTGGTTGTTATTGTACATTTGCCGACTTACATATGAACATTTGCCGACTAAGTCTGGCTGGCTCTCATATTAGGTTTATCAAACCCAACACTTTGTTGAGAGCTTTTAATAATGATTTTTTTCGTTGTAAAACGAACAAAAGAAATTGATAAAATTTTGTTTTCAGCTTATTGTGTAACTGATTAGCAAATCAGAAATAATTCTAATTTATTTTAGTTTTTCGGATCTTCGTGCTGTTGAATTTGTGGTTCCGCACAAAAGTCCTTCAACTGCTGAAACAAAAAAATCAAAAACATTCTTAATCTGTACTTATAACTGATAATGAACTTAAACCAATTATTTTTCCAAAAATTAGTGAAATGCCACACTCTGGATCAATGAAATCCGACTTTTACTGAATTTAATGGCAGTTCAGTTTTTTGGTTTCTAAATTACGAAATTTTTAAAGTAAAGGATTAAATTTTATCAAACCTGGTCACACTGACGCCAAAATACAAAACGCAATATACCTCATCTGTTCTTTGTTACCCTTTCGCAATACCGTTTAACCAAAAAAAAAGAAGTGAGAGAAATCGTCGTTACGTACTCGTAAACTCACGAGAACATTAGTTGCATAAGATGAGATCAAGAGAAAAAGAATGTCAAAAAGCAAGCTCGTTTTCTTTGATGCTGTTCTCCCGATTGTATTTTTGAACGAAGGAGGGGAGACGAAATCAGGGTCGTTTAACATCTAACGCATATTTTGTCGCATAAGAAATATTCATTAAAAAAAAAAAAAAACATTTAAGTCATAACTATTATCATTAAAAAGGAGAAATTTTCTTAATGATGGTTTAACGCACTAGCGGATTCAATTGGTAATTTCTAACTTTCAAAGTTAAATTTTGTATTAAATTATTTTTGCACAGTGTAATCGCATTCATGTTGTTGGCGGGATATTTTTTATTATTTCGCATGAAACTTGTTTCATTGAGGGTCGTGAATTTAGCAACAACCACATGCAAACATATTCCTGCACATTAATCTTCAGCTAGATGTATAAGCGTTTGTGTTGATGTGTATTTATGATGGCTCTTCATAAATTGTACTATTCTGCGTACACTCGTAATTTTTGGTTAAATTTGTTTTAAATTTACGAATTGTAAAGCTTTAATATTTTGCACCAACGATTAGTAACCAATTATACGCCAATTACAAAACTATATAAAAAAACAGGCTATCTAATTCCACATACAAATGCGAAAATTGCTTAAGAAAAAACAAAAAGCAGTCATAGAAAAATCCTTAATGGTGTGGAAAACTATTACGTAAACATATCTAACTACTACTACTACCATCATCAAAAGTGTTAAATATTTTTTCAGTACGTTTTGCAATGCTCTTTGAACTCACGTACACACAAATGGCATACTAAAGTCACCTTACAACAACAACTAAAGTACGGACAACAAATAGACATTCAAGACTTTACTAACATACATATATATGAAAATAAAGAAATAACAATTATTGCTGCTGCTATCTTAGTGCAATATTGGTTGAAGTAAAGTACCATGCTGAGATTACGATAATTCAATTTTGATTTATTTAATGAAATTTTAAGTAATAAAACGTCGTCTGTAATAAAAGTTATTTAAGCACTTCCATACATCCACCCACCCACTCCATCCATTAGGTTTTAAATTTAACATATCTACAAAAAAAGATTTCGAATTAGTTAGGTTTTTTTTTTTTATTTTTCATTTATTTGTTTTTGTTTTTGTTTTGGTTTTGGTCTTGCCATTACATTGCGTTCCACACGCAAACACCATATCGAATGTCTTAATTAGAAATACTCATGTGCATCTGTAGACACCTTATTGTGCATTATTACAACGACAATTGTTGCACTAGTCAAACCAACAGCGGCAGCAGCAACATTAACAACAACATCAGCATCAATAGTAAATAATAGTCAACAATCTTATGATCACGTCTTTGGTTGCATTGGCAATTGACAATTGAGTGGTAGGTACCTACTATCATCATCATCATTATGTATGAATGTAAGTAATAAATGCATCTAAATGCATCCAGCAATAACAGCAGGAGCAAAAACTGTGCAAATTGAGCGAAAAATCAAAATAAATTGTGTTTTTCTTCTTCTTGTTGTTTTTGTTGCTGTCGTTTTATTATTGTTATATTGTAGTAATTGTACAATATTTTAATTTGCTGTATTTGTATTAGAAAAGACATTTATCAAGTCCCTTTTATAGTATGTCATAAGCGTAATTGTGTAGATAATGCAATTAATTAATTTATTTTATTAAATAAAATAATTTTTACCATATTTAGTTTAGAAGACGCTTTCAAACAATCAGAGCCAATATTTGGAGTTATAATAAAAAGAATTTATTGCGAATTAAAGAATACTTTCAGCCTAACTAATGATGAAATACTGTTAACATTATTGGCCATTTAAATGCAGAGCCTGAAAATAACACTTATTTTTTTTTTTAAGTTAAGTCAGATCGTAAAATTTTATATTAAAAAGATAAAGTTTAAAATGATTTTTAACTTTTAGTTATAAAAATAAAAGTTAAGAGTAGACTTATAACTTTAAAAATGAAATTTAAGTGCCTTCCTAAACTTTTATAAAAAAAGTTAACGTTTACGAGTCCTTTAAAATTTTTTTTCTAAAACCCTTTGAAGACTCTTAATTTAATGCAACAATTTAAAATTACTATGTCCAACTGAATTACATAAATTCAGGTTTTCCTATATTTTTTCATAATTATTATAAAAAAAAATTATTTAAAATCTTCTTTGGAAACTTTGGAAAAGGGGTGAGTGTCGGAATCACCTCACAGGGAGTCGGATTAACCCCATATTTTCATTATCAGAAAAATGATTATAGAGAAAACTGAAACGTACAGCTTCTACACACTGAAGAAATGAAAAGTCTATATGTATTTTACATTAATTTTTCGCCGTAAGTAATGCCATACACAGAATTTCTTTTTGGCTTGCAAGAAATTTATTAACACTGTTCTGTTGAAGTTTTTGCAATCTTCTTCTTTTATTTGGTGTTGTTTTTTTTTGATTGCTTCTCTCCACACTTATCGGCACAAAAACGACGTAGTGCTCGTACACGTATACAACACATAAGAGGAAAGTTCCGCTATTCCGCTATATGCAATCAAGCAGAGGCAGACGGCTCTCGGCTCTGTGCTCTCTCACTAAAGCACGCAAGGTTGTGGTTACATTCGGAGTATGCTCGGCGAACACCATGAAATTGTTGTTGCACCGAACACAAAAAAAGAATCTGTACCATGGTGAAATCATGTAGAAGGTGATAGCAAGATTACAACAATTTCATCTTGGCAAAAACAACACATTCTTGTTGTTGCGGCAGATATCATAAAATGTCAAAATCAGCCGTACAACAAAATAATAACAACACATTTTTGATGTTGCGGCCATGACGGCGGCGTGAAGAGAATGCAAAAATCGAGATTAAACGTAAACAAACAATTAAAAGTAAACAATGATTTTGACAGCCTATGATATAGACCAGGAAAAAAGAAGAAGAATGAGTTACTGGTAACTTCACCTGGTATAAATTCACCTTAGTCTATACTCACTCTCACACCGAACACGATATGCTCGGTGTTTTGTATACCGACCATGCCGAGTATTCAGGGTAGCAATGAGCTATTTTACAAAATAGTATTATTGCATACAAAATATTACTAAACAGGGGAGTGCATTTCGATAAAAAGCAACTCAGCAACGAGCGGAATATAACCACCTTGACCGAGCACGGGAGAAAATGTTTTGTGTTCTTCGAACACCGAGTACCAATATAACCAGGCACTAAGCTAAAGAATGCATTCACATCTGCTTTTAATAAATATAATCTAAAGGAAAGCGTTTATACAGACATTTGAGTGCTTCAGACCTTTTGCCTTTCACAGGATTACTCGAGCAAAGTATTCATGTTCGATTAAAGAATTCATCTCAATTCTTGTTTTGATGCCTTAACATTCCATTGAACATTTATGTGAGCATTCCGAACAAGAAGTTTCCAACTCTTTAGTAAAAAAAACTCTATTTTTATTGCAAAGATATAAGGTCCTATCTAATCCTGATCGTAACTTCTGTATTCACCTTTTTCGAGTCAAATAATTATTTTCATCATTAGAGCAATTACTTCATTTTATTTACTACAAACAACCGAAATTCAAAAGGTACGAGATAACGTTACGATTACAACAGAAAAACAAATGCTTAAATATCATCAACCCTATTACAAATATATAGAAACAAACAAAAAAAAAAGCCCGAGCAAGCTTGTTGCAAATTGATGAGTATCGGAAATTAATAGTGAAAGTCTTCACAGTCTGACCCAAAACAAAAATGAATGACGACAAACGAAAGACTAAACTAAGACTAAGACCAAGAAGGAGAAGAAAAAACATGAGCGCACACACCTAAGCCAACCATCCAGCCAGCCAGCCAACAATTGACAAGAGGCATCAAATGCAAAATACGGTGCACATAGTTAGATAGGTAGGTAGGTTGGTAGGTAGGAATGATACATAAGTGCAACATATAAAAGTAAGAGGAAGTCTATTAACACAAATGAAGAAAAACCTACCATAAGCATGAGCGATCGGTTGTCGTGGGTTTGAAAGACAAGATAGCATCATCATTTTGGATGAAAATTTTCTTCTTCTTTTCAATGTTGTATTGACTTGAAAATTGGTTTGGTTTGGTTTGTATTTTTAGAGGTGGTCGGTGGTGTTGGAGGTTGGTGGTGGAGAGTGGAGGTGTTGGTTGGTGGCGGTGGTTGATGGTGGTGGTGAACCTGTATCAAAATGGCTAACAATGAATTTGGCTATACTTTGGTTAAAAAGCTGAGTCTGATTTGACTCTGCAGAGACACTATAAATTTGTGTAATTCCTTAACAACAACCCAATATTCTCACAAGCAAACGAAGGCATTTCACACGAAATTCGACAGGCAGTCAGGCAGGCATGTAGATTGGCTGCTGTTGTTGTTGTTTATTTGATTATAGTGTGCATACGACGATAGTTCGATAGATAGCACTATGGATGGATGGATGGATGGATGTAGCTCATACTTGTATACGAAGCGACATGAACCCACTGACTCAATGACTGAGTGTCTGACATCACCTTTACACGTTCAATTCGTTTATTTAGTGTATTTGTGTGTATGTGTGTGTGTACGACTTGTGCAAGTAGAATTTCATTTTCATTTCTTTGGGTCACTCACTCATTTATTCATTCATTGTAATGGGCGCATCGAGGCAAAGAAACCATAAGATAGATATACGGACAAGCAGGCAGGCAGACAGACAGACTGGCAAAAAAAAACTTGCATACACACATAATTTGGTCACAAGCTGTTGAAATTTGAAATTTTATGTCTACGTTGCATAGACAATGCACAGACATGCTACATAGTGCAAGCAGCAGTGAGACATGAGTATGATGATGACGACAACACTTACTAACAACAGAGCAACAACAACAACAACATCAACAACAACAGCAATGATGATAATATTGATGATGACTATAACGACAACAAAGTCCTCTGAGATACATGCTAATACATATTGCCAAAAAAAATAATAATAAAATAAAAAATAATAAAAACTAAATGCTCATCCTCATCCAAATTCATGTCTATCGATCAATGTGACTAAGGCACCTTGTTGCATGTTGGTTGGTTAGTTAGTGTATTGGTTGGTGGTGATGTTGGTTGCATCGTTTCACAGTTCAAAGTACTCATGTATAAAGTAATAAAATAAAATAAAAAAAAAAACAAAATTTATAAGAAATAGAAAACGAAATATAAAACTTCGATTTGAGGCCAGCCGAAAGATGCCAATGTGATTGAGCATAGCTATGGTGGAACACAACCAACTGAACCTAGAGCCAGTCAGCCAGTCAGCCAACATACTATTCCTGCACCACCATTCGAACTAAAGTCAATGAATGATACCTGAGGCGCATGGCGGGCAGCATATCTTTCTAACCTATTACTTGCAACAATGCATGTTGCAAGAGCGAACGCCGCTCTAAAGGAAAATAATATGTATTAACGATATTATATAAAAAATTAGCAAACTTATGTAATCTCAAGAAGACACGAAGGAGTATTGTTGTGTGTTTGTATCTTTATATTCCCAAGACATTACAATAAATTTAGGAAAATGTTTTATAAGCATTTCTCATATACATACATTTTTTTTTTTTTTATTACTTTTGTTTTATTTTTTTAATTTTGTTAAGTTTTTTTTTCTAGCTGAAAGATAGATTTGAATAGAAGCTTAACAATATAATGGACAAAAGGATGACCAAATAAGTCGCTTACAATTAGAAGTCGAATAGGTAGTCGTCGTTGTATTTGCAGTTGAAGTAGTAGTAGTTGGTTGATATAAGATTATCATTACATCAAACTCATATCAGAAGCAACAATAATAACAATAATAAAAGAAAATTATTATTAATAAAATTAAAGCACATCTTGCATCAGAAATTCCATCATAAATAATAGTTGGGTTGGTTGTTTGTTTGATTGGTGAATTAAAACGCTTCCAAAATTATGATTTTTTTTTTTTTGGTTTTTGATAAACATCAAACCAATCCTTTTTTTTATCTTAGGTTTATGCACTCATACATATGTCGATACTTGTAGATACATATACGAGTTTGTATGATACTATATTATTATTTTCATTATTATAATTTTGGTGTGGTCCCAAGTAGAAAATGCAACAAATACTCGTATGAAAAAGAAAATTAACATAAATGTTAAATTGAAAAAAAATTTCAACAGCCACAACTTCAAATTGCCCAAAGGGGGGAAATAAACATTTGATTGAAAAAAAAAACAAAATATTATAAATTTATTAAAATTAAATAATTAAGTAATATTGTTCTATAAATATAAATGCTCTCAAAAAACGGTAGTTCTCGTTTCAATTTGATAATGGCGGAACAAAGAGATTTGCCAGTTCGATGAGACCTCTCTTCTGGGGTTTTTGTACTACATACTACAAGTACAAATAATTCAAAAGCAGGGTTGCATTTTACCTTACTTCCAAGTGCTTTTCTGTCTCTAAAATATGTGCTGATCAGACCTCGGAAAAAGGCATTAAAAAATGTGTAATCTATAGTATTCGACAATTTTTAAATATATTTTTATTTCTATCTTGTAGAAATACGAAAATCTGGAATTTCAAGATTCAAAGTCAATGCTAACTATAGATAAAACATTTTATTTTGCCTTTTTTCCCGCACACTGATAATAATGTGCAACTGTGGGGTTTGAATGTTTTTTTTTTTTTTGTTATAATAGTTATTTCACTTTATAATTCCACCCAATGGGGAAGGGGGGAGGATTAGAGCTTGAGAATAAAGAGTTCAGTTCAATAGCTCGATTTTTGTATTCAAAGGGAAGAAATGAAGACGGAATGCGAAGAAAAACAAACTAAGTCTGAGCAATTTACAGTCAGTTAAAGGAGCACTATTTTCTATGCCCAATGAACCAATCGAACAACCGTAGCGGTTATCCTTAGGGGTCATATAACTAGTTCTGACCGGTATCTGAACGATAAGACCAAGTATTTCTTTGATACCGAAGAAATGGTGATAGTCTTTCATTTTGAATGTTACCCGCTGTGTAATAGAAAAAGTTTGGCTTGGAAAACAGACGGTAGTATGTAGTGGCAGTCAGGTTACGCGAAAAAGCCTAGAAACTCCCACTAATTTTTCAATTTCGTAAGCTAAACCTAAAATTTCTCAAATTTTTGGTTTAACAGATATTTCTTCATCATAGCAATACTTTTAAATAAAGAGAGAAAAAGGGATATAGTAGTAGTAGTTTCTTCTTTACTAAAATAATATAATTCATTCTTAATCTACATTTAAATATGTAATAAAGAACATACGAGATGGCAAAGCTGCCTGTTGGAAAAAGGGATATAAATATCAATGATTTTTTTTTTTTTTTTTAAATTGTTTAAGTTCTCATAAGTGTTCAAATGAAATTTTCTTATGCCTGGTTTTCACTATGTCAAATTTGCCAACATGTTTGCAATTTTCTATGGGAAATTTTCTCTTTCTCTCTCTTTGATAGGGAATATGACATAGTGAAAACCAAGCATTAGTCTATTTCTATTATTTCTATTGACCCTTAACAATTCTCACTGTTTATTAAAAAATTTTATTTGTTGAAATTTTATCAAAATAGCTTCATTATAAAATAGGTTTATTTTAAATTTAGCTTTGCCTTTCATTCTTTTTTCTTTGGGTAATCTTTCCTAAAACTATTTTCAGTATATTTTTGCAGTTTTGCAATAGCTACATCAAATGGGCTGAAAGAAAAATTTAAGAATCTAAATTTCTCGAAATTGTTTTATGCTAAACTTAGGCTACTCTGATACGTATCGACTTAATTTCTCTCCTTTTTTCCTCCTCTTAAATGTTTTTCGTTTACGGTACTTTCTTTCTTCTCTCAAAAATTGTATTTTTCTCTTCTATCTGAGCAGAATACAATGGACCAATGGGTTGCGTGCTATGAAGCCTGTGGCTCTCCTGCTCATCTCCAAATCTAATATAATCTAATTACTTATATTCCTCTCTTTCGCAGTCTTTATATGAGGGGTGCCCAAAAGTTTATTATGTAAATGCAAACACCAACACATATAAACTTTATTGTTATAAACTCATACTTTAGACAACAACAAAATCTACGTTGGATACTAACAAAACCTACGAAAGTGTTGTTGCTTTGCATTTTGGTATAGGCAAAGAAGAGAAATAAGAAATGCTCAGCCTATGGTGATGTGCTTTTACAAAAACCGTGGGCACCTCTGCTCTACTATAAATTGTATATTATGTTTACTGGTTCTAAAAAATTCTGAATGGAGAGTTAGAGTTATTTTTTGAAGTTTATTAATTTTTTACGCCGAAAAGTTAATCTATTCTATAGCAAAAGTTAACATTTCTGCAATTATATTACCAAATATTCAGATTTGCATTAAGCGGCAACTATAAAAGAGATTTATGTGTAGACAGCTAAATCATTTGCATACCATCATATTTTAATGACAATTCTAAATTTTCACATACTCAGACAAAAATTATCCACATGCAAATGCTATCAGACTCTGAATAATGCTTAAAATATGTATGTATTTATCACTGACAAATATTTTTTTTTTTTTTATGTTTATGTCAATGAAATGAACCTTACCTTAAAAATGCACTCAACAAGCAAATAGTTAAAAAATATATTTAAATATACTGGTAAAAATAAATAGAAATCCCATCCTTTTTTTTAAATAACGTTTTACGATGCATCTTAGTTCTAAGTTGATATTGTATGTTTTTAAAACCAATAAGTACCCAAGAATAATAATTTATTTAACTAATAAACTAACTGCAGCTAAGAATGTTTGATTTATGATTTTCTTTTAAGACTCAGTAATTACAAAGGATCATTTCACTAATAATAACATTGTGTTTTAAAAATTAAAATATTTGATCTTAGAGCATAGTTGTTGAAATAAAATAAAAAGCTTTGGAATCACTGTTTGCTACAAGAAATTAAAAAAATAACTAAATAAATTTTAAGTTTTATCTATGAAAATGAAAATATGGTGTGCATTTCATATTAAAAAGACATATTTTATAATCAGATAAAACAAATTTATATAAAAATAGTTAATAAAAAACGGCGACATGTTAGCCGCGCATATTGCGGGAATCATTTTGATTAGAATATTATTAAATTTTTATACCCCCATACATACATATGTATATGTAGTTGGTGAATGTTGTGCTGCATATGAACGAGCCTCACTTAAGCTTAGCTTAAAAGAAGAAGAGTGCAGAAGCAGAAGAATTAAGTACCTATTTATATTTATATGCTTTTTCTAAAGCGCCTAAGAGAGCTACACACATTAGTTGAACTGGTTTCAGAAAAAAAGAAGAAACGCGATGCGCGTAAGTTTTATTTCTTTTTTTTTTTGCTGATTGTATGTTGAAATGTCCACGATGGCCTTCGGTGATATTTTTTGTGTTGTTGTGTGCATTTAAAGAAACTATTTTTTTTTTCTTTTTGCATAAGTATTAAACTGGAATTACTAAATAATTTTGACTCATTTTATTTTGATGACGAAAATTTTTGCATTTGTATTTAATGCGACACTTTTGGAATATAAAGCTTGATGAATATATGCTGAAGTTGAAGTTTTTAGCAAAAACTATTTGAAGATTAAATTATCGGAATATTATGGAAAATATACAACCGTTTGAGCAAAGTTTATAAATGTTTATAATGGTTGGTTATCTATACCAAAAATAAACCGAAGACATGATGGAAAATCAAACAAAAAGTTGAGCCAAGATTTAAGCCAGATTTAGGCTTAAAATCGGGTTAAACTTAGAACAGAAATCAGACCAAAGGTAGAATATAGACCAAAAATCAGACCGAATTGAGACCAAAATGCAGACCTAAAATCTGACTAAATTTCCACCAGAACACAAACCGAAAAGTAGTTCAAAATTCAGATTGAAATTCAGACTAAATATCAGACCAAATTTAGATAAAAAAAATCAGACCAAGAGCAGGCCAAAAAATCAGACCGCATTCAGATCCAAACTCAGACCTAAATACAGACTAAAAATCAAACTAAATTGAGACCAAAATTCGGATATAAAATCAGACTAAATTTCCACCAGAATACAGACCAAAAATTAGATTGAAATTTCGACCGAAAATTGGATCAAAAATCAGATCAAGAACAGATCAAATTCAGACCCAAACTCAGACCAGAATACTGACTAAAAGTCAGATTAGACTGAAACCAAAATTCACCCTAAAATCAGACCAAATTTCCATCAGAAAGCAGATCAAAAATTAGATCATAATTTCGACTGAATTTCAGACCAAAAATCGGACCAAACTCAGATAAAAAATTAGAACAGAAAATAGACCAAAAACTAAACCAAATTAAGATCGAAATTTCACCAGAATAAAGATGAAAAATAAAATCAGAGATCAGACCAAAAACCAGATCAAAATTCAGACCAAACTCTGATAAAAAATCAGACCAAGAGCAAACTAAATTCAGACCCAAACTCAGACTAGAATACAGACCAAAAGTCAAACTAAATTGAGACCAAAATACAGACCAAAATTCAGACCCAAAATCAGACAAAATTTCCACCAGAATACAAACCAAAAATCAGATTGAAATTCAGGTTGAAAATCAGATAAAAAATTGGAGCGAATTCAGATAAAAAATCAGACTAAAAGCAGACTAAAAAATCAGATCAAATTCAGACCCAAACTCAGACCAGAATACAGACTAAAAGTCAGATCAGACTGAGGCAAAAATTCACCCTAAAATCAGACCAAATTTCTATCAGAAAACAGATAAAAAATTAAATCGAAATTCTGACTGAAATTCAGACCAAAAATCGGACCAAACTCAGATAAAAAATTAGACAGAAAACAGACCACAAATTAAAGCAAATGAAGATCGAAATTCCACCAGAATAAAGATGAGAAATAAAATAAAAAATCGGACCAAAAACCATATCAAAATTCAGACTGAACTTCAGACCAAACTCAGATAAAAATCAGACCAAGAGCAAACCAAATTCAGACCCAAACTCAGACTAGAATACAGACCAAAAATCAAACTAAATTAAGACCAAAATTAAGACCCAAAGTCAGACCAATTTTCCACTAGAATATAGGCCAAAAATCAGATTGAAATTCTGGCTGAAATTCAGATAAAAAATTGGAGCAAACTCAGATAAAAAATCAGATTAAGAGCAGACTAAAAAATCAGATCAAATTCAGACCCAAACTCAGACCAGAATACTGACTAAAAGTCAGATCAGACTGAGACCAAAATTCACCCTAAAATCAGACCAAATTTTTATCAGAATGCAGATCAAAAATTAGATCGAAATTTTGACTGAAATTCAGACCAAAAATCGGGCCAAACTCTGATAAAAAATTAGACGAGAAAACAGACCAAAAATTAAACCAAATTAAGACCGAAACTCCACCAGAATAAAGATGAAAAATATAACCAGATCAAAATTCAAACTAAAATTCAGGCCAAACTCTGATAAAAAATCAGACTAAAAGCGAACTAAATTCAGACCCAAGCACAGACTAGAATACAGACCAAAAATCAAACTAAATTAAAACCAAAATTCAGACCCAAAGTCAGACCAATTTTCCACCAGAATATAGACCAAAAATCAGATCGAAATTCTGACTGAAATTCAGATAAAAAATTGGAGCAAACTCAGATAAAAAATCAGACTAAGAGCAGAACAAAAAATCAGATAAAATTTAGACCCAAACTCAGACCAGAATCCTAACTAAAAGTCAGATCGAAATTCAGGCTGAAATTCAGATCAAAAATCGGGCCAAACTCAGATAAAAATTTGTGTTAAGAATACTGACCAAAAATCAGACTAAATTGAGACCAAAATTCACTCCAAAAGCAGACTCGATTTCCCCCAGAATGCAAATGAAAAATAATGCAGAAATCAAACAAAAATTTAAACCTTATTCAGACCTAAAACTCAGATCAAAATTTAGACAAAAAATCAGACCAAAATTTAGACAAAAAATCAGACCAAATTTCCACCAGAATACAGTCTAAAAATTAAATCGAAATTTTGACCGAAAATCAAACCAAAAATCAAATCAAGAGCAGACCAAAAAATCAGACCAAGTTCAGATCAAATTGAGACCGAAATTTCGACCAACAAGCAGATCAAATTTCTAACAGAATAAAGAGGAAAAATAAGATAAGAAATTAGAACAAAATTCATTCTTGGCGGATTCCGAAACGGTCGTCTGATTTGCCCGTCTCTGTATACACTGTTGTGATGACTACATATATACGTTCTTTAAGCTTGTTATTTATTGCTTAAATGAAAATTCAGATCGAAATTATCAAGCACTCCAAAAGTAGGGCCACTTTTTATACTGACCCTGAAGTTTTAGAGTTCTTGGTTTGGAAGTGTATATGATCAACACTTGCGCTGTAGAATGATTTTAAAAGATTAAAAGCATTCTAGTTTATTAGGAGGAGCGGTAGTCCCCCTCTGGATCCGCAAAAGCAGCCTACTACCAAAACTCGAAAGAGTGTTTTTTTTTTTTTTTTAACAAACTGCATTGAAATTTATGCTTACATTTGGAAATCTCTATTAGGATTAATGACTATTTTTTTTTTGGAGTTTTTTCTTAGACAAATTCTTAAATTTCTGAAATTTTATATGCATTTATTTATTCACGAATTTGATAAATCTTCTATAAATGCGTGCCTAAAGTAGCAATTCTTGTTTTTTTTTTACTTCGCATTTTAATTTACAACTACCAGATTTTCAACTTATTGGGCAAATTGTGGGGGATCATGCTGAGTGGTGAGTGTAAAAAAGCATTTACTAGGTATTGGCTATGTGTGTACGTGTGGCTAGTTAATTTTTCATCGGGACAAATTAGTTGTGACCATTAGGTGCACATACAAACATACATAGTATGTATATAATTTTATAAATACAACATGTAATATCTTCTTAATGTTAAATTAAAAAACAAAAAAAAGAAAAGAAAAGGTAGAGATGAAGTGGCAGCAGCAGCAGCAGCAGCTTAAGAAGATAGAAGTTGAAGACACTAAGATATGACGGCACGATGTTGCACAGACTCATGAAAATATTTAAATTACCTGCCGAAGCAGAAGAAGTATGAGTAAACCTGCAGATTAACACACTAGATTGGATTTGTATTACCATAACAATTTAATACGCTTAACTATGGTACAACAATGTGAGTTTCTATAGACGCTATGCATTTTGATTTTTGTTTTTTTTTTGTTCTTTTTTTTTTTTTTTGTTTTTTGGCTATTTTAGTAAATATACGTATGAACGTACACGTACAAATTATTTAAAAGTTCGTTTAATTATTGCATTTTCAACTAAAGTTTAACTTATTGGCTATATTTATTTGTTGCTGCTATTCCTGGAAGCTTTAATTGTACAGTAGTTTCCGCTTACAACGAACTGCAAGTAAGCGGCAAAAATGGTTCGTTAAACACGAAATTCGTGTATTAACTTAAATATTAAATCTCTCTACGAAAAAAAAAAAATTGAAAATTAGGTTTTTGGTTTTCCAATTGTTTCGCTGTAACCAAAGAAACTCTTTATAAGCTTAAAGTACTGCATTTGCATTTCTGTTTCTTCTGTTTTTAGTAACACGCAACCTTTTTGTTCGTGTATGCAAAAGGAAGATCTTTTATCTATGTACGAAGAAGCTAGCTCTCTACTCACTACTTCATGAGTTCATGCCTCCTCCTATGGTCCATCGTCTATTACTTAATTGCTTGCTTGATGTTGCTGCCACTGATGCTTATAACAATTAGTGTGGTATTTTAATATGTGCGCTTCTTTTTGCTTCGCAAGAGATTTTATAGCTGATTCCAGCAGCTAAAGTCACGAATTCATACCTTGTCAGGATAAGGTATTTACACAAAAAAAAAAAAAAAAAACAAAACAAAAAGAAGAGTTTAGAGTAAAGTTTTTTTTTTTTTTTTTTTTTTTTGATATTACGCGAAAATCAATTGAATTATTTTTATAGGAAATGTGCAGCAGAAAAGAAATGTTTGGAGTTTTTCTGTATTTAATGAAATCTATAAATGGAAATTGTAGTAATGAAAGAAAAAAACGTTTCGAAAATCAAATTTTCTATTTGGAAGTGAATATTTAGTTTTTCTCACTTTGAAACTTTATGCAAATAATACAACAAAGGCTTGCAATTTTTGTCATAGCTAAGTTTGTTTTAGAGCTATATGAACTTTACTATGAGCTGCAGAGCTCCTAAGCTTTATTAGTTTTTGAGTTGCATGAACTTTGTTCGATTAATTTGAAGAGTCAAACATTTACAAAACCTCAAAATACTTCAAGGTATTTGTTGCTTCTATTAAAGTTCCTTGTGCTCAAACTAACAGCCAAGTATCTATGAATTCCTTTTCCAATATCCAAAAAAATTATAACCAAAATAAAAAAAACACATCTTCCTTACATTCTCCCTACCTCAATCAACTATTTATGTATCATGTTTTGTCCAATCATAATTTCGATATGCATAATTTTTCTTGGTTAACTACTTAGACCAAAAATGGTGCAGTAACTGCAAAAAAAAAAAAAAAAATTATCTTTGTCATTTAGTTACACTTAATAGTTTATAGTTATTGTTGTGGTTAGTTACCAATTGCTGCAGTTGCTGCCTGCCTCGCTGCAGCATACGATTGCCATTTAACTTTTGCTTATGCTTCTGCTAAATATTGGGGCTCATGTATCCCTGTCATTAGTAACATGGACGTCATTTGTTAACCAAATTGTTTTTATGATGGAATTTTTTATTCATTTATTTTTGGTTTTTTTTTTTCTCTCTTCATTTTACTATTGTTGCAATCTCTTTGCAATATTTACGATGTGAAATAATCGTGTTCGAAAATGTATTTATTTTATTAGCATAGTCTTTTTTGTTTTGCATTTTTTCGATGCTGTTTGTTGCATTGTCGTAAAAATTTTTATCATGTACATCATTTATTTTAATGACATATTTAATAGTATTGAGCATGTAATTTTATTTAATTTTATAGGAGATGGACGCGACTGTAATGGAGATTCTAGAATGGTTGGTATTACGCCTATTTCGGCCACTTTGTTTTTATAATTTGAAGGTAATATGTAGTTCTCTTCTAAAGTACTGCTACGGATTTATTAACCAATTAGAAAACAGCTCTCTTTTGAGTTCCTAATTTATGTGAAACTCAAAGGAACGATTGTATTTTTTTTCTTATTTCTTAAATGTTTTGCTCTCTTGCTCTTACATATGAAAATGTGAAACTGAGAAACTCAAATTTATTGTTTTTGTATAACATATTAGCTTCCATTATGTTTTGCTCTCTCTCTCTCTCTTTTTCTTATATATGAAAATGTGATACTGACAGACCCATATTTTTTGTTTTTGTATTACATAATCACTTCACCTTAGCCATTATTGGAGTTGGAAGAGTTTGAAATGTTTAGCTAACAGTAGATCTAGATGAAGTACTTTCATCGAGGCTCTATGTTCACAATTCAAACGATTGAAAAATATATGAACAAAATAAACAAACGATATTCCTCTCTCAATTGAGAGGGTAATGATCCTCTCTCTTTTTCATGGCTGAATAACTTGAGAAGTGAAGCACTTTCATTTAGTTTTTTTTTATGAAGTTTTTACCCTCTCAATTTAAGAGAGCGAAAAACTTCATATCATAAAACACCAAAAGAGAGTATGGCACTCTTTCGATGAATTCGCCTCTAAAAAAAATTTTCATGCTGAGACTGTTGATATTCTCTCATAGCCTTTTGAAATCAAAATACGAATAATAATGAAATTCAAAAAAGTTGAATTATTTCCTTGACACAATAATTTCGATTATATTCCACTCCATCCCTAAATTGAACAATAATTTGTATGTGTTTGTTTGTCAAATGTTAAATACTGAATGCATGTATTTTTGTTTTATCACACCCTATTAAACTTCAATACATTTCCAGCGTGTATATTTAAAAATATGTATTATTGCATACATACAAACATACAAACGGAGATACAAGAATATATCACAGCAAGTGTCAAATATTAAAAATGTATGGAAAAAATCGTGGAATGTTGCCAAAAAATAAAAAAAATTAAATAAAAAAATCATCTGCAATAAGTTAATAGTTCGAACTGTTTGCTGCAACAACAACACACCAAATAACCAAATAAAGTATCATATACAACCAAAAAACAAGAGGGGGGAAACAACAAGCTACGAAGAAACCAACATAAGGAGAAGCCTCCCGACATCAATGTGCACCCTTGCCACCCCGAGCGACTCTTAGAAAAGTTAAAACCAAAGCACAAACTAAATCGAACCATACCAAACCTAACAAAAACTTTGGCTTATGGGTGCGTTCTGTGAACTCCACGATCACTATTAGCCTAGTGACGCGCCAATATTGCTGTTGCTGTTATTGTCTAGTACTAGAGCTGGCTGCTGCTGACTGCTGCTATTGATGTTGTTGATGATGATGACGGTGATGGTGCTGATGACTACGATGGTAATGACGATGATGATATTCATGTTGATGATGGTGCGACTTAGATGATGGTACTATGTACCACTGTTTTACTCTGTTGATTTGTCTGCCAAAGTCTGTGTGTTTGGAACACCTCACGGGCTTCGTGTGCTTCATTATTGATTTAATAATAGTTTCGAAGTCACTTTAATCTGCAAAATAAAAAAAATAAAAAAAAGTGTGCATTCGAGATGATGCCACAAATGCCGCGCTTCAGCAGAAAAGCTATAGCAACTATAACAACAACAACAACAGCAACATAAACAACAATCATTGTAAGAAATCATGCCGGTAGGCAGGCAGTGTCTTCATTCCAATTTGCAGAGAGGTTTGCCAGCATACAAACATACATACATACATTCAAACATATGTAGTTTACGTCCACATTTGAAGGTTCCTATTATAAGTTATACTACTAGTATTTCTGTGCAGTTTCAGCCTCATCCATCTAACCCAAATATTTAGATATGTTAACTATTGCTATATGCTGTAGTTGTTGTTGTTGTTGGTTTTTTTTTTGTCTTTATCTCTTCTTTGGCGAACTCCCTTCTGCATATCACTTCTCCTCTCTCCATCGTTCCACCGTCTGCTGTGTTAGCTTCTCTAAATCAAATTTTATTCGCATTACTGACAAATATATGGGTTAGGCTCAATTTGCGCCCGACAACTGAATGCTGAATTGTATGCACAGCACATTGGGTTACCAAGATCAACAGATATTGTTTATTGGCGCTTTTCCAACAACAAACATTCAGAGTTGTGCATGAAGGGGTACTCTCTTTATTTTTGTTGTTGTTATTGTTCGTGTGCAACCTGTTGGGAACTCTAGCGCTAAATACTTGACTCCATGAAGACAACGACAACGGCAACGACGGCAACTACGACGACGACGATGTACATGATGATGAAGGAAACAACAACGACTATAACTTAAATAATGAACTAAAAAAAAAAATATATAATAATCAAGTTAGTCTGCTCGCACTGTGTAAGTGAAAACAATGGGTTAACTGCAAAAACTACAACAATAACAATTTTACAGTCAGGTCGTTCTGTTTTTTCCCGCGCGCTTAGGAAAAACGTGAGATTGGCACCACAATGCATCTAAATCTAAATTATATTTAATACTAATATCGATACATCGGTTTCAATATTCATTCGGGTTCATTGGGGTGCATTTATTTAACATTTAATATTGAAATTAATAGCATTATTTGTCGCTCTAGAGCAATAGGCAAGAAGATTAACTTTTTTTTCTTATAGTGAATAGAGAGGGGACTAGAGAAAATTGTTTCAAAATATTACAACCATACTCCAATGTGTATATTTTGGGGTTAGTCCTCTCTCACTTCTTTATTCTCAATAAATACCTCATCCATTCGGATCATTGCAAAACTTTGTTGAGGAATCATTAATATGTTTTTTTTAAGAAGCCTGTGAGGTTTTTATACAAATATACATATGTATGTCAGCCACTTCAGAAAACACCCATTTTGGTGAGTATTGAATTAACAACATAATCCAGACTGGACTTATAATATTATTGTTAATACTTATTAGCTAGTAGCAAAAATCCAGTAGTCGAACACTGCGACTTGAAATATCTAATGAAAACAAATAAACTCTTTGTAGGAGAGGATCTGATTACATCGGCTGATAATAATGATTTAAGGCGAATTCGCTCTCCAAGTGCCGTACTCTCTTTTCTTTTTTTAAATAAAGTTTTTCCGCTCTCAATTTCAGAGAGCAAAAAACTCCATATAAAAATAACGAATGGAGAGTGCAGCATTGAGTCAGTGAATCTTTTCTTTTTTCTCTCTTAAATTGTGAGCGTAAAAACTTCATATATAAAAAAATGAAAAGAGAGTGTGGCACTCGGTCGAGGAATTCGCCTTAAATCTTCTCTTAGACACACTGATTTTTGGCCGAAGATTTTTATATATTCTCTTTTGTTCTATCGTCATTTTACATGAGAGGAAAAGAGATGCAAAATTTGTAAAAGGCAAACGACAAAAATCGTTACAAAATCTTTGGTACAACGGATTTTGAATCGTTCACTTTCGTCTCCCCCTCGCCAACAAATACAAATCAGTGGGTGTAAAAGCAGAATAAATATTAAAGAGGAAGAATTAGTTCAATTCATTCAAAAGATTTAACGAAAGAGCGAAGGAGACAAAATGAGTCGTTCTTTAAGAGAGTAATATTGAGGAGGAGGAGTGTAATATTTCTTCGCAATAGCGAGTTTTTGCAAACTCTGGCAGAAACACACGAATTGCGAATAGTCGTCTCGCCATCTCCCATATATATATTGTGCAAAAATCTTCAAAAACATTTGATTAGCGATTATTTTGAGAACTTGACATGACAAAGTTGACCCTTTGCCCATTCTTTTAAAGCTCTGGCATCAAATCAAGTGATGACGCCACGTTTAATCAGGGAAATGAAACGAAAAGTGAATGAGTTTCTAATTCTAAAGAGAAATTACAAACTTTCGATGCAAAAGTCCCACTGAAATCTATGAGAAAAATTCTATCGGAGTTTTTTAAACTAACCTTGGCAATTATTAATGAAGCAATGCAAAATCATCTTTAAAAAATTCAGTTCATATAATATAAATGGAATATGCAATAATTCCACCAATACGGGTTAAAGGTCACAATATTTTGTTTAACACATATACAAATTATTATTTAACCCACATCTCAACAAAGGTGCTATGCCAAATGAAATCAAAGAAGAAGAAGAAACATGCCAACGCATTATTTTTTTCAGTTGGCGCCTATTCATCAAACGCTTAGCATAAGCTTTCAAATGTTTGGTATCTGGATGCATAGTAATTTGATGAAATGATAAAGCAATAATGAGCATAATGATGAAAAAATAAAACATTTGCAGTGTCATTGACTATACAGGCAAAATTTAAAAAGAAAAATTATTATTTAATTGATTAATTCTAAAAAGCAGCAAACAAATTTTTTGTTTATAACTGCCAATATTTAGTTTCAATAATAAATCAATATGAAAAATACAAAACCTCAAATGAAATTTAATATACACACCCACAATTTTTTTTTTTTTTTTTTTTTGTATCTGAAATTCGTTCACACTTCACACTTTGTATGGTTGGTTTTAAGATGATAACTGTATTTTTGTTTTTTTTTTTTTTTGCAAATTTATGTATGTATTGCTAAAACTTATTAAAATTATTTCAAATTTGCTATCATTGAACTTTTGATAGAGACAGTTCAGCAATTAGATTCACCACACAAACAACAAAACATCATCATCTCGGTTCACATCTATCTATGATACATAGGAGAGTATATCATCACCATCAATGCTCATTGGATATTCCCACAGTTTATGATTTATGTTTTGCAAGAGCGTAAAAAATAATAATAATGCAAAAATATTTTACTCTAACTAAGCAGAGCTATGCACATACAAAAGCGGATCTATATAAATAATAGATGAAACAAGAACCTTGTTTCACATTTAACACGGGCTAAAACGCGCAGCAGACAAAACGCTAACAAGCAAATGAAAAAGAAAAGATGAAAAGATGGAAAAAAACACACACCTTAGTCACCTTAGTCAATCAATAAATCAGATGAATTATGGTGCAAGTTTTTTGTTTTAATTTTTTCTTCTTTTTTTTTTATCCAATACAACAAAAAGTAGATACCAATCAGCATAACGGATTATTGTTGTTGTTGTATTAAGATCGAATCGTATGAACTGAACTGCTCTAAGCTGAACTGGTGAGATCGCCAATGATCTTATATTACCAGCAGCATTAGCACCTTCACCACCACCTCTACATTGTAACAACATTGTATCTTCCCAGCACAGCTACAAATCAATTGCACATTCATCATTCACAATAAGTGCACGAGTCTAAGACACAAAGAATTACGAAGAATCGCATTGATTCAATTATTCCAGCCGCAAAAAAATATATAGAAAAACAAAAAGAAAAAAAAAACAATTGCGCGCTTAGATGCGTTAAACATGAATACGCTTTCAATCGAACGATCGCTTCGATCACTCACTTGCGCTGAACGCTGACTGGATCACTCGCTGAGTGACCTTGCAATGCGTTTCACACCACCACCAACCGTTGCCTGCTAACATCAAACAGCATGAAGAATTCTTGCTTAATATATTTTAATTTTTTTTTTTGTTTTGAATTTTTTTTTTTAAAAGGCTTGCCAAAATTTTTTATTATATATTTCAAAATCAGTTTTGAAACTATTTCATAATTCTTTATTAAAAACAAAAGAAATAAAAATTACCATCTTTTAGTTTTTGCTTTAAGCTAATATTAAAAATAGATTGACAACAACAATAACATCTTAAATATATGTAGGTATTCATATATGTACATATATAATTCATACATAGAAGATGAAGCACATTCTCACCCATAGATGAGAGTAAAAGTGAAAAAACCGGTCACAAAGTCACATCAAGAATTTATAACCAACAATTTCAATTTCAGTAAAAACTGATTTTATGATATTTTCGTTTTTGTATTTCTGTGCTGTTACTAAAGCATCAAAGTAACAACTTTGTAGCAAAAAAAAAAAAAAAAAAAAAACCAACAACAACAACAACTAGTATATAGTGATAGAATAACAACAACGTTTAGAATCTTAGATGATGATGATGATGATGCTGATCAAGAAAAAACGAAGAAGAAGTATTTAAAACCATATACAGAAATCGCAACATCCAACGAATGCGATGATTATGGCATCAGCATTAGCATTAGCATTCGCATCGGCATTGTTGCGTTGGCTATATCACAGTGGTTCAAAATTTAATTTTTTTTGTTAATAAAATTTACAAGATCTAAACTAGAACTAAAATTTAATAACTGCCTGCATCCAGATTGATAAAAGTGAATTTTTTCAGAAAAAGCTGGATGATGAACACCAGATTTCAGATGATTTAGCATCAGAAATTCAAGTATAAATTAGACCGAATCGACATACAGGGGACTTTTGTAACCCCCACCGTTTTTTTTTTTTTTTTGTTTTTAGAAGAGGGGGTACATACAAGATTTTTGGCATCATTTTTATTTTTTCTATTCGGTCGTGCAAAAACTCAATCGGGAGAACAACTTAAAAAACAAAACCATGGCGAAATTATAACAGGTGATAGCAGCGTCAGCTCTGTCTTCTTCATCTCTAATTTTTTTTATATGAAGATAATCTTAACTGTTTAAATCTTTATTTTTTTTTCATGCATTTGTTCTTGTGCTTTTGACAATTACGATTTTTAGCAACAACAAAGTAGCGTGTTGTTATTGTTACGTTGTACTTGTTGTAATGCTGCCACCACCATGTTAAATCCGCCTTGAACAAAACCATACTTGCTTTGACTTTTTTCTCTTCCATTTCAACTAATGCTCTCTCATTTTAGTGCAACTGCTCTTTTACATTGGATCATTACAAGTACAACAACAACAAACTGCTTTCTTGCTATAAAAACCGAGAAATGTCGAAAATACAAAAACAAATGCATGGAAAAGAAACAACACGTAAAAAAAATTTTTACAGTTTTGAGTCTCTTCGTTGAACAGAAATTAAAGAAGAGAAAGAGGGAGCTCACGCTATTATCGCTTGTTATAATTTCGCCATGAAATAAATCATGTGCTCTTGGCTACTCGGCCGCGTTTGCGAGTACTCAACGACGATTTCTCTCATCTCATCTCATCTCTTTTTTTTTTTTTTTTTGAATAAACAGTATTAAGGAAGGGAGCAAAAGACTCAACAGAGGTGCATGGCGTATTGTATAAAAGTGTACAAAAATAGCACCTAGATTAATGGTTAAATAATGAAAATTTATATCTGAAAACAAAATATTGCTGACGATCGTGCTACAAGGGACAAATCTACAAATTCAAATTTAAAATTTATAAATGTCGGTACTGATTGAATTTTGTGCTTATTGGAATTTAATTAAATGAAAAATATTTAAATGTAATTGATTAAATAAAATTGAGTAAATTGAACATTTAGTGTAAAAAATATTCATTTCCACAGTGTGTAATGCCGAAAACACAGTTTTTTTTTTAAAAAAAGTTCTGTTTTATAAAAGTTTTACTAACTTTTGCTCCGTTTTACTAACTTTTAATAAAAGCCAAAAATAGATTTATTAGCATAGAAAATTATGGTATACAAAATTTCTAATATAAGTATAAATTTAATTTCCCACTGATTTTTTTTTGGCATCTATTTGTAATTAAAAAATATTCCAAAGTAGGCTCCGGAGCAAAGGTTAGAAAAATGGGGAAGTATTTGGATTTTATCTTGTACGGGAGCACTATCTATGAACCTGCCGATTGTGTTGAAATTTCGCACACAACAATTTTTTGGGACAGAAAACTAATTTATGACCTCTACTTTGATCTAAAATATATTCCAAATGGGGCTTCTCAGCAAAAATCATGGAAAAGTGGAATTTTTCCATGTACTGAATCACCATCTCCTGATTTTGTTGAAATTTTGGGTACCAAAGTTTTTTTGACCAAGAAACCTATTTTATGCTCCTATTTTGATCCAAAAAATATTCCAAAGGGGTCTCCGGAGCAAAAATTAATACAAATTTTTTTAAACTAAAATTGAGGCAGGGTACGTATTTTTCAAAAAAGAAAAAAGTAATACCAAAAATCTTGTATTTACCCACTCTTCTCAAAAAACGCTGGCATTGCCTTTGAAGTAAAACTTTTTGAGGTAGTTTTGTCAAGAAACTTATTTCATATGCATGTCATTCCCTTTTCCACTTATATCTTAATACGATTTGGGCAGAAATTATATCCTTATATATTATTTTCTCAATCGTCTGTGAATTAAGTAGTAGGTTCCGATAGTTTGTCATTTTCAATTTTCCCACGAAACACAAATATGTGAGTCATTAAGGTCAGGAAACTTTATATCTATATATTAATACGCTAAGAAAAAATGAGTTACCTTTATAACTATATTAACGCCAAAATATTCTCATGAAACTATATATATATTCATATATACATATACAGAAATAGATCGTTCGAAAAGTAAAGTGATGAAGCATCCTACAATATAAGTGTCATGTGAATATGTTGACGTTAATGCAGGTAAAAATAGATGAGAAGTCGCGTGTATGCAATACACCAACAGTAGAGTAATTTTTCATTTCAACATTCAAACAGTAAAGAATCGTTTAACAGTAGAGAAGTTTTTTCATTTAAGAATACAGAATCGTTTAACAGTAGAGAAGTGTTTTTTATTTAACATTCAGAATCGTTTAACAGTAGAGAAGTTTTTTTTATTTAACATTTAAACAGTACAGAATCGTTTAACACTAGAGAAGTTTTTTTATTTAACATTCAAACAGTACAGAATCGTTTAACAGTACAGAAGTTTTTTTTATTTAACATTCCGAATCGTTTAACAGTAGAGTTGCTTTTTCATTTAACATTTAAACAGTACAGAATCGATTAACAGCAGAGAAGTTTTTTCATTTAAGAATACAGAATCGCTTAACAGTAGAGTTGTTTTTTTATTTAACATTTAAACAGTACAGAATAGTTTAACAGTTGAGAAGTTTTATTATTAAACGATCAAACAGTATAGAATCGATGACAATCGAACACGCTGGAAGACTGGAATGTTGTGAATGCAAATGTGAGCTCTCATTGGAGCGATCTTATGAACAAAGTGTTTTTTTCTCTTTCGCTTCAACGCAATACTTGCTTAGAAATGGAATCAGAAGATGCTTAAAATATTCATACCAATCTACTTTTTTTTTCTTAGAGTGTGATCGAATTTCAATCACTGGGCTTTTCGCCTAATTTTCAATTAAATAATCAAGCTAAACCTAGAAGTTTTCTACTTAAATTCAGAATAATCAAACCATCAGTCTTGTCTTCTGCCCAGATCACATCCACTGTACATCTTATACTTGGAGTACTTCATCCATTACCGACTCATTCAAGAAGTTATAACTGCGTCTATGAATATTAATTCGGTGCTGTGCGTATTTCCAAGCAATTGCTTCTATTATAGAACAGTGTATCGAAATGTCTTGAAATCTATTATAAAAGTCTTCGGGCAGATTAATTTTTACTTTAAAGTTTTAACACTTTTGAATACTGTGCAACATGTGTACAACAACCCGATCGAAACATTATCGTCAACGTTAACATCATCACCAACAATCACAACAACAGCGTAAAGTTGTTGCAGGCGAGATGTTATTGTTCGTGACTGTTGCCGGTCGTTTTATTAATATATACACATACAAATGTAGGGATATACTTACATACATACATATACACGCTACTACATACATAGTAACATTGGTCAGTAAAAGTAAATTATTTGATACGATATCACGTAAATAAAATTAAGTGTAGACACAAGCATTAAACTAAATAAAAGAATTACAAAATACGAATTTATAATAGATATGCAATTGAAAAACTGATGTCTGGTTTGGTGATGGTGATGGTGTTTAGTGATGGCAACGGTATCGATGATAATGATGATGTTAATGAGGGTTTTGAATGTAGTAGTTGTTGATTGTGTTAGTGTATTGGCGATGAGCAATGCGTTTAACTGTTCAGGCCATAAATTTGTTAATTAATTTCTGGCTGAATATTTTTCATATTATTTTATTTGTATTTTTCTTTTTCATTTCATTTAATGATAGCTTTTAACACAAATTAACGAATCTATTATAAATATCTACATAAAAATTACATATTTCTTAATAACGGTAGTGAGTTTTTAACACTTGAAACAACAATATTTATATGCATTAATCAGAAGAAGTAAAATTAAATTGGAAATTATATATATATAGAAGATATAAGAAAGAAGCGCATATTTGCATTATAGCAAACAAATTTATGCAAGTCTCCTGTTTATGGCAAGTTATTTAAAACCACAATTTAAATAATTTTAATAACATTCTATGAATATGCAAGCAAACAAGGCCTCAAGCTAACTTACTTCAAAAGAATTGGCTTAAGAGACTTGATACTTCTTCTCATTCTTCATTTCTATCTTCGAGTTGCATGCATCAAAGTAGGCGCAAACCATCGATTGTTGAAATCTACTAACTACTAACTTTGACCACGATCGATCGATCACATCGCATCGTTTAATATGGTTGCTGTTCAAGGTTATGCAGCAGCCCGCCATAATGATGATCATCTATCGATCGATGTTTCACACAAAAATTTTATGAGTTTAAGTTTATATTTTTCTTTAGAATATTTTTCTGGTTTATGTGCATTTTTTTGTTTATATTTTGTAAATTTTATTTCCAACAATTTTACATGTATTCTTTATGCTAGAAACTTGTTCGAGTACCTACAAGCGTTGGATTTGATAACCATAAAACATTTAAAACTGAATTTTATTTAAATTTGTTGACCATATTTAATGAGATAACATTTTTTTAATAATTCCACACTAAAGTTTTGTGGTTTGCAATTCACAAAATTACAGTAAAAATTTGCAAACAGTAATAAAAATCAAGTTATGTCAAATTAATTAAAAATTTTTCTTCTATACCGGCATGAAATATGAAATTGTAGATTCATGTGTGAGAATTATTGAAAAATAAAATTACATACTTAAGTTTCATTCGAAAAGAAGATTCACACAAATGAATGATATATTGGCTTCATAAACAAAATGGCTGCCATTGGAAAATTGGAGTAATAAATATCAAAGAGAGTGTTCGAAATTAAGTGAGAACCGAAGAAAGCGCAGACAGAAAGAGAGAGAGAGAGAGAGAGAGTGTGTGTGTGTGTTTAAGGCAGAGTTGCAATCAAGTGAATTAATATCGAAAAATAGATTAACCGAAATTAGGAATGAAGGAACAAACAACTATTAGTTTTATTCAAAGAACATTTAATTTTATTCCAGAAGGTCTCTGAATAAATTCAAAACCAATCTACAATCATAAAAACTGGAACAAATATGTAAATTCTGCTGGTCTGAGTAAAATTAAATTTCGTTTACAGTAACTATAAATTTTTCTTGAAAAGACAGTATTCTAAATTGATTTGATAACTCCCTTTAAATACTTAATAGATAAAATAAGCTAACTAGCTTTCAGATTATTGCTATTGAAACAAAAACAAAAAAAATTCCATTAATATTTATGTAGGTGTGGTATACCATTATAAATTTATATAACGATATATTTTACTTTTTAACACAAATCAAATAAAAAACCAAAGAAAAGAAAATTAAGAGAGTCATCAAATAGTAGAGTCTAACTTTATCGTTATTTTTAATTTAGTGGGTTATATTAGAAAAATTGTTACAGGAAATGAATTCATTAGAAAATATTTTAATTGACTAATTAAATACCACTATCACGACCACCAACCAACAACCATCAATATCAACATCTCGTGGATCGAGATGTTTGCACATGACATCGAGATTGACTAAATTCTAGTTTGTGATTTTATAGTTTGCAAAATTAAATTCATATTTATGCGGAATATTTTGTATATTTCTTTTTTGTTTTAATTTTTGTTTTTCTATATTTTTTTTTAATAACAATAGAATTGCTAATGACAACATCGAAATTTTGCCGTTATTTGTTAATTTATCATACAATGCAGTAAAATAAAAAAGATAATAAAAAAAAAAACAGAATACAAATAAGTATAAAAAACTTAAAATTCGAAATTTAAATTTTGGTGACAATCAATTTGAAATTTATTAGTAAGTTTTTTTTTTTTTCTTTTGCATTATAAAAAGAGAATACAATAGAAGACAAGACAATTTCAAATCATTTTGCTGTGTGAAATACATACAGAATTAGTATAAATATTGAATTTTTTAATTTTACGACAACGTGTTGAAGAACTTGTTTTATGGGTGAAATAATATATAAAGAAATATATTTAGTATAGTCATGTACGAATTTTATTTTAGCAGAAGAAAGATTCAAATTTTAAAAACTGAGAGTGTGTAAATAAATGCTAAAATAAATTTTTATTTATACATATTTTCATACTTATGAGAGTATATGTATGTCAATAGAACAACAGTATTTAAATTTAAGCAGATAATTTTAATAGTTAAACGGTATTAATCGATTAATCTAATTTAACCAGTATCAAAAAATATAGAACATAATTTTGTGTACTTGAAGGAATGTAATGTGATTGATTTTTCATTGCTTGCTTTCTTTTGAAAGCGTATATGAATTACGCTCTCTTTCTTACTCTCTTTCTGTTTGCATTTACCCGTTAAGATTCTCACTTGATCTGAAACCATAGTTTGAAAGTGATTCTCAAACTTTATTGACTTCTCTTTGAGAGTTAATGCATTTGGTATTGATTTCAACTACTTACGTATTCCTAAGAGAGTAATATTTTGTTAGTATACTTCGAAAAGTTTGAGAGTCAATGAACAAGAGCATATTAAGTGGAAATTAATATAAACAGTTTTGTATGCATCTTTTTTAATTACAATTGCACCACACCAACTGCAATTGGATTCAAGTTAATAAATAAATAAAATAAAAAGTATTAACACTGAAATTTAAAAAAATTGACAATCTGTGGAAGAATACAAATCATTTTCGATATTTATTTACTAATATAATTTATCGAAATATTATTGAAATAAGTCTATGCATGATCCTCAATGAACGCATTCAAGATTTTAACAAGATCATGTGATAATCTTCGAGTTATGATTCAATTATTTATAGATATTAACAATAAAAGTTTCGAAATCTAAATCAAGATAGTTATAATGTATGTATAATGTTCAGAGACATAAGCATGAAAACTGAACGTGTGAAGCTTCTTCATCTTAAGCGCTCATGCTTAAAAATTCTCAGCATTAGAGTTTGGTTGAACACACTAAAAAGCTACAAACAACAATTCCGCTGTGGTTGTTGCTGCGACTGTTTTAATTAAGACAAATGGAAGCTCTCTACGACAACACGCTGACAAGTGTTTATTTCGAAGTTCGAACATGCATTCAATATGTTGTTGTTGTTGTTGTGGTGGTGGTTGTTGTTGTCTACATCTTTTTTTTCGTGTTGTTGCCAATTTAAAATTTTTTTTTACACTGTTTTTTATCGATGATGACAAAAGCGACAATTTTTGAAACAAGTTAAGAATGAGATAACGCGCATTTTTTTTTTCTATTTTTTGTTTTATTTTGTATTGTGCGCTTCTTCTTTTTCGGTTTTTTTGGCTTTTCTATTGCTTCTTCTTCTTCTTCTTCTTTGTTTGGAAATGTTGCTGAAGACCGAGCAAAAGTAGACGCCTTATAATTGCTGAGCTGTCAAAAAATATAAAAGTAGCGCACGATGAATACTTGTTGCCGCTCGCTGCGTTTGCGCATAGTAGGTTTAAAAAAATAAATAAATAAACTTTGAATAAAAAACAAAAAAACTAAAAAATATATTTATTTATTTATAAGTAAATATATTTTAAGATACTTAATTGGAAATATTTGCACAAATGTACATAAAAACTGCGCTGCGATGCGCACTGAGCGTTGCGGAATTCAACAACTTTTTTTTTAAAAGAGTGTTTTTTTTTTTTTCAATTATTGTTGCTGTTAACTTAAAGCAGCAATTTATGATGTTTAATTGTGGAATTAGCCAAAATCATGTTTTTGAGTATTCACAAGTTTTTTTTGTTTTTTTATTCTGAATTACACTATGCGACTTTTAAGCATGTGTATCTACGCGAGAATCTACGACTTCTGAGACTATCTCTAGCTAATAATATTTTAAGTATTCAATGCATGTAAAATCCAAGCGCATTCTGTCTATAAGCACATACAAGTATAAGTAATTTAAAGATATTGTTTTTTTCATTTTTTATTATTTTTACATTTTACCACATAGTTTTCTTAATTTTAGTTAACGTTTTCGTAATTTTTCGCACATTCAAGGATGATTGGGGCGGATTTACGTATATTTCTAAATAGTTGTTCTATTGCAATAATAGTAGTTGATATGTGGTTGTTGTTTGATAGCTGTGTCTTACTATTTATATTTCTTTTTACTAGAAACACAAATTCATTACTGCCAATTTGAAGAAAACTTGTTTATCCTCAGCCTTACTAAACTCTTCTCTATACTTCGCTCATTCAACTTCAACTTCAGCTTTATTATCATCATCTTTATAATCATAATTAGCATTTACTTTTGTAGTTATTTCTATCTGCTTATCTGTCTGCCTGTCTGCCTATTTGTTTGTATGTCTGTATGTTTGTTTGTTCAAATCGTGTTGATGCAGACGCACCTCAAACACTCAATGATTGATCGATGGGCGATTGTCAAATATATAAAAATTATGCGAACAACAAACACTGTTATTAATAACATCAAACAAAAATAGCAAAAAAAAAAAAAGCTGCCGAAGCAACAACTAAAATAAAAAAAGCTAACAAATTTGCAAATCACAGACCTATTTATATTGTTAGCCGACTACTGTTTGGTAATAAATTTGATTAATTTCTATTTTATACAAATATTTTTGCGGGTGTATTTACTTGAATTATTTATTTGTTGCATCAAATAGAGAGAGTATGAGAGTTAAGGAGCTCTGAAGTGATTGACAGAGAAATATATAGAGCATTGCAGTAGTAAAGAAAGCCGGACAAATTGTAGTTGTTGTTGTAGTAGTTTCTGATCAAATTGTAATTATTACTACTGATTGACAGTGATTTAAATGTAAAGTTTGAAAGCCTTGTATATTCTGTTGTTGTTGTTGTAATAAGAAGAGCATGAGTTGTAAGTCAACGGAACTTCAGAGAGCTATAATATCATACTGTCACATGCACAGCCTTCTCTCATATGTATTTTATTGCTGGAATCAGAGCAAGTCGAAAAATGGCGTATACTGAGAGATGTAAGAGCGAACCAAATTCCATGCATTATCACTTTTTAAGAGATTTATTGTTGTTGTAACTTTTACAATCAACTTATGCTCTCTTCAATTATACTCTTCATAAATTTAACTGTGGTACAGCAACAATTGTATGTAAATTTATAATTTCCTAATAATTTCAAAACTTTGCGCATTTTCTTTATAAAGCATCTCAATTTTGCTAATTTAAAGTACCAGAACTTTCAGTAGGTTTGAAAGAAAATTGAAAAAACAGTTTTCCACTGAATTTATGTAATAAAAATTAATACTAAAAACAACTAACCAGTGAAAAGTGTTAGTTATTTTTCCCTCTATGTATTCTATTTTTGTAATTGTCATACTTCAAGTTCCTGAAAAAGCTTATCTTCAATCAACTACAATTTGCATTTAATTTTAAATGTAACTCCCTGCATTTAGTTATATAAATATAATAAATTTTGATTTATATTAATAAACTAAAACTCCCTGGTTAATATCAATCATTCAACAATCGCTGTTTTGTGCAGCACTTCCAGCACTACCTCCATTTCCTATTCATTTCTAAGTATGCAAATCTGACAAAATGATTAAAGCATTTTCAGCATTAATGCGTCACACAGGCACGTGCCTTTTTTGTTTTTTTTTTAAAAAAAAAAAAAAAAGCAAGAGTAAAATAAGAAAAAGAAGAAGAAGCACCAAAAAAATCGATGACAAACAAAAGAAAGGAAATGCGAGTTAAACAAAAAAAAAACAAAAACATTTCGCTGCCATCACTTTGAAAGTATACAACGTTATTTTAATGGCGTAACATGAGGGATTCTCTATACAAACACATACACTTTCACACATATCTACAAACAAACAAACACACACAATTACAACACTACATACCTACCAACAACCACAACAAAAACGCAAAGAACACAAAAATAGTATCTAGCAAAACGCTTATACAATACCAAAACTGTGACGTCATAACATTTTTCTTTTCTCTTTTTTTTCATACCACATCATCGTAGGTCGGGGTCATTGGGGCGTCAGGCTATAGCGCCATTAACCAAAACACAAACCAAACAAAAGAAAAGAAAGAGAGGATAAGAGAAAGAGTGTGTGTATTTGTTGTATGTATGTTGGTCGCGTCGTTACTTATCGGTACTACTAACACACGAGCACGAATGTCCATTTAAAATGATATGCTCACTCATACTCGTCGTACTTACTGGGTATATGAAAAATAAAACCAACGAGTGGCAGTAACCAACGAATAAACGAGCAGGCGTTTGTTTGTGTGTGTGTGTGTGTGTGTGTTACTGTTTAGCCACCCAAATTCACTGCGTCGCTTTTTCAAGGTCGTTTTGTTGTACATACATGCATACATACTGCTTGCTATTACATAGTACAATTGCAATTCTCATTTGGGTAAACGAGTGTGTATGTGTGTGGGTTTTCTAAAACTGCCCCATGATGATTTCACTCGCAACAATTTTCTCTGTTCCTAGCACACACCCTTTTCTCTTCGACAAGCAAAAAAGAAAAATGAAAAGCTTTATATTAGTATTTTCCTTAGTTTTATTTGTTTGTTTTGCTTATTTTCTTAGATGTGATTCTTTTTTTTTTAGTTCATTTCCTGATGCCTTCTCATTTGCCCACATATATGTATATATATATATGACAAAAGTGCAATAACAATCAACACAATGTCCTCTGATGTTATAAATCTTTAGGTTTATGCTAAGAAAAATAGTTTCAGCACAAGTGATTCCGGAGATTGTGAGTTTTTGCTCTACCAAAAATTATTTTATACCCAAAAATTTCAGTTTTTTAGTTTCGATAAAGTTAATTAAATTTACCATCTCCTCAAAAAACTTAATTTACTTCTATAAAAATAAATATCAGTTTCAATTCACTTTCAAAAATACTTTATACTTTTAAGTAGGAATGAGAAATATGTATATATTAATTCTACTTAATTTTAATGACGTTATAAATTGTTAACAAAAAATATACAACGTGTCTAAATTCCATTGAATTATTATACTAAATTCCAAGTATACATATATATTTAATAATAATAGAAGAAAAAGTGAAAGTATGAGGAAATACGTACACACAATGTACATCTGTTTGTACTATACAAATAAAATCAGTCTTAAGTGGAAATATAAATAAGTATGTAGGTAGTCAGGCAGGCAGCTACCTGTTTTCGTTTGTCATGAAAACCGCTATGCGTGTATTTTCTAAATTATTCCACAATCAGATGTTTTAATACATTGTACAAATACAAACATAAATATTCATGCATACACATATACACGAGTGTATGTGTTTGAATATAAAACGATTACAATTCTCAAAGGATTGCTATAATGAAAAAATAACACAAACACCACGCACCACACATACTATTACTAAAAATGATGACGTCCTTGGCTTTGACTACACATACCTGAGAAAAGAAACTTTTGCTATGCTTTATTAAAGTGGTCTGAGTTAAAAGAATCGATAAAAAAAAACCTCCTCAGCACTCACGAACACATAGACACGCACACTGAACACACACGTATATATATATATATATATATATATATATATATATCTGTGCATATGTATATATAAGATTACATTATCTCTGCTGCTATCTTTAATTTATACATACTAGCATGGGTATATGTAGGCATATGCCATACACACACATAAATATCCATGCATGTATATACTACCTCAAAGTATGACTGTTTAAATCATATGATGCTGTTTACCGCCTGATTTTGCTTGTTTACCAAAATAAAACTATGACGTCAAAGTGGAAATTGAGTGAGTATAACAAAGCGTAAGTACATACAGATGTATGTATGTAAGTGTATACAACAGCAACAAATATGGCAATAACACACATCTGTACTTAACATCTGTATGACATGGCGACGGCTGTGGTAGCAGCGTAAGCAAGAGATACAAAAACAGCGAGAGAAAGAGAGAGAGAGTGAGTTAGAAGGAGAGACGCGGGTGATTACAAAGAGGCATAATGGTTGAATTAAAAAGTGTGGGAAGTGCTGCATTGAGATATGCACGGATGTATACGTGTGTGTGTGTGTGTGTTTTCCTGTATGTTTGCATTAATATGTGTGGATGCGTGTGGGCATAAAAGCAATGATTGCGTACAAGTGTCCTGAATCAATTTTTTTATTAATGATATATGTTAGAGTTTTTAATCAAATGAGTAGTTTTTAATCATATTTCTTTAATAAATAACTCATTAATTTTGAAATTTTATTATCTATTTAGATATATGTAAGTAGGTATTGCATAGATAAATATTAGCTTTAAGCATTAGTTTGCAACGCCCCTCATCATAATCATTTCTGCATGCTTACTTTCTTCCAACACTAGCTGCAACAGCAGCAGCTCATCATAAAGCTGTAGAAAATATAATAGCCACTTTGAGTTGCAACTTGAAAAAAAAAAAATTATCAAATTACATGCTTATAAAGAAAAAGAAATGAATAACTCAATTGGTATTTTTAAGTTAAGCTTCAAGAGTTATAAGTTAATTTTGGTAGTTTTCTTACATTTAATAAGCTATAATTTAGCTAATTTACATAAATAATGGGCGTACTTGTTCAATTTGAAACCAAAAATCTTTGGCAATAGTTGATTTTCTTATGAAAAACTTTTTTCTGTGTGACTTTAGTTAATTTTTGCAGTAACTTAAAGTAAAAGAAATAGATGAAGATATTATAAAAGTTTTACTAGTATATAAGGCGGGAAAATAAATTGTTCACTTTGAGAGAATACACCAGATCTTTACAAGTAAATATTACTCCTACACCACTAACCTCTATATAAAAGAGCGTTTTAAGGCGAATTCAACAACCGAATGCCACACTCTCTTTTTTTTTTTTTTTTTTTTTTTTTGTATATGAAGTTTTTCGCTCTCTTAAATTGAGAGTGTAAAAACTTCATATAAAAAATATGAAAAGAGAGTGCGGCACTCGGTCGGCAAACCCGCTTTTAGAACGTTACTGAGCTTCGTGTCTGACAAGTGTAGTATGATCCGAATAGAGTAGGGGACTGAGTACCAGATTATTTGTGTGTTTGAGAGAGCTAAGAAGAGAGCATCAGCAGACAATAGCGCTCTCATTTACACTAAATTGGTAGTGTATGTAATTTGAGCAAATAAAATTTTATTGTTTTTTCTAACTGTATGTTCTCTCTTCTATGTTTACTTACTCGCCATATTTGCTGTATTTTACACACATACACGTATATGATCGTTGATGAGTACTCACGATAATACCAATACACAAATACGTATACGATCGTTGATGAGTACTCACGATAATACCAATACTGGTAAGGTTTTAATACCAGAAGCTCCCATCCCCTTAGAATCTACTAGTCTTTCGCAGTCTTCGCTTTTACATTATATTCGAAAATTCATTAGCAACTAATTACATTACAACATTAGCTCAAGTTGGTTTTTAAAAATGCACAAGTGCATCTAATGAAGATATTTTCCAGACCATGTTTAAAAACCAAGGACTAAAATTTTATTAATTGCATATTGTCTGATTCAATTTATAGTAAGTTCTGTTAATTTTTAAAATATTTCACAATAACTACGTATTCATGTAAGTATGTACTCGTATGTATGTATGTTCATTTGTACATCTGCATGTTAAAATTTTTGTGAAACACAATTTCAATGCAAATAAAAATAGCCAAGAAGAGAAAAATAGGTATTAATTATAATTTCATGGCGATATAAAACAAAAATAAAAAAAAAAACAGTTTTTTTTGTTGCCTCACGAGGAAGCCAATAAATTTTATTTCATTTATTTGCGTACAAACCTGAGCTGTGCTATGACGAAAGATACAACAACAACAACGACAACATTAGATACAAGTTTTATTCACTTACACGGCAATTGACCGGCATGGCATGGCATGGCAGGGTTTAGCTAGAGAGGCACAACGCCTAAACGAATCATGCGACTCACTTCACCTCAGCTCAATTCACCTCGCCTCACACACACACACACACATATTCTCATGCCGCGTACGTTCGCATGCCAAAGTGTGGCAATGCAGCAGCAACAAAAACAAAGCAAAAGAAGCTGATGATGCTAGAATGCAGAAGTTGTTGGTGCTGCTGCTGTTGTTGTTGGTGCCACAACCAAAACATCAACAGTCGTCCCCACCAATTCAACCAATAAAGTGCCACTGCAATTACGACAATCGAAATTAACGTGTGTGTGTGTGTTTGTTGTTGTTGTCGGTCGGCATCTTATATTACTACAATGAATTTTTCTTCTTGTATTAAAAATTTGCCAAAAACATGATGCAAAAAAAAAAAAAAAATAAATAAGTAAAAAAAACTAAACAAAATTTTAATTGAAATCGAAATCAAAACAAAATCTCTGATATGCGGAATCGATTGCGCAAAAATAATTGCAAGAACATCGACATCATCGCAATCATCAACAACAACAACAACAACACCAACAACAGCAACATAAGTAGCTGAAGCTGCAAGAGCTACATAGTGGAATGGCATGGCGTGGCATGAAGTGGTGGTGGCGGCGTTTGTAATGCAACTTAAATGTTTTATTAATAGATTTGTCGACGACAGCCAGCAGCGGTTTAGTGGCTATTGCTAATTGATTTTTGTTTTTGTTTTTAATTGTTTCTTAAAGCAGAGAAGATTCTTCATTTTATGTGCATGCAAAAAACTTTAAGCAGAAAACAATTTAAAATACATATACATGTTTATATATAATTTTAATTTGCTTGAAAATTTATGTGCCGCCCCTGTACTTCTTCATCAATGGGCAGCTCGCTATGTACACACATATATTCTTCACATGCATACCTACTCATAGGTAGCAGGTATACGCCTTATCGATTTACAGCCACATTGTCTCTGTCTCATTGTCTGTCTGTCTGCCTTCATTTTTTTTTTTTTTTTTGCTTTGTTTACTATGCTGCAATACCTTCAAATTGTATTTAAATTTGTTGATTGTTGGTCCTAAAATAAAACAAAATTATTTAAATTTTCTGCATTCAAGCGCTTTTGATTTTTGTTATTTTTAAGCACACGTATATATGAAGCTACATGCATTGAACTGCACAAAAGAAAACAAAACAAAAAACACTGGTTAACTGACCCATGTCAATATTTACGATACCTTCTTTTGTATCTATGTATATGAAAAGCTTAAGGAATCAGGATCGCCAGAAAGAAAGTAATAACCGTTGTGTTTTCATCTCCACTATCAAGAGAGAGTATGATTTCGCCTTGACCACCACTATCAAGAGAGAGTATGTAAACCCGTTAATCAGTGTGGCCAACTCAGGGCTTTTCTCGCTGATTTTAGTGCTTTTTGGAAATTAAAACGCGGAAAAATAGTGATTTAGCGCTCAGCGCGTACTTTCAATTTAAAATATCTTCGAAAAACCAAACAAATTTTCATTGACTAAAAGTATCAGATGTGTGCCTGTATTAGTGAAGAAGTTTTAATGTATTGAGTTTTTTCGCACTTTTATACTTTTATATTTAACACTGTTTTTAAGAGAATACGCGTTTTATTCTTCATTTTAGCGGATTTTGAAAAACAAAAGTTGGCCACACTGCCGTTAATGTAATAAATTATTGTTATTATTTATGATATAAACACAACCAAAGCAGCCGGCCTAAGCTTCAACAACAAACACACAGAATTTTACGAATTTGTATGGGAACAAATTTGGGAAACGAAAGAATTTTGTATCTTCGAAACATTTTACAAGTGAATTTCCACTTCAATATTATCAATATAAAAGTAAAGAAGTATTTCAGAAGTTTAAGTAAGTAAAGTGAACAAAGTTAAAAAAAAGCTTATTATCATAACATACATTAATAACGTGGGTAAAATTCAATAATTGCACTTGTACTCGTAGGCATTATTTTCTTATTTCAAATCATTAAAAATTAATTTTTTGATATTTCTCAAAATCAAAACAAGATTCATCAAAAAATAAGAAATGAGACAAATCAAAACGATATAAAGTAATAAAACAATAATTATGTAAGCTTTAAGCTAAGGTTAGTATTTTTTTTTTTTTAATATATAATAATAATCATTTCTGCATCTAAACATATCAATTTGTGTCATCTGAGTGACGGCGTATCTTGCCACTACTACGAAAATATATAAGCAAAAAAATCATTATCATGATGAGCATAATATTCAACGTCATTATTAACATCATTATCATATATAATTCCCAGTAGTCAGTAATAGTAGTTCGTAAAATAGTCACACTTATGAAAATCGCATAAATCATTAAAATAATTAAGCATGAAATGCAAAAGATGGAACCACAAATTATCAACATATTTTTTTTTTCTTCTTTAAATTTTAAATCAAAAGAAATACATACATACATATAAATCATAAAAAACGCTTCAACGCAATAACTTGCTGCTTCAAAAATTTATATGCATACGCATTAAAAGCGTCAAGAGCATGATTAGTAAGTTTATAAAAAATAAAAATAAAAAAAAAATAATAATAAAATATCTTTGAATAAACAAATAGAGTTTGCATCATTTATCATTATCATATTTTATTGTATATATGTGTGTATGTTTGTATATTTCTTGTGGGTCAACGCAAAGCAACGCTCTCTGCGTTATGATCAATTCTGTTCAAGAAAATATGATGCTGCCGCACCGGAGAGCAATGTACTTTTTTAGACCTACTTATTGTAAATAGTTAAGGTTTGTGGGCATGATTGTTACGGAAATTAAATTTTGCACAAAATGAATTGTTATTTCTTAAAATATGAATCAGTTTTGGTTGAGATTTTCTTATAGTTAACGATTTCTGAATAGTTAACAAAAATTCTTGAAATGAATGAGAGTTTAACAGTTATTTGAAAATATTTGAAACTTTTGTTAGTGTAAAACAATTCTCTTTGTCCATAGTATGACTCTCTTAAGCTTTCTCTCTTCAACCTATTAAGTAGCTAAACAATATCGTACAGTCGCCATTTTTATTTCGTTCGTTAGTTAAATTTCTCTCAGATGAATGTTCTATATATGCAGGTATGTATTATTGGGTCTTTAACAGCCATTTTTCTTCATTTGCTGTTGTTTTTGTTTTTATGAAAATGTATAAAAACTACTCTCAGAGAATAGTAGTGTATGTACAGTTTGCAGGGAGACAAAACAACAACAAAAATGAAAATAATTAAGAATTTGGTAATCGGTCGGGAGATTCTGAAGCAAATAGGAGAATGAAAAATGTAAAAGATTTCAATTCAACTGAAAATATTAGAAAGTTAAAAATTTAAAAATTCGATCTGATGAATGAGTTAAATAATTGTATAAAGCCATAATATAAAATTTTTAACAAAACTATGAGGGTTGTAGCATGTGTAAGAAATATCTACGATAACGTTACAATAATAAAAATTTCTTTAACCCTGTGATGAATTCCCAAGACCGCAGGTAAAAGATCTATTAATATTTATTTTCTTTTGAATCAGTAATGGCCACTCAGATATGCGCAATGATTGACTGAGAGTTTTTCTTTATGGAAATTAGCCGTGCACGTGTGAAATTTCGTATGCTCTTGTATGCTTTAAATTAAAAGTAGAAAAAGCGTCTAATAAATAAGACGCCAACAATTTGTTCCACAAATACTTTCAATATATCGTACACTAATACATGCGCATATGTAGAGTAGAAATTACGTGCTAAATATAAATTAAAATTTATTACAAATAAGTAACTTTTTGTCTTGCGAAAAGAAGAATTGCATTTGATTTCAATAAATACTATTCGCGTAATTACCCAATGAGATGATGTCAAAAAAAAAAAAAAAAAATCAAGAAAATATATACACATGCATGTTTTTTTTTTCTTTTTTGGCTTGCTACATATGCACCTCCGAATATGCATTACGCCAATTAATAAATTTTAATACTTGTGTGACAATAAACTCGTGATACATTTTAAATAACTTTTGCGCTAGCTACTGTACTCAACTCTTATAGCATACACCTAACTATGCAAAACTATAAATAAACTAATAACAAATACATATATATGAAACAATAATATGTACGCTGACACCGCTGTGAATTATTTCTATTTTCAACTTTCAAAAATTTGCACAACAACAAAAATTAGAAACAGAAATGAGAAACACGAGAATTATGACAGATTTTGTTTTTTTTGGCCATTGACGCAGATGCTGATGATGATTGCATTTTTGCAGTTGCAGCAGCAGCAAGAAACCCCAATCCCGCTGCGGCTATGTTAGGCGCAATACACCAAGTGCCAAAATTACCCTCATCTTAATATATTTCTATTGCTTTTAGATCATGATGAAGATAAAAATGATGAGGAGACACAAATAAATAATAAATAATGCAGTTTTTAGCTATTTCGTCATACCATATGCTGCACACAAACCGCATAAACCACGTGAAAAGGTGTTGGTGCTGTAGCGGGAATACATGCTGCATACCAATAAATTGTATTAAAAAGAGTCAGGAAAACCGGTGAAAAATATATAGTGAAATTATGCATCTATATATAATTGGATATATGAATATGCATCATATTTGTTGATGGCTTTATTACGTTCAAGTTCATATGACTGCCAGCACCAGCAGCAACCGAACGCCAAAAGCAATGAGCGCGCGCGACTCTAGCAACACATATGATAATTATGGTGATAATGGTGTTGATAATGATGATGTTTTTGTTGTTGTTGCTGATAATATGATAAATTGTTTATGTATATATTTATTTTTTTTGGTTTTTTTCGATGATGATTTTCAAATTTCTGCAATTGATGCAACGCTGTTTTTTTGTTTTTGTTGTTGTTGCTGATGACGCTAATAATGTCGGAGTCGAGAGCAGTTGAGCGCAGCAGAGACGGCTACTGCTGTCACTAATAATTTTTGGTTAAATTATTCTCTCGACATAATCCCCGCTCTTGCTCTTCCTCTTACTCTCTTTGAGCATATGAATTATGGCGGTCGGTATGTGGTTCTGTGTCATTTCTTTTGGTACGTGACTGATTCTATATATAAATAAAATAATATCACTGATACGATACTATTGGATGTTGTTGTTGTTCTAAGATATAAATCATTTTACGTCAAAGTTTTGCTTTTTTTCTTCTTTTTTCTTTTTTTTTTTGCGCGTTCCAAACTGACGACATCGACATCTGTAGCAGCGTTATTAACATATGTTTCATACGTTATTTTTGATTGTATACATTGTGTCGTGTGTGTACTACTGCTACGTAGAGCCTGAGTCTGAGAGTGGCAGCAAATTATTCGCACTCTTCAGCATACATTACACTTGTAATACTAACATGTGTATCGTAATAAGCTCAGCAGCAATGTATTTGTTTTGATGAAATTTTATGGCGTCATCGTAAGCGTTCACAAAACAAAAACTAATTTTCTTCACTCTGCACTGACGCTTCTGTTTTTATTTAAACAGCTAATTTGCAATATGTGTGTGTATAATTTTTCATTTATTATTTACGTTTTCCAATGCATTTTTTTTTATTAAGTTCGTTACGCTTTTTTTAACACGCCTTTATTTACGTTAATGTTTACGTATATTTCTTTAACAAAACGTAGTCAAATAAATTGTATGCGATAAAATTATAATTCTACTCTGGCGTATGAGTGATAATAATTATCAATTTTGACACATACCATGTGTAGAAGTTTATTGCATTAGTTATACGCCATATCATCTATGAAGTAATACATCTTCGGAAATGCAATAGTTCGCACTCTCTGTTGCTCCAGTGGCTTAGAATTCTTTCTTTACTCCATTACTCCAGAATGGAGTAACAAAAACGAGGACATGATTGTTGTTCGGTTATGAGCAATCTTCCTCTCTCTCTCTCTCTCTCTTGTTAAGTACTTACTTAACGAGTGGTTGACTTTAAGAGAAACTTATGTATTGTATTATTAGTCGTGCTCTTGATGTTGCTGTAAAGGCGGAGTCACCGACCGAGTACCGTACTCTCTCTCTTTTTTTTTATATGAAGTTTTTTGCTCTCTTGAATTGAGAACTTATAAACTTCATATAAAAAAAAACGAAATGGGATGGTAAACACGCATTAACAACTGACAAAATGTAAATGCGGACTCGGAAGTATTTTAAATTAATCTTTTTAAACCAGTCAGGGTTCTGGGTTTAGATTTTCATAGCTCAAATTTGAGATTAAGAGGATTACTCTTAAGGAAAGTTCTAAATGAGGGGTTCAGATTAAGGCGAGTGGAGTTGATATTGATTTTCTATACTTGAGTTCGACGAAAGAGATAATGAATTAGTTGAGAGAGAAGTTGAATGCAACTCATGTATTGTATGACTGAAATTAAATTAAACCAAGTGGTTTAGAATTATGGCTCGGTCAAAAAAAAAAAAAAAAAACAATTCCACTTAAAATAAATTTGTTAACTATGTTTAAATTTGAATATTATTTCTACTATATTTTTATACACACAATTCCACCACCATCATTAGTGAGAATATAATCATGTTTATTAAATACATACAATTTTGATGGCAATGGTTGCTGCTGTGGTTATTGTTGCTATTGTAAATATTATTATTATTATTATACCTCTGCGTGAAATGTCTATTTCTTTTATTATCATTTAAATAATATTCACAATTACGTTCATCGAATGCAGCAAAAAATGGTTCAGTTTTGAAAAATCGTCGCTCATGCGGCGTCGTTGCTGCTTGTTGAGTTTGAAAAGAGTTTTCAAAATTATTGTTATTATTATTGGTGTTATTTTTTATATGCAATTGCCGATTTTGCCGATGATTCTCAAAATTTGAACATGAAATATTTGAAATGTCACAACCGTCAGGAAATAAATTGCGGCAAGGATAAATTAATGGCAGCGCAGCAGCGACAGCTTCGACTGTGGGTTTCTTCTCAGCTAAGGCAGAGCCGATGGGAGGGTTAGAGTAGGTGTGATTTAAATTTTGTCTATATATTGAATTATTATTGATTTCGTTGAGTGTGTTGGCAGGATATGATGAGCAATGCTCAGTTTTTATTGAAATATAGTTGTTGTTGTTGTTGTTATTATTTTCATGTGGTAAGGTAAAATTGCTTATACTAACACTAGCACCAGCAGAAGAAATATTTACATCAACACCACCAACAACAGCAGATGAGGCAGCAGCAGCAACAGCAGCTGGTTCTTGCTTCACCACAATTAGCGAGGCAAGACGATTTCGCATTATTTTTTGGTTTTTATTTTTATTTGTCTTTTTGGAATTTATGTAATTTTTTGTATGGCAGACATAGTCACAAGCATAACTTTTGTGTTAAGTTTATATTTCTTGAATGATAATATGTTTGTGATTTAACTATATAAAACAGAAAAAACTTTTATACACAAGCGAAAATAAAAAAAAAAAAATAAAACAAACATTAAAGAGTAACGAACAACAAAACATTAAAACACCTAATAAACACCTGTGGTAGGTTCGGAAACCCGCAGGCGGGTATGCGTTGAGTTCTGATCCTCCAGCACGGCGACAAATTACCACTGTATCTTCAATTTGCACACACAGCAACAATGTGGAATTGTTAGTAGGCGTCGTCTAGTTGAATGAATAGTTGAATACTTGTACTCTTTTTAAACGCGTTCACAATTTTCACTTTTTAAATAGTTTTTGTTTTCAAAATTTACATACATTTATTTCAAATGTCCTTGTATTATATACATATATATATATTTATGTCCTTAGACTTGAACTCTTGATTCTGCTATTTTCTTTTCTTTTTTTTCTACACATACACATAAAATTTGTACTTTTCCAGTTTACTAACACACATACATACAGATATATATAGGGAACAAAAGCAAGCGAACGAGACACGTGCACTCTTCCTTTTTTTCTTTTTTTGTTGGATTTTTTCTTTGTTTAGTATAGATTTAACGACGTAACAGCACGATTGCAACAGCAACAACGACTACGACGACGACGTAATAGTTTACGCACAATATTTGTTGTTGTGGGAGGCACAAGGACGTAGTATACAGACAGTAAAAACGAAGGAGAAAAAAAATTTAACAGGATATCATTTAAATTCAGTTCATATGTAAATAAAGGAATTGAAAAATAATTTTATGTGTAAAAACTTGTGTAAAAATTGTAATTATTTCTTAATTAAAGTTACTCATACGCACAGTAGCACTTGCAATTTCCTTGAAGGTAGTGGAAGGAAAATTTTCTCTGCAATCGAATTTAAAGTCTATTACTTTTCTACAAAATTATAGTTGCGTCTTCTTGATTTTATGTTTTTCTTTTTTGTATTATTTCAAATCAAATTTGCAATAGTACACGAAAGTTCTTTAGCTGACTATACTAAAATTTATGTTCAGCATACGACATGTAGCACCTTGTGATTTTCTGATTTTCTGAATATCTGCAAAAAATTCACTTACGCTTGCTTGAATAAAAGTGCATTATTTCTATTCATCAAAATTATACAGAGTAATTCTAGTTTGAATTAAATATTTCACTGTTTTTGGAGGGTTGCATAAATTTCTGAATTTTCACCGCTAAAATTTTATTACAGGTGATTTGTTTTTAAAAATTCTGTTTAAATAAAAATTCAAATAACTTTTTAATATTTTTTCCATACACTTTTCTTAACAATTATTTTTTTTTTATATATATATTTTCACACACATTTATATTAAAATTTTGCAAGTTTTATTTTTACTTCCGTTTTTATTATTACTTTTAAGTTATATTTTTCTATTTCACCGTTAATATTTTTGCTGTTGTTAACAATGCGGCGTCTGTGACGCGACTGAACTTATCTTTACGGTTTCACGCGACTATATTCACCTAAAGCGCGCCGCATTTTTGCTGCTGCTGTTGTCGTTGTTGTTGGTGCTTTTCGTTTTTTTTTGCCTTTGCCAAAATGACTAAAACTAATGACGACTTCGATGCGCTGCGCAGCGCATCGATTTGATTCACACACACACACCGAGAAATATACAAAAAGTTCTATTATACAGCAAAAATAAAACAGCAACAACAATTGCTACACAAAAGCAAAAATAATATCGAACCCATTGCACATTGAGTAAGTGAGCAAGAGAGTGTGTATGTGTGTGTGTGTGTATGAGTGAGTGAGTGAGTCTTATTGAAGAAGAAACAGCAGCAACAGAAAAATACACAATATGCCGTTTGTGCTAAGGCAAAAGCACACACAGAAATAGCCAAAAAAAAAGAAGAAGAAAAATCAAAAGCACGACCAACCTCGTGTGCAGGCTGCTGTCTCGCGCACGCCATCGATCCATCGTCTGGTATACATATGCACATACCTCTACACAGTATACCTCAAATCTATTACGTCATTTCCTAACCATCATCATCATCATCGCCATAGCCATAACCGCCGTCGTGTATACTCGCAAAAATTATAAACACACTGTACTCACTCGTTCGTTTGCTCGTTCACACGCTACCTCATTTGCTCACTTACGTACTCTCTCTCTCACACATACTTATGCCTATGTGCTCATGATCTAACAACGATGAGTCTCAACGAAGCTTATGGCAAGCGGGCGACCTACCAACCGATTGAATAAAATAAAGAAGAAGCATGACAAAAATCAAAATCGATGACGTCCTCGTTGAGCGCCTGCGCTTTATGCAGTGGGCCAATTCTAAATGACAATGATTGCATATGTATTAGTAGCAGTAGTAGTAGTATGCAAAGAACCAGTTCACGTTGGTGCAGCACCATAGCTACCTCCATTTCTACACAACAACAACTAAAAAATTGTATAGCAACAGCACACACACACACACACATACAGACACACCAAATTAAAGCAAAAAACGGAAATAATTTGCGTCATAAAAAAGCTTTGTTGCTATTATTATGAGAATACAATAACAACAAAAATTAAGGTAGTAAAAACAATAGCGGTGCAAAAGCAAACAATAATAGACTCACACACACACACATACACAACAACAGCAACAATAACAATCGAAATTGAGAGTGAGAGTGATGATGGTGTGGTTGATGTTGGCGTCTGCTTTGGCTTTGTTGTTGTGTTTGCTCATAGCTATAATGTTGGGCCACTTAGTGAATTGAAAATCAGCAAGCTGCGCTTATACTCTGCCTAACTTTAATTTAATTTCAATACACCTTGCCTTAACTCTTTCTTGGTTTTTTATTACATTTATTACTTACTCTGTACTCTTCACACTGCCTTTTATTATTGCAATTTTGGGGGTGTGAGAAACATTCTGTTTTCTGTGTATTGTTCTGAACCTGTCGTTTTTGAGCAGCTATTCTACTGTAAAATTTTGTTTGCATTTTTCTTTCTTTTTTGGCTAGTTTAATTGAAATATTTACATAAATTTAGAGTTATTTATTCAAGTTAATTGTGATAATCTAATACTGTATATACACAGTAAATTGGTTAAGTAAATGGAGTAACTATACAAATTGAGTTGAGAAGCAGCGTTACTCCTCCAAAAATGTATTAATTAAATATTAAATATTAGTTTAGAATGACAGCTTTTAACGACAACGAGCATGAACTGCAGGTTTATGAAAAAAGCAAAACTAGGTGCTAATGGAACGCCAATGTGGATATAAGCTCACCGTAATCTGAAGAAGGTAGGAAAAATTATTATTAATAAAAGAGTTGGGAATACCACATCAAAAATCATGAGGATTTTAGAAAATAGAGACCAAATTCGAATAACCCGATCGTTTTTAACGGATGAGCTAAAAGTTAGGGAGAGCCGGAATTCATCGTGAAGAGCAAGCTTCATATCTATTAAAATCCCAAAGAGAGAGGGAGAATCGACAGCAACACAAAAAAGCCCTGAAAAAACAAGAGGATTGCTGAAAAGAGAAACCACATTTGTGTTTCGTGATCAATACACGATGAATGATTATTGACATTAAGAAACCGATGAGAGAGAGAGAGAGAGAGAGAAGCAACTTTAATGAGAGCCCTTCTTTTATCTATCAAAAAACAAAACAAAGTTTGTTACTTCTACGGTATTAAATAAATCGGTAGAACGAACATTTGCTTATATTGCCGTATTAATAAAAATATTTGCGAAAACCGGTCATAATAAATACAATAAGATTTGGTGTAAGGTAAGTTTTCTTCTCTCTTTCTATTGTGTTTTGCTATGTGTGAGAAGATTAAAACAACAACAATCAACTAAAAGAAAAAAAAAAAACAAACAACGAGAGTGAGAGTTATTTTCAAATAGGTGAGGCTGCATTGTATTGTAAATACAACAACAACAACTTAGTCGAACAACGAATTTTAAAAGCTTCGTTAACATGTTTTTGTTTTTGTTTTTTTTTTTGTTTTGACTCACTATACGAGTAAATTGATACTGCTTGTTGTTGTTGGGTGCTGCTATTTTTAGTTGTGTAGTCAGGTTCAAGCCACGTTTTCTAACTGTTATTAGCGTACGCTACAAAACAAAAAAGCCGGTGAAGCGGATTTACCAATAAGCAGCAGAGCAGAGCAAAACAGAGCCAGAGCAATGGAGAAAAAAACAAGCAAACAACAAAGCCGAACTGAGATTCTTCCTTTCGTTTTCAAAATTTTCCCACAATGCTATTTTCTTGTATATTTGTATATCTGTTTGTCTGTCTATCTGTATGTATGTATGTATGTATGTATATGGGGTGTGCAAATGCGAACGCGCAAGCGCAGGCGCAACGTTTGCATCTCAAGCATCAAGCAGGCATCGCAGCGCATGCATCGTGAGTGCGAATCTATTACGATTGTTGTAGTTGTTGTTATTGTTGGTTGAGGAGAAGACTACAACGTAAGCTGATGTTGTGTTGTACTGGGGCAAGTGTGTTTTGTTGTTGTTATTGTTGTTGACCTGCTCGTGGCCTCGCTGTATGATAGAAGGAAAACACAAAACAAAAACATTGCACACTACCAGTAGATATGTGCATGCAGCAGCAGCAGCAGCAGCAGCAGTTGACTTGGCGGCAAATTAACATGCTAGAAACTTAAAGCCGACTTTGCGTGCTTTTAGTTCGACACATACGCTTCGGCATTGTCGCTGGCGTCGTCGTCATTTCGGCAATACTTCATTTATGGTGCTTTAGAGCAGCAAAGCAAGCTGGCTGGTTGGCTGGTTGACTAGCTGGCTGACTGGCATGCAAAATCGAACCAAGCCAAGCCAAGCTAAGCTATGCCAAGCAACAACGATGCCATGCTATGCCATGCCAAACCAAATTGAGGCACATGAGGGCACTCCTTATTGTGCCTGCCTGCCTGCCTGGCTGTTTGCTTGTTGCTTGTGTGTTGTCTATAACTGTTTTGGTTGTTGTTGTGATGATATTCTAAATTTGTGTATATTGTTGTTATTGTAATTGTTACTGCTGCTGATTTTATTGTTTTTTTTTTGTTATTATTACTGTTGTTGCTGCTGCTGCTGCCGTTATTGTTGACGTTGTTGTTTTTGTTGTTGTTTATGCATGTAGGAACCACAAATAAATGCGGCCGAATCGGAATTGCAATTCGTGAGCTTCAAAACTGGGATTTCTTTTGCGCTTGCTGTTGTTGTTTTTTTTTTCTGATCTGCTGCTTCTCTTGCTGCATAGCATAATTTCTGTAGAGTTTGTGACTTTGTCGGTATAGAAGATTATTAACTTCAAATTGAAGCCTAATTTTTTAAGAAAAAAAACAAAAACATTGCATACACACATTAAAATATTCAAGTTATAATAGTAATAACTATGTAGTATGTATGCATGAATATTCTGCAAGAAAATATAATTCATGGCACTTGTAAAGCAAAAGTATTAAGTTTTTTATAGATTTCAAAGAATTTAATCCATAATATATAGAAGCTTTTATGAAAATGTTTCTCTAGATGAATTCGTAGCATCTTCTTGACCCTAATGTCGCAAAATAGCCTTAGGTCAAGTTTTTCACCTTTTTGTTTTGCATTTCAAAACTCCTAAAAACTGTGGTACCCTCTAGAATTACAACTGTTAAGATTAACCCTTTTCGGGGCCGTAAAGAAATCAGATGAGATAACGCAAAACCGAATCCGAATTCTTATTCACTGTTCCCCATTTCTTATTACAATTTTCCATCAAAACGGACATTTTGCGCCTCTGAAGGTCTCAGCTTTTATGGGCCACCGATGACCCTGTGGACCGTAATAGGAATTTTTTACGAACTTTTTTAATATATTTTTATTAGATATTTTTTTAATAATAGACAACGTCTTTTAGAATTAATTATTCACTTAACCCTTTCTTGACCATAAGGAAACTAGAAACGATAGAGCAAAACCGAGTTCAGATTCACCTATTTTGACCCCCATTTCATAGTAAAAAAGTTCTTAAAAAGTTCTCATTGAAGATCATAGAGTCACCAGGGACCCATAACAAAACTTGTATTTCCAAAAAAGTAAACAAGATTTAAAAAATATGAGAAATTCTGTTTGAGTAAATAGTTTTTTCCAAAATTTGACGTTTTTGGACAAATTTTGTAAAAATTGTGGGTGATTGAAAATAAGTAACAATTCTAAACTTTTTTTTTATTAATTACTAATGCACCATCAATTATCTTCTCACCGAATATAAATTTTTTAAAATCGGTGGAACAGTTTTTAAATAAACTGATAAAACATATTTTGGGTCACCGTTGACCAATAGGCTCGAAAGAGTTAAGAAAAAAAAATAAGAAGAAAAAATGACTGCTGTGTAAATCAAAAATCTAGAAAATTTTATACCCAGGATGGATATTAACGTTTCTATATTTAGAAGAACTCCATCTAGAAGCTTTAAAAAAAAAATTCCCTGTACGAATCCGTAGCTTCCTTAGACCGACTTTTCATAAAGACTGATATAAAATACGTTACTCTGTTCTTTTCTCAGGATTGCAAACCCAGGAGAATTTTTCCACAGACGAAACCTTGTTGACTCTTAGAGCCACTAGTAAACTAATTACTTTAAGCTGGTAAAAAAATAAAAAATTTATAAAAATTACTACTTTATTCGATAATTGTCTCAAGACCCATTTTCCCCCATTATGTACTCGAGAAAAAAATATGTATGGGACATTCTTCGTCAAAAAGGACAGACCCATAACCAAAAATTGGTTTGACCAATTTAAGGGTTCAAGCATTCTAAAACATTTCTACATTCGTTTAGTTTAAGATGCCGATGGGCGTTTTTCAAAAATGTTTAATAACGATACCAATATGGCTGCCAAAAGTCATTAAGTTCGGGAATTTAAAAGTATTTGTATGCATTACAAGTTAAAAAGTACTTGAATAATTCTGAAACTCTGTATCTAACAGTTTTCGAGGTCGCTGATTACAAATCTGAAAATATTTTCTAGAAATTAAAAAAGTTGGATCCAAAATGGCGGACAAAATTTAAAAAATCAATTGTTTTTGCTTGAGGCCTATCACTTTTTTAGGTTTTCAGAGTCGCTGAATCTAACCTTGTGCTCAGATTTTCTCTATCACGTCTGGGAACTCCGGTATGGGGCCAAATCCTATAATTTTGGTATGTGCGAGACCAATATAAAATTTTTTTTTATTTTATCTTGCACATGTTTCATAGCTAGGAGAAAGTTGTTTATCATAGAAGGAAGGAAAAAAATAACTTAGACAGCAACACTCCACCAGCTCCCCTTGCCCATTCTTTTGGGTGTTGTATGAAGCTTCTATTCGATATATGACTATACCCTGGACAACGGACGAGAAACCTATCATTAAGGTTTAGTAAAAAATGCTCCCCATCGAAAAGTAGTTGGGATCAGCGAAGGTCAAAATTACCCAGGTCCAACTTTTTTAAAGAAATTAGCCCTTTTTTTTACAATATAATCCTTTTATGCTGGATTAATTGTTGGAAAAAATAATAAAGATTCTTCGGAAAAAATATTCTTCATCAAAAAAAAAGTTGAAGACATTGAAGATAAAAACCACTTAAATCCAACTTCTTTTTTCCAGAGTCTTTGAGGAACTACTTTTCCAATGAAAAAGTAGCTGGGGTCACAGAAGCTCAAATTTTTTCTATTCCATATATATTTTATAATTACATATGTCGTAATCCTCCGATGGATTTCTAAGTTGGCACTGTTGTTGTTGGGGATGATAGAGGACTTCCTACTACTATATTAAACTCGACACAAAATGTTGAAGAACGTTGGTTGGGACGTCAGAACAAGGCCGTATTTAGGGGGGAGGTTTTGGGGATTCTGGCCCCGCTGTATAAACTTTATTCTAATTTTTTAGATTAATTCTCAATGGATGGAAAAAAAGTCAAAATAAAATCTATTTAACGATTTTTAAATATTTTTTCCTTCTATTGTTTTTTTTTCTAAAAAGTCATATATAAAAAAATAAATTTGAAATCTTAGTTACACTATGCAATCAAATCCGATTTGTTTTCCTTGACAAGAGGTTTGACTACGGATTCAAAAAGAGAAGGTGATACCGAGCACTCCTGCATTTATAGTTTTTCTAGGTCAGTATCAATTTTTGATTTAAAGTTTCGTCCTGAAACAGTTTGAAAAGTTTAAAAATTAATAAAAAATAGAAAAAATTATTTAACCCTTGTAAAATTAGACTACTTTGAACCTCTTTTTTACCTAAAACTTGACGTGATGGGAAATTTTTGACCTCAGATTCGTGTTCAACGTAAAAAATTCTTTCGCAAAAACTAGGAACCATCTTATTAGCAAAACCCATGCAGTTCTAGGAGACAATTTTAAAATGTAATTAATTTTTTAACCCATTATTGCTCAGAGCACCAAGACTAGAAAGATCTCTTTCAATGCTGTGATTTCGCGAATTTAGGGAATATTAGCCAACCTTATCATTGATAATGGCCCAAAATCCTTTTGATTATCATTTGAAAAAAATGAGCCTCTACTATTTTGGCATTTTTTTTTGTAGTTTTTTTGAGCTTGGGTACATCCTCAGTAGTGGGAAGTCAATGAGTTATCGGAATTATGTCCTTCACGATAAAAAAATGCATTAGAATGCACTTTGAATAATATTTATTTGAAAAAATTGAATTTGATTATTCTGTGAAAGTTTTATCACGTTTGGCCATTTTTTGTTAGGTTAAGATTAAAAAAAATCGGAAAATTTTTTCTAAAGTTTTAAGACATTTATCTACTTTTGTCCTTAGTCTGATAGGGTCCATCAAATGTATCGTCGTATTTAATTTATTGTATTTTAAAATCAGTTTCATAAAAATGATTTATGAATATTTTCTTCGAATGAAAAGCCCCCCCCCCCTCCCCACCGAAAAAAATCCTGGCTACGGCCCTGCGTCAGAACGTATCGAAAAACATCAGAATTGGCCACTTCAAGAAATTTTTCACACCAAAAATTTTAAATTAAATTTAAATGTTCCATTTATTTTCTCCATAATTCATGAATGATTGATTTCAATACCAATAGCTTCAAAGATTTCAATACAAAAGTAATCTAATTCTACAGCGCAAACTATTTTCTTTACAAATACAATTATAGGTTTAGGGTCCTACCTTATGTCTACCTCATAGCAAGTATGTAGTCATGCTCCTTTAAATTACAATAGATGGAGTAAGTAAGTTGACATGAAAATAGTTTATACTTTTTAGCTGCAGTTAGTTAAAAATAAAAATAGTCGAGCAGCGAACGGCAACGGCAAACGGCACTGCGATGATATATTTGTAATCATAATCGCATTCGTTTTTTTCTATGTTTTTTTTTCTCGTTTGGAACACTGTGTGCATGTCTTTCGAGCATTTTACTCAGTGTTTAGTAATCATTTTTTACTATTATTGTTGTTGTAGTTGTTGTACTAGTTGTTGGTGTTACTACATCAAACTTTTTTGTATTGTTTTTTTTTTAATTTTTTGTTTTTCTATTTTCACTTAATATGCCGTTTTGAACATGTTTTTTGCCTGCAGGTGAATTTTATTGCGAATTATTACCATTATTTTCTTACTTATTTCTATTAATATCAACGCTTTTGGTAACAATAGGCGAACAGTGAACAACGAACAATAACAACAACAAGATACTTGAAACTCATATAGAATGGTGTATTATTTTTGGCAACACCATTTTTGTTATTAACTTCTCTTTTATTTTTTTGTTTTTGTTTCTGTTTATAGTTTTTAAAGGCTTGGGAAAAATTAGTTTATTTTATATGGGTGAAATATTTATATGAAAATATTTTAGGGTTTTTTGTGGAAAAAAAAAATTATTTAGATTAAGAAAAACCCCTCATTCCAAACAGTTCGAGTAATATTATTAATAATGTCATATATCAGGTTAATCATAATCCTCGTTTTAGTCCAAATGTAATTAATGTTCTTAGAGTTTTTTTTTGCATTCATTGTTTCACTAAAAAAAATCAATAACTATCTAAAATATTTTATTTTAAATCTGGACCGCACTAGCGAATCGAAGGGCGCCAAGGGATACGAGTAGCTTGGTTTAAACCACCTACGGGTTGTTATGACATAATAATAGTAGACATTTTTTTATTATTATTTTTTTCAATCAGAAAATTGCTCTTTCCATATCTAACCCTAATTAAGCTCTTTATACCCACACCCACCTCTGGGGTCTGCTATTGCACGGCTTTCAGTGGTATATATTTAAAACACCTCTCACAAAAACTGAAATGACCAGGGGAAAACATAGATTTAATTTATAAAAATCACTTTTCTATTGAATTATTTTTTAGGATTACGAATTTTACCTGTAGCAGCCTCTAGAGTCACTAAAAAAACCTCTGTGTTTAGCATTACACAGTGTGTAACACACACTAAAGAAATGAAAATTTGAATTCATGGATTTGCCACTCGTAGCAAGATCGTCAGCCATGTTTTGTTTTCAGATATAAATTTTTATTAATTATTCATTAACGAACTACTATTTTTACACACTTTTATACTTTACCAATGCTACACATCGATAATGTAATCCCCAAAATATAATACGCAATCAATACAACTCTGTTTTAAGCTTTGTTCTCACTCCACAAAACCGTTTAACCAAATAAAAAAGAGCTGAGAGAAATAGTCGTTGCCTAATCGTAATCGCACGTACTTAAATGAGAGAGTATTACAATCAGTGATGTTAACTCTACAGCAATAATTCATTGCATGAAATTGTTTCTAGTATAAAATACAAAAATGTTGTTTGTTTTTTTTTTTTTTTAGGGCTCGTCATCTTTTCTTTCTTTGCTTTATCGGAGAAATTTCTACATTGCATATTGGCTTCGTTTATAACCTTAGAATTCGAAATCTGCAAAGTTTTTAGGTAATTTTTTGGTGTTTTTATTTTTTAGGTCAGTTGTTCTATTTTTGAATTATTAAATCAAATTTTATTTTTTTCGCATTTTGAAAGTGAATGTCTGCTGTAAAAATGTAACTATTACATAAATTTAGAATTTTCCAGTTCTAAAGAATGCGGCATTAACTTTATTTTTTTTTTATCTTTATGTAAATTTATCTTCTTTTTAATTCCATTAGTCTGTTTGATTTGTATGCGCGTGTAGAAGTGAACTTTAGTTACAAAACTGAAATTTATGCTTTAAACACAACCAAAGTAGCTGACTTTCCACGGCCGTCTTTTTCTGAGATAATAAACACAATAAGAGCGTTAACCGATTAAATGGTATACAAACGGATCAACCACCGAAAATGGAACTAGGGCAAAAGTATTTGGTACCTAAACTAAAAAAGTTGAGCCAATGGGGAGATATCTTAACATTTTTTAAGCTGAGCTTCATGTATTCGATAAATGTGTGCAATTTAACTAAGATAGGAAGTAAAATAGAAGAGATATTGCTATTAAGTCGGACAGTCAAGGAGCCATTGGAGAACTTTACCTGTTTAAAATCACCTCTAAATTAGTGTGGGAATCTTTGAGTTAACTCAATCAGTTGGTCAAGGGCAATAAAGTCGCTCTATTTTGGGTTACAAGAGGGGAATGAACAAGTAGACAAGCTTCCGAAAAAGGGAGCAGATACCACATTCATCGGGTTCGACCCTTTTTTGAGGAATAGAAGACTGTGTAATCAGGGAAGTACTCAGGCATGAAGAAATGGATAAGAGATACGAACTCTTTGCCCATGTTCCGGATTTTGACTGGGCACTGCGGGCTCAGTGAACACTATGTACTGTAAAATTGGTATTGAGGGAATCTTATTGTGTAGGTTCTGAATCATCAGAATATATTTTAGCTCATTATAGACCACTGATCCACAAAAGAATGAAATGTCTGGGCATGCACCAAGTGCACAGTATCGAGTTAGCATCCATGGTACGATACACAAATTCCTGAGAGAAACTGGACTGGATGAGGTACTTCAAGCAGATTAGACTAGATAGAACAAAGGGGCATGCAATCAACAATAATTACTAAAACAATTATTTGTGATCCGATTCAACTTTTGAACTCTAACGCTTGACTGCGTCATCTATCAAAATTTAAATGATTGATTGTCTTATTATATTTGAAATTTATTACATGTTTGACTGCTGTGTTGGAGGTAATATTGGATATGAAATGCAAATGCATGTACGCAATCATTGATTTTATATTGAACCACTAAAATTCAACAAATCATTAACAGGAAATTATTAGAATTACAACCTAGTATGTTGTAGGTACTACAATATTGTATGAATAATAAAATTTATTAAGATTATAATCATAATATGAAGTAGGACAGGACAATTGATCAATTAATTAGGTAATATAAACAACAACAAGAAATTACTACTCCTTCTGCAGACGTCATACAAGAAATTCACTGAGCTCATCCAATCATTCATTCACGTGCGAAAGGAAGTTAAATAATATACTTGCAATACGAAATATGGCAACATATTGTATCATATCAGTAACATACGTAATATTTGTAGTTTTTTCTTTGATTATTTTTGTTTTTTTTTTTTTTTTTTTTATTGTATTCATTGTATTTGTTATATTCACATTTATCAATTTATGTCAATAAATTATTTACAACGATATTTCGATTATATAAGCAGCGTACGTATATACGTACTCGTAAATACATTGTATATACGCACTTTCGTGTACATAAAGCAGATTATCGATTTTGCTACTACTATGCATTATAAACATTGTACGTACTTTTATATACGGATGAACACACACAGATGTACGTATTTTGTAAGAAAAACTGAATGAAACTGACTGATTGTGTGTGTGTGTGTGTGAGTGTGTTTGTGAAGTCTGTGACTAGTGGGAGGAGCAGCTGGAGAAGGTGTGTTTGGATGATTGGTCGTTTAGATTAATGATTTGTTGACAGAAGTGACGTCTTCCTAGAGTGCCGTAATAAAAGAGTGAGGTAATCGATATATCGATAACGCAATCGCATGGAAAAAAGGAAGGTAAAGCAGAAGATGTCAAAGGAGAAGTATTGAGGGATAGTGAAGCAAATGGTTAAGAAAATAACGTAAGAAATAGAAATTGAGAAAAACAGATGGTAGAAAATAAAAATATGAAAGTAAGACGTAAGGACAGCAGGTGGGCAACATTGAGAATTAAAGGAAGAAATAGAAAAGTAATGCGTAAGGACAACAGATAAGGACAGCAGGTGGGCAGCATATGTATGTAGAAATTGAAATTAACAAAAAATGAGTAGGATGTTGAAAATCTAAGGACACCAGTTGGATAGTGTATAGAGAATGTATAGGGGAACAAAAAGTGGAAATTGTGGTATGACAGGAAATTGAAACTAAAAATTTTGAAAACCTTTAATATTTAAATTGGTATAATAATTTTATTCATCACCAACTCATTTTCTGAGTACACACATACTCCGATACCTGAAAAGTATTCACACCAATAAAAGCACACCAACAAATCAAAATGGAATTCCCAAATGGCGGTGGCGGCGACCGGAAAAAGCTTCAAAAGCAAACGATAGAAAACAGAGCAACAACAATAGAAAAATGTTTAATATTCGTAAAGCGCAAAATAACAACAATGAAAAGTCAAAAGCAAATGACATCGTAACAAAAAGACGACAAAACAAATCGTAATGTAATGTTTCTTGTTGTTGTTGTTGTTGCTGCTTATTGTTTTTATTCTATATGCATAAGTGTGGCGGGCGACCTTAAGTGGATTTTATTCAAGGACAACATTAAAACGGAAGGAAGTCTTTGATTAAGTACAATACTTTTATGCTAAACACATAGTTAAACACAATGGGTCAAAGCATAGTCGAGCCAAATTTTAGTATGTATTTATTTACATAAATTCAATTTTGTATATTTATTTAGATAAGTACTAGGCTCTTTATTATGATATATTTGGTCTCACATATTGAGAGAAAAGAAAAAGAGCAAAGGTAGAGAGCAAAGGTACAGAGTAAAGGTAGAGAGCAAAGTTAGAGAGCAAAGGTAGAGAGCAAAGGTTGAGAGCAAAGATAATGAGCAAAAGTAGATAGTAAAGGTAACTACCAAAGGTAGAGAGCAAAGGCAGAGAGCAGAGACAGAGAGCAAAGGTAGAAAGCAGAGACAGACAGAAAAGGTAGACAACAATGATAGAGAGCAAAGGTAAAAGTCAAAGATATAGAACAAAGGTAATGAGCAAAGATAGAGATCAGAGGTAGGCAGCAAAAGTTGGGGACCGAAGTAGATAACAAACATAGAGAGCAAAGGTAGGCAGCAAAAGTAGAAAGTAAAGATAGAGGGCAAAAAGAGAGCAAAGATAGAAAGCAAAGGTAATGCGCAAAAATAGAGAGGAAAGTTAGACAGCAAAGGTGCAGTCTACCGCCAAACCATTAGAAACTCCACAAATTTTCTTTAATTTTGTTCGTAAATGCAGTGAGTTTTAAATGCAGGAACTGTTTTCTGGTGACAATTTGAGACCGATTGGTCAAGTAATAATGGAAAAGTTTATTCTTACTGCAGAAATTTAGTTATTGCTTTTTAAAACCAAGGACTCGTTTTTGAATAAAAAAAGTTTTCGCTTTGACTTTCAAACAATTTTTTTTTTATTTGCCTCATAAGTGCATAGATGTTTCTACGCAGTTGCATTTTCAGTTCACTTTATATGTATGCCTCCAAGGATCTGCGTAGCCGTAAAGAGGCAACTCAAAAAATATAATTTCACGCTTATTTTATTCGTACCATTTCATCTTTCCACAATGTGTCACTGGCTCAAAAACCTTTGTCATTGTAGTCTATTATCTTTATAGAATTAAAACTATCAAAGTTTTCAAACAATAACGTGTTCCCGAAGGGCAGGCTCATGATAAGAAAAAAATAGAGGAAACTACATTTTTTGAGTCTCCTTTTTAGGGCGACTCTGACCCTTGTAGAGCTACTGAAGTCAATTGAAAGGTATATTAACTTATGGTACAAGCAAAAAAAAATTCAGAAATGGTCAAGGTTAACACTTATTTGAACCATAATATTTCTGAAGACATAGGTTTGGTTCTTGGAACAAAGAAAAAAGTTAAGGTTAAACTTCCTTATTATTACTTTACTAATCGGTCCCAAATTGACACTAGAAAACAGTTCCCGAAAAAAAAGTTTGGCAATATTTTTTTAAAACTGTTAAAAATCAATGCTTTTACAAACAAAATCAGAGGAAATTTGTAGTGTTTTAATGGTTTGGCGGTATACTGTAAAAAGCAAAGATAGACAAAGCCCACTAGCAGTTTAAGTTACGTTTTCCGCAAGGACCTCATTATTTCTTTTTAAAACTTGCTGCTCTTTAATGAGATTCCTTTGCTTTTATTTATTTTCAAACTACCATAAGTATTAACATGCTATAAAAATACTTTAAATTTTAAATTCACAAGTGGGTTGAAAAAATATGTAGGTATATACGAGTGCACCCTCATTGATTTTTGGCATTGACATTAAACTTGTTTCAACTACTTCAGGCAAATAACTTCATGCAATCTTGATGGTAGGTAAGCAAGTGGAGCAAGAAAAATGAGGGCAACGTCCACATGCTTATATAAGCCCTCACTAATTTTTTAATTTTCTTGTACCTGACATGCAAAGCTATTAACTATTAAATCTAATACATAACCTAGTGTTTAAAAATTTAAAACAAATTTTATGTCCATAGCAACTCCCACACACACATATCCATATATGTACAATCCATCAAAATTTATTAATTTTCAAATGCTAATTAGGTTATAATTTAGTCAAGGAAAGCTATCAATTTCAATTATCAAAAAATTCGAATTATCATTTTATCATACATTTATGTATGTGATATGGTACGCATTTCAGTAATGACGTCATTGTACGGAAAACTCCCATCCTTCACTTGCATAGTTGAGTAGCTACAAACTTTGTGCAATCGATATAAAACGAAGACGTCATGAATTTGGGTGGCATTCATATTTAAATGCGCGCGCCCAAATGCCACCACACGCATTCATTGATACACCCACAACAATAATAATAAAACCAGCAACAGCAAGCAAACGGCGGTAACGCTATCGTATTTAAATGGAAAAAGCTGTCGGTGTGCAGGACATGCGCAGTTGCGCTCACGTCACACACAGCCACACACACAGAATCATGAATGAAAAAGCTTTGCCAGAAATACGTGCACCTGTGTGTGTGTGTGTTTCTAAAATTACGGTGTTACCGGCAACATAAGCCGGCCGGTATCTCTCACTGTACCTGCACCAAACCGAAAAGAAAAGAACCGTGTAAAGAATGTGTGAGTGAGTATCTAGTGCCTAGTAGCCAAGAATAGCACGTGTGCTAAGTTGGTTGTATTAAATTAATGACGTCAAATACATGGTTGCATTTTGGTTGGAGAATATTCTGCAATGTGACGTCATTGAGAAAGAGATGGCCTGAGATTTTAAAATTTTACATTCTATTTCCAGTTCGAGGCAAATGATGATGTCACTAATGGGGAGTTTCCGCATTTCCCACTTTTTCTTTTATTTTAGCATATAAAATATTCACAACTTGATTGATGTGAGAGCACATACTTTTTTTTTTGTAAATACTGCTATGAATATCTATTTTAAACATTTTTAAAGTGATATCTGCCTACTTAGCTTCTACCCTTAAAATAACTTTGTTATTTTTGTAATTTAAAAGCAAAGTATGTAGGTAGTAAGAAGTTATCATATTTTAGCTTTAATTAGTAGAAAAATCTGGATTATTTATTTGTAGATTATTGAGAAAAATTGGTCAAAAGTAAGAAACTTCTAAAATGAAATATTTTTGTACTTCTTTTCAATTAATATTTTTTAGTGGTGAACTTGCTTCTTTTTTAAAAACAATTAAGCTCAACTAGTAAATTATCGTATCAATATAAGCATATACCCTGCTCTATGAAAAAAGTCTACTCTCCGCTTGATTGTATGTAGCCGATCCCCATTTGTCCTCGTTCGCCAAACACTAACACACAACTGCTTAACTTCGATTCTTATTAGTTTTGTATGAGTTGCAAATATTTTACTTCAAAAAGTAAATCTGAGAAATTTCGGCGCTGCAATTGATCATGTGTCTTCAGCTCATGAGTCAAATCAGCTCTTTATGGCAAATTTAGCCAATTGACAAGGTTCCAATTCCTGCGCACAGCGTGGAATCGATTGATTTGGGTCTTTGGAAACAGATGCAGTTACGGCCATAATATTCTCAAGACTTCTTGCGTTTCTTCATCTCACGGGAACTGTAATATTAAGCATCGAAAAAATGTGGACTCAAACTTTTGCACGAACTTATATTTTTAATGTTTCCGGTGGGACGATTAGAAGTTAAGATCACCTACTCCGAATTTTTTGTAGTAAATTTTGATTTTTCGTAAACGTTGTTCATTGGTGTACTTCATCGTGCAATTTGAAACAATTTTTGCATAAATTTAAATTATTTACTTCGTTTATTTGTGAAAAATTGTCAAAATCATTAAGAGAATCAGAAGCAAAGCAAAACTTGAAAAAATTCATATATTTTCGTATAAAACTTGGCAGCACTTAACTTTCTCTCACAAGAGAGAAAATATTCTAAAGCTGAGAAAACTCAAATAGAATCTATTGTAGCGTGAAGGCTCTGCGTATTGAGGAAAACCAAGAACCAAAACTCCGACGACAGATGCAGGCTGATCCTGCAGAGCCGCAATCAGAAGTAATGGTCGTGGTAAAGGGGCATACATGGACAGTCATTACTTAGGCTGTGGTTATATTGCGAGTATGCTCGGCGAACACCATGAAATTGTTGTTGCACCGAACACAAAGGGAGAGTCTTTACTCACTCTCACACCAAACACGATATGCTCGGTATATCGTACACCGAGCACGCCGAGTATTCAGGGTGGCAATGCGTTATTTTACAAAACAATATCATTTCATATAAAACAGTATTACACAACGAGTATATTTCGAAAAAAAAAAACAACTCTGCAACGAGCTGAATGTAACCACCTTGAACGAGCACGGGAGAAAATGTTTTGTGTTCGTCGAACACCGAGCACCAATATAACCAGGCGCTTAGACTGACAAAGTTACGTATGATTCAAGCGATAAGCCCACGGCAATCCTCCGAATTCGCCGCGATATCTGAACGCAACAATTTGTGTTAACCGGATCTTTGCTAATACCGAAGCTACCACTGCAATCAACTCAGCTAATTCAAAAATGAAGAATTTGCTCTATATAGTTACTTTTTTAGATTAACATAAATACATAAGGATATAAATAAATTAATTAACATTTCTTCATTATATTCTTGCATATTTTAAGAACTTTTAACCTTTTAATTGCTTTGATTAACGCTATCTGCTAAATATCGATTCGCAAGACCGCAAATGTTTATTATATAAAATTGATTGCACTGTTAGAATAATATTACAAAAAAATACTGGATGATTGCTGTGATAAATTATTGCAGTTCAAAATGATAAATCGGTAAACAACAAGTCCGGCATCAACAAATAGACACAGACAGACAAGACATGCAATCTACCAACATGCACCGAAACAACACGACAGCGTTGCATCTTCACAAATTCTCTCACCTGCTGAGGATATCACAGCGCTGCAATGTTGTTGGTGTTGTTAAAAATCGCTATGGTCTAAGATTTCATTAGAAGTAAATGAAATGAATTGTAAAAAAAAAAAATTCAAAAACGAGATTGAAAATGAAAATGAAAACGAAGAAACGTTTTATTTTTATAACTAGTAGTATGCTCAATATCTACAGGTATATGCAATGACCTCGACCTGTCTCAAGAATCGAAATTGAATAGCAAGCAATACAGAAATGTGAGAAGATTCTTTAAGTCGCTATATTATTTATTGACATGCAAAACAAACCACCGCAATTCGCGCAGACGAATGCTAAGCTAAGCTTGTTTTGTTATAGACGGTGCTGGTGTGTTATATATGTAGTAGAAGCTTCTTTAGCTGCTTACCAACTTACTTACTTATTTACTTACAAGCAGCAGCCTAATTTAAATACATTCTACAAGTAATTGTCAGTTATACATACCCATTCATTGAAGACAGGCGCGTAGTTAAAGACTTAAAAATGATAATGAAAGGGTATTTGGTTATAACTTATCATACAGAGTAGCTTTTAATATATTTTTAAAGTAAGTATTCCATGAGACGTTTAAACTTTTTCCCCCTGAGACGTGACTATCTGGATCGAATTCAAGTTTCTTTGAAATTGGCTTATATAAAAAATATATAAATCAAATGAGTACTAAAGCATTATTTTACCAGGTCTGGGACCATAGACTTTTGCAACTAGCTTATATAAAAAACATGTAATTCAAATACAAGAATGATTAGTTTTTCAGAATACTGTAAGCTTTAAAAATTCTTAACTATCTAATGAGTCCCTCTTTTAAGTACGTGCACGAATGCTTAATACTTACCAAGAATGCCATTTCGTTCATTATACTGGCATTCTAATAAATAGTATATAGGAATGGGTTAATCCATGCCAACAAATCCTACAATCAATATTCTCATTTTCGATTTTACTGAAACTTAGATATCTTTTTGAAACGAATATTTCTTATGTCACAAAATATCCATTAGCCCCCTTTTAGACAATGCGATTTTCATACGATTTTTCTCTGTGATTTGGTGTTTGTGGACGAGGAAAGGGAAGCGAAAGGGAACGAATCCCGATTGTACGTACCAGCGATTTTGTTACAAGTTATTTATGTTTACCTTTTGCATCTCTGTTGCCTTCATGTAAAATTAATGCTAAATAAAGCAAAAAATCGCTGTGTCTAAAAGCAACCGGCGATAGAACGCTGCTACAAAAGAGAATCGCAAAGAGAAATCGAATGAAAATCGCTGTGTTCAAAAGCGGTCCTAGGTGTTAAATGGCCATGCTTTCGTCTCCACTCCTTCGTAAAAAAACACAATTGAAGAACACAAAAAACAAAACAAATTTGTTCTTTGATTTTGTTGTTCTCTTGATTTCTTTCTTTTCAACTAATACTCTCTCATTCACTCAACTGCGTTTACGAGTACGCCACGACGATTTCTCTCACCTTTTTTTTTAAACGGTATTGTAGAGGAGGAATAAAGAAATGTACAGAGGTGTATTGATTGCGTATTGTATTTTAGGGATTACATTATCGATGTGTAATATTGGTAAAATATAAAAGTGTATAAAAATAGTACTTGATTAATGATGAATTAATAAGAATTTATATCTGAAAACAAAATATGGCTGATGATCGTGACACGAGTGACTAATCTAAGAATTCAAATTTTGATTTCCGCTGTGTGTAATGCCACATACAGAGTTGTATTTTATATGAAAAAATCTAACTTGATTATTCAAAAATTCTTTTGTGAAGCTGTTCATGAGATATGAATTTTCGAAAATTCTGATAGATTGCAGTTTTTAATACTTTCAAATGTTTATAACATTTTGAAAAATTTAATTATTTTTCATTTTTAATTTTCTATTAGACCAATTTATGTATTGTCAATTTATGTTATTTTTCTTTTTTAAGTTACGTGGTTGTAAATATACTTTTTGATAATACAATCCAAAGAATAACAAAAGTTTTTTCAATAAAGCTTTAAGATTTCAGGATTAAAATCTTGTTTTCAGAATTTTAGAAAACTGCCGTCCATTCAGTTTTCTTTACAAAAAATTTAACAAGTAAGTTTTTCTCACAGAATATAAAAAGATATCTAAGTTTCAGCAATATCGAAAATGTGAACGTTGATTGTAGGATTTATTGGCATGGATTGCCCCATATATGTACATATACTATTTATTATCTCTTCACTTTGTACAAAGTTTTTTGATGGTCATCAGCAGAAGCAACAGCAGCAATAGTAGCAGCAGTAATGAAGAACTAGTTACTTGGTTATTATTTAAGTTAGTTAGTTGGTTAAAGTTGAATAAGTCAGTTGGTTGGTAAGTTACTTTGATTTGGCAAGAGAACAAGTTGCCTAATTGTAATGGGGTACATGCTTAAATATCTCATGTTACTGCAAATGTACATATAAATGTATACTGTATGTATGTATATGCGCCTGCGCTGCTTAGCACCTTGACAAGCCTTCGAGTTCATAGTAGTAGAAGTTATACATACATATATGTATATATGCATGCATATGTACAAAAAGAAAAAGAAGAAGAAGAAGAAACAACTGTCGTCTTCATACTATCGCACATACAAACATTCTCGTTTTTATTATACATATTAGTGGTATGGTCTGAGTCTGTAGAACAGGCTCATATGATTGCACAACACAGATTTGTACACTGCTGTGCGCTACGCTATAACATTCAGAAACAGTCAGAATGGAGAATTAATTAAATGACTTAAATAAGACGTACGAGTAGTAACAATTTAAGATAATGTACCAATCAGCTTGCTGCTGGCATTATATACACACGTTCAATGGAAATCCCCCGCAACGCATGTAACCAAGCAAAGATACAGGCCACTCAGCTTGAAAGTTTAGAAGTAAGTAAGTAGTACATACATATTTACATACATAGATGTACCGCCTGAAGATGAAGAAGCAACAGCTATATGAAGACTCAAGTGTTGCATGTTAAAATGTCGTCGATTGCTTGGACAAGCAACAAAAGTGTGAGGCTTTGGTGGTAAGCATCGCACGCTTGTACACTCGCTTGTTGTGCTGTACTGCTATGCTATGCCACAGTGGAGGCTTTTAAGTATTAATATTGTCGAGTTAAAGTATCTGTTTGCTGCTATTGTTGTTGTTGTTGTTGTTGTTGTTGTTGTTGTTGTTGTTATTGTTATTGTTATTAGAACAAGGAGTGTACAATTATTCTGTAAATTGTCCAATACTCGCTTTGCGCTTGGCTTAGCAGCTTGGCTTGACTTGGCTTTGGTGTCTTCATTTTCATTTTCATTGAGCCGTGCACTCTAACTCTGACACAAGTCGTGCACGTTTGAAATTAAACTATTATTATAAAAGCATTAAATAAGATTTTCCATTTGTATCCTATATATGCAGTAGGTAGTTGTGAATGTAATAAGTAGAGAATTGTCTCGCAGACGAATGAAATTAATACTTATTATTTTAATGAAATTAAATACATATCATAAATAACACCAACTTATGTAGGTATTTACTTGTTTGATTCACCTATACATACAAACATTTATTAGGGTGAAGCTGAAAATGAAAATATCAGCTTCAACATCAAATGAAAGCAATTTTTGAATCATTTTAATTTGTAATTTGTTAGTCATGCCAAAAAAAAAGTATGGAATACTCATAAATTCAGTTTTTCTTTGAAGCATTTCCTCAAAATAAAAGAAATAAAAATTGTGACTAAACTAATTTTAAATTTAACAGAGCTTACAAAAACATTCAGAAAATAAATTAATTTAAAACATGGCAAGGTCTCACGGCCAGCATCGCCATAATAATCACTGCTGAAGTTCTTTACTTTTTTTCCATCTGCTCTTCATTTTTGCTCAAATTCACACACTAAAATAAAGAAGAAACACGCAAAAAAAATCAAATCAAATACGATTCTGAAACAAAAACTGTATAAAATCAAACAAAAAACAATATCGAGATCTCGTACAATGCAAAAAATATTGCAATCATTAATCAATCTCTCAATATTTATGTGCATATGTATGTACGCTTCATAATTCTTCAATTGTATCCATTGGAATGCGTTAAAAATTCATACGGATTTCATTTTCTGTTATGAGTAAAGCAAGCGCAAGAGCGTTGAGGAATGAGATTTTTGTATTTAATTAAATAATAAATATAGCAAATTATTTTTTTCAAAAATTTTTTTCAATAACTTTTTATGTAGTGTCATATGTAGTTGCAAGTAAAAATAATAATGTTAGAGGCAATAGCTTATTTTGCTGTATTTGATTTCTGCGGACAAGGTCTCACCTTCTTTTGACTCTATAAATAATTAGGGGATTTTTTAAATTTCCAAATTGTAATTTAAGATTTTTTTGTTCAAATTAAAATCCTTCCTTGAATTAGTACCGAGTAGGGGAACATGTTTCAATTGAAGCCTAACTCCAACCTCCCACAAAAAACCAGAGAAGCACTATCTGCTTATCCGTTTCTATTACTAACTCATTTTAACCCTGTACTAGATGCCATGACCCAATTTTGACAAATTTCAAAACACAATTTCCAAATGTTTTCAATAACAAATTTTTGTACTTAAAAAATACTAAAAAATTTGTAAATTTTAGAAAGTGTAGTAGTTTTTGGTTTACCCCAAGAAAAAAAGGTGACCAGGTAACAAAAAAAAGGTAAAAATATTTCTACGCCACATTATGAGCAACAAGTATTCCCTGGGATTAAATATATTTAGCACAGTATTTTAGAAGTTATTATAAGTTAAAGACAACGATTAAGTGGTATACAGATGGGTCACGAACCGAGGATGGAACTGGGGCAGGAGTATTTGGGCCAAGAATCAAACACTCTGAGCCGATGGGAAGTATCACCCAATCGATATATGTGTGCAATTCAACCTGGATAGGAAGTACAAACGGCAAGATATCGCTACCATGTCGGATCGCCAGGCAGCAATTCGAGCATTATGCTCCTCTGAGGTCAGCTCCAAACTGGTGTGGGACTGTTTAAGCTTAATCAACTGGGCAAGGATAATAAAGTCGCTCTATGTTGGGTCTTTGGAAACTTAGGAATAGAGGGCAATGAGCAGGCAGACGAGCTTGGCAAAAAGAGAGTAGCGACCACTTTCGCGGGGCCTGAACCCTTCTGTGGAATAGGAGATAGCGTAATCAGGGAAGTACTCAGGCGGGAAGAGAAGAACAAGAGGCAAGAACTCTTTAATAATCTTCCGGGACTGAGGCAATCCAAAACGCTTCTAGGTAAACTATCTTCCAAAAAAGTATGTCTTTTGGTCAGGTGAACATGAAACACAGTATTTTTAAATTACCTCAATGCAATTTAAAAGTCAGTATACTTTTGAATTTGAAAAATTACAAATTTATTTTTGACGAATTTTGCAAAGTTGCTGTTCAACGTCTTTGAGACTATATGGGTTAATGCAAAATCAAACAATCAAGCCAAATTATAGCGCCTCTAACAATTGAAACGACAAGTCAATCGTTGTTAGGTTAGGTTAGAGAGTAGCAACCTTCTGGTTAAAAGCTCATTTAAGCACACATAAGGCTCACTTTGATACCACACCATGGCACAGCGCGACTCATTTATGGAGTGAAGAACCATGAGGATTCCATAATGAATCTAACTATGTCTTTATATTTATGGATATCAATTAGACTAGTGAAGAAAGATGAGCCTAGAAGTTTTAGTCTCCTTTTAGCCAAAGATGAACATTCACACATGAAATGGAGGACTGTTCCTTCTTCTTCCTCAGAGTCGTAACCTAGACAGAAGTCATTGAATGGCAATCCTAGTCGTAATGCTGAAGGAGTTTCTGCTAAAGTTGAGTAGCAACTAGTCCGTTTTATGTCTATAGTGGTCCATGTTAGCCTAGTAATACCTGGCTTCCTCAAAGTAGTTTTGCTTGATGCCCAATTTAAAAGACGTGAGAGGAGCATCAGTGGTGCAAGAAGGTGATATATCGGTAACCCACGAACACAGTTTAGTTAACTCTTTGGTCTGAAATATCCACATATCAACGCACCCAACGTTAGTGAACCTCCGAGTGGCTCAACCAAAAATTGGATGGAGATCGACAGTCCTAGATGTAATGAAGACATCGGCAAGAGACTTGATTACTGTTTGGCTGGCTGTCCGTGTAAATGCAAATATTCGTATCGAATGAATCGTTACAAATAAGCCACTTGAATGTTATATATACAGCAATTACTTTCACCCGAAAGAACGACGGAAAGTGCGTTTGAAATCTAACTTGGTAGAGAAAATGACGCAGCTGACTTTTATGTCAAGGTATTGACCACTTCGTCATTAACTCATTCCTCTCTACTGGAGATAAGGGTAAATCAGTCTACGGTAGTCAGTACAGACGCAACTTGTATTAAAATTTTAGCATGACTCAGTCCAACGAGTCAAAGCACTGCAGAGCACTTAGCTTGTTGCTTAACCAGAAACTGAGTAGGCAACCTGTAAAGGATTGCATAGAGAGCTTTCGTAGAGATAGTACTTCACCTTTTAGAACTTCTTCAATTAATTTATCATCATCATCCATTTCTTAATAATTTATTTAATAAACCTTTATCTCATTTTCTTACATTTTTTTGCTCTGAACAAATTGTAAACTATTTACTTTCTGGAAAATATATGCCGCTCCCTTCGCTGCATTAAAAACTTGAAAGTTACCCAATTTTTTGCGTTTTAATACAGTGGGAATTTCTAGAGTTCCACCTTTAGAGTCTCCGATTTATTATGAAAATCCAGAGATGTAACCCGACCTTAACATGTTCTCCTGCATAATTCATTTTAAAAATTGCACCATAATTATTTATGCTTTCAAAAATTAAAGTATTTTAATGACAAAAACCTATATATATAATTCTGGGTTATGATTTCAAATATTAGTAGCTTTTATAGGATATTGAAAGATTAAGAACTATCACTAAGATCACTGATGAGGAATTGTGGCGGATTCCGAAACATTGTTGTTGTGATGACTTCATTTGTTCATTAACCTGTTTATATATAACTTCAAATAACGAAATTGACATGAACTTAAGTCATGACTTTGAAAATTAACCTCTAGATTTAATTTTCATAGTCTCCTAAAAAAAAAAAAACCTATATCTTTGAGTAAATAGGGTGGATAGAAAATGTCCGTTTTTAATATTCGATAACTCTTGGAGTGGTGAAGCTTGTCTGCGGTAACCCAAGGGTTAAGAACATAGAACATTTTAGTTTTTTTCTGAATTACAGCCTTAAACGCCAGAAATAAGACCAAGTTTTATAACGCTGAACTCTTAAATATAAAAAACAGAAATTTTCGATCCAGTTTTGCTTACCCATATAAACTTTTAAGCTTCTTTGCTTAAATTGCTTGGTTTTCAATTTGATCAGCAGCAATTTTAACAGTCATTACTTTCCCTCCCTTTGACGACTTTCTCTCTTTTCCTTTATTTTTTACCTTTTCACTATCACATCTCGGTTTCCTCTTTCATTTCCCCCTTCTCCTCTACTTGTTTTCCTCTCAACTGGTTTCCCTTCTATCCATTACATTCTTTCCTCTTCACTATTTTGCCTCCCCACTTACTTGATTCAGTCAGGATCTGAACATAAATTTGGAAACGACTGCGTCGGTTTTTATATTCAAAGTAAGAACATCTAAGCCATTTATATTAAAATATTTGTTGGATCTCAAGCAGTGATGGATTCAAAATTTTGGAAAATTGGGAGAAAAATATTTTACTAAATATTACAACGGAAATATAGGCATTTTTGTGCTAATAGTTACTTTAAATGTTCTTACAGGAGAAGGAGAGTGCTATGGGTTCCATAGGTTCTCCATTTGGTATGGGTCTCATGCAGGCATGGTATCTGAAAGTAATTATCTTAACCATTCTCTGATTTTTTATTTCTCAAACAAAAACTGTTGGTTATATTTTATCTACAAGGATAAAAAAAATAATAATTTCTGGGTTCAAACTTAACTTTTATAAAATCAACAAATTCAATCCCATTGAACCTAAATATATACATTGAGTTACACTATCGATGACATCATAAAAAAAAACCACAGAATCGACTACCAAAAATCGGTGGCATATCGTCATATGGCTCGAAGCTACAGATTACAGAACAATGTTATCGCGATGTAGTTCGTTACAAAGTACAACAAGTAAAAAAATAAAAAATATATAAAAATTTGGTGAAAGGAAAAAACTGATGAAGCTATTTATTTGGGATTGGTGCGCTTTGCTGCAATGGAATGTTATGACGTTGAAACAATTTGAAATGATTTTTTTTTTTTTTTTTTTAATTTCAATTGACATGTAAACATGAAATATAAAAAATTTGCTATGTGATGATAAAAATAGCAAAATTGACTTTTACAATTCCCGAATTCTTCTTTTTCTTCTTCTTTTTTCATAATCTTTCATAAAGACAATGAAAAGGTGCATCCATGAATGCTGCAACCTGCTGGAATAAATTCTGTTGCCGACTGGTTGGTTGGAAACCTTATTCTTCAAACCAACCACTTGTTGAATGATAATGGTTGGTGGCTATGATGACGATGATGGTGATGATGATGTAATCGTCAGGGATCGTTTTGTGTGTGTGTGTGTTCAGCGTCGTTAACTGACAATAAACATTTTGGCGCAATAACTCCTTTAAATGTTGAGCTCAATTGTGTGGGGCTATGCTTGTCGAACGAAAGTTAACTTGGATTTTTTAGTTAACATGAGAGCGTTACTAAAGATAGTTTTAATTTAATTTTGTTATTGGCTGCGCATTGTTTCGCATTAGTTGCGGTTATGTGATAGAGAGCAAGAGAGAGAGAGAGAGAGAGACGACTCTTTTAAATCACCGCCTCCACCCCTTGCTGCTCAATTGTTTCTTATTTGTATTTTGTGTTCCGAGGCGATGATCTGTGTTTGATTTAGTGTGCATGCTCTATAGAGGAATAATGCATATCTCGCTAACCAACAATTTTAAGGCTTGTCACAGTGCCTAAAAAAAAAAACAACACAGCTACAACAACAAACATTCAAATAATTCACAAAGGCGTGATTAGACACGCTGCAGTTTTTCCCTTAATTTTATTTCTCATGCAAGATTTTTCAGTTTCGTTTCTATTTTTTTTACTCAATTTTTTTTTTTTTTTTTGTGGGTACGTTAGAAATGAAAGGTAGTAATAATAGCTAAATGTACCATCATCGTTCTTTTTTTATCTCTTGATATTAATGTTCGCACATTGTTGCAATGATAAATTAAATAAAAACCAAAAGCAATAAAAACTAAAAAAAAAAACATTAATTTAATAGTGTAAAAAATACCAGCAACAAAATGCACTTTGTACCAAAAATTATTATTACCATGTCCCAATAGTCAACATTCAATTCAACAAGTTTAAATGGTGATATTCTTGCATAAGCAATTAAAAGTTGAAAGTCATCACAACAACAACAGCAACAACATGAGTGGTGTGTCTAACTCAACGTCTTGAGTGCGCTTATTTAGATGAAACAACATGCACATACAAAAACTAACCAGCAACAACATTTTCTTATAATAAAATCAACAACAACTAGAGATCAATTGTGGAAAATTGGTTCATCTCATGAACATATCAGTAGCTAGCAAATTATAATGATCACCTTCAAATGTCGCGTCTTTTGGTCGCAAATGGTCATCTCATTGATGCTCACACACGCACACACACACACACACACACATTTATTTGTGCATTATATAAAGTAGCTGCAAAGTACCTACTAAAAATAATACAAGAACGTGTTGTATTACAATGTAACTATGTAGAATGATGATTAGAGAATCTATTTTAATGACAGGTACTTGAGAATTTAATTCTTTCAATTACAACAATATTTTGTTAAATTCATAAAAATCCTATTAGCACATTTTATTCAGTTAAATTAAGTATGGATTGAAGTGATTAGGTTCACTAAACAAGATCAAAATGTTATCTAAATCAAACGATGCAAATGGAAAATATTGGGCGTTCTTTGCGTAAGCCCATATTCTAAGCGACTGAGTGGAATCAGTAGAGTAGGAGACAGGATCTGGGCACAAACAAATCCGAGTCGAGGAAATATTAAACGAAACCAAAAGACTCGGAGCTGAATTATATATAAAAAAAAGTTCGGTTTCTGCATAATCCGTAGGGGAGGATGCGGAAATTGGCACCACTTAAGCGAGATCTACAAAAATGTACTTTGATTAAACATTTTGATAACTTTTTGTATATTAAATGATTAATGTATTTATTTAACTTTACATAATTCTGTGTACAAAAAAACTTGAAAAACAAGCTTAATTCACTGCTTAGAGTATAGTGCTGGGTAATGGGGTAAAAAAGTAATATTTCAACTTATATGCTATGTTCCCACTGAGCCGGAATTGTGTAGTTTCGGCTGAAACTTCATTGAAATGCTCAATTTCGGCATATGAAAATATGTCTAACGAAATCACGAAAACGAGGTAGTTTCAACGAAACCGTGCAAAAATCGAATGCAACCCTGAACGTGTTCACTGAAATGAATTTGCTCTGATATTTCTATAATTTTCTATAAAATTTCTTATAAAAAAATAAATTTGTGGAATGCGCTCATAGCCGAGATATAGGCAGAAAAGGTGGAGAAGCTGTGTAAGGTAAAAAACGGCCATATATATGAATAAATGGCGGAAAAGCTTTAGTAGCAAGGCTGTATAGTGGCTGCGGTTGAAGTAAAACAAGATAAACAATAATTGACGCACTTCAGAATAATGAATGTTTCATTTTTCTAAATTTAAATAACCGCTCCACAACCTTCCTCTCTTTTGCAAGAAATGTGCTTTAAGGGGGTTCTGAAAGAATTAACGTTATCTGCATTGTTGCTAGCCATAAACACTCAATTATTTTCTAATCGTAAACGATGAACGTTGAAACTGCCGCATCTGTAGCTGATGGTGGCTGCTTGACTAAACGCCAAGTGAGAAGGCGCTAGCAAACCCCAATGCGCTTTTAAATGCTGCAATAATTTAAGATCATCGAAGCGGTTGCGGCGATTGCGATTCATCTCGATAAAAATTGAAAGCAAATACATGACAACAACAGCAGCAGCAACAACAACAAAACCAGTGCAGACAACTTCAACAAAAAGCAACAGCAGCTGGAGAATTCCATGCAACTACATAGATAATGTGTCTAAGTGTAACAGCAGCAACAGCAATAGCAACATTGACAAAATACTACAGCTGGACCACAACCAAATAAGAACTTAAAGAGAGGACTACAAAAAATATACCGAGATAGAAAAACATTTTAGCTGAATACACTTGGCAATTGGTAGGCACGATCATTGGCAAGAAGAGATCGCGCGCGATCAATGGCGACATTATTGATTAATTTATGATGCGATATATTCGCACGACGGCGTCGACAATGGCAGCCAACCTCAAGCCTCCACCGTCATACAATTGAAGGTACCATGTATCATGGCCAATGGTGAAACATAATGGCAAACAGTGTGGTGGTTGGTTGGCTGTTTGGTTGTCGATGGCTGGTGGTTTCATGGTCATTATATAAGAATAAGATGCGAGTGCACATCATGTTAAGTTCAATTTTAATCGCCAATTAGTCACTTAAGGAGATTGTTTGACCACCGTGTAAATTGACAACAAAAAAAAACACATAAACGCTAAATACATAAATTTATAAAAATTATGCAGTACCTCTACTCAATATGGACAATAAAAAAGGTTACAGTGCAATCCTAAGCTTTCGTAGGCACAAATAAATATATTTAATATATTATGCTTTTAAATCGACCATTAAATGCCTCCAGCACTTAGTTGTTGTTATTGCTATTGTCACCACGAAAATGTTTTAAATATAGTACATACTTTATCGTTCGGTTTCTGTTGTGTTTTAGTAATTTAATGTTGTATGTTTTATATACGAGGCCACCAATCGTTATGAAACTATTTAAGGAAATCGCAAGGCCAAATTCTTTGTCCATTGACAATGAATGGAGGTACACACGCAATTGTTTTTGTTTGCTTTAATATTCCTCGTCGATACTTGGGAGATGACTAACCCATTAAGTACCCGCATACAAACGTTCGTTCATTTGTCTGTCTGTCCATCTGTTTGGCTATACGTTTATTTTCCTAACTGTAAAAAATTAATAAATCTTGTTTGCTAATTCAGGTAAAATTGTTTTGTATTGTTTAAAAAAAAAAAAAATAGTACAAAAAAAAATAATAATAAATATATTGATTTCGCTTCCTGTTGCTCACATTACATACAGATCACTAGACAAACCGACGAACCGATGAACAGACAAATAGTTAGAAACAAATATATTTATTGTGTATTACTTTGTGAACAATTGAATTAAATTTATTTCATGACCGCAACCAAAACAAAAATACTATAAATAAAAACAACAACGAAATAAGGTGAGCCATTTGCAATTATATTAAAGTAATTTTTAATACAATTTATGGTTTCAACTTTAGTTTTGGATGTGAAATTGAATTTATTTAAATGTCGATTAAAATTAAAAAGGAATATAATGAATGAATAAATAATAATGCAGGTATTGGTATTAATATGGAAGATGATGTTCATAACAGCAAGGAACATTTTTAAAGATGAGTTAGTAAATACAGCGTTGTTTTGGATCTAGATGTCAAGAACTAACACTGTGTGTAAAGAATGCGTAAATTACGATTTTTTAATTTAAATTTAAATTAAATTACACGTAAAGATAGGTAAACAATGTAAACATTTTTAGGAATTGTAAACAACTGTAAATAATCAACTGCCAAGAGTTTCATAACAAAATTTATTTATGAGAATATAAAGAAATAAGAAAAACAGCTCTTTTTTTTTATTAATACAAGTCTTCTACCATATACGCAAACTCCAAAATATTACAAGTTTAAAAAAAAATTGCAATATATAAAAATGGCGCTTTTTGATTTAAAAAATGGACCGAGAATTAGCCCTAAATTAAGTAATTCTTCTTCGGGTACTCAACTCACTGTTGTTATGAAGGAACTTTATAATGTTGGCAGATTATTATACAAAAAGTTTGCACATAATGAGGATGTTCTCAATTCTAATAGACTTTGATCTAATTCACAAGGAAGTCTTGTCATATGAACATAACGGCAATTCCTCTTTTAAAACTTCTTTAAATTCTTGTTGAATCAAAACCAAATAAATATCAAAGCGCTGATTGGATTTCTAACAGAACTGTCTCCTTAAATCAGGGCTCACTCTGGATGCTTCGTATTGAATAAGAAGTTACTTCAATACAGCACTATGCAGAATAAGGCAACTCAAAATCCTTGGACAAGGATTCATTCCCTTTTCCAGCATTATATTAATATAATGTAATGTAGTTCATTGTATAAAACTGCACTAGAGGTTGGAGCCAAAGTGAGTGTTTTGAAATTTTAAAATTTAGCTATTAAACTTGTATGAATTAAATCTAATTAAATGTTTCGGACAATCAAATGAAGACGGAGTTGCTTCTTCTTTTTTTTTTTTTTTTTTTTTTTTTTTTTGTTGTAACTGCAAAAGAAATGTTCAAGAGTACAGCATTCAAACAAGATTTATTGCACTATATCCTAACAACTCTGGTCCGACAAAAAAAACTGGCCAGGCATTATGAAAATGGTCTGCCGTCTCTTCACATTCTTCCTCCAAACCACTGACTGCACAGAAGGCCAATCATATTCAAATGTTTGGCCCAAGAGAAGTGACCTGTATATAATACTCCAAGCCACTTACAACTGATTACAGAAAGTCTATTAAAACTTCGAGATAATAGGCAACATGTTCTTTGTCTATCTTCCTTCCATGGGTTAAATCGGCCCGCTAATTAATGGTATTCTTGATGACTGTAAACAACAAAGAGAATACTGAACTGATACGCCACCTTGGGGACATCCTCTATTTACACAGCAAGTCACGGATTGACCACAATCAGTTTGAACCATCATAAGTCTATGTAACAGTCAAAAGTTCCGTTACTAAATCGTTTTTTCTTACATTAAAGTCATTAAGAGTTATTATTCTCCACATCCAATATATAAGAATATATTATTTTTCTTATTATGACCTTTCGTCTGCTGTGGGACCTGGGGCATCGTTATAGGAAACTATTCCACTGTATACGATTCTTTGCGATAACTCTAGTTTGTCTGCCAAACTTCTATGCATCTAAGTGATTTGTAAGGTTCCAATGTGCGTCTCAGCAATGCTCGTCTATAGCTTTTGTGAGAGCACCTTGAGGACAATTAAAAATAAGTATAGTGAGATTAGACACCGTTAGCGAACTCCGGATACAGAAGTTTCGTACATTTCGGTATAAAATAGCTTGAGTGGTTACGAAAAATGCCTAACTCTCGTTTCTTAGGGAAGTATATGTTAAGGTAATCATCCTTTATTAATATATATCCACTATATATAAATTCAATTTTATTATTTATAGATTCATAAGAAATGTTTCTTGACTTTATTTTTTACTTTCCTCTAGTAGATTTTAATTAGATAAATGTTTTATAAATTAATAATTTTTTCTGATTTTATTATAGTCTATTTTTAACTACTGCATGTTTTATTTCCGTTTACAGAACTGAGTTGCGAAATCTTAAAAATATATTTATTTTTTATGCAATTTAATTATCACATGTCAAGAATGACAAGCTGCAAGTATTTCGAATATTTTATGCTCTCTTCCTATAGAAATATTAGAAACAAAAAAACCAGATGTGCATAACTACTCTTACTTCAATCGTTGAATGCATTTAAGAAGCAGTTTTAAGTAATAATATTAACGTTCAATTAATTTATTATTTATAACTTATTACATCGGACGGACAATTGTACAATGGAAATAATTGAATAATTGCTATTAAATATTGTTAAATCCATGTCATTAGGAAGATGTAGACAATCATAATGATTCTTGGTTAGTTACTTGGTTATATTTATTTATTATATTATAAACACGTAGAGTACTATCTAGAACGAGGGTAAGAAACCGGAATAAGTTACAATAATATTGAAATGACCTGAAGTACTGAACAAGTTAATTTCGGTTCTACAAAATAACAATTTTTTGATTTCGAAATTTTGACATCAGTTTGAAAATGAGGACTATCCGAAAGTCAAATTTCAATCACGATTGTGGTTCTTAGACTTTGCTTATGGATAATTCCGGCATACTTAAAAAACTTGAATTGAATTGAATTTCATTAACATCTTTATTATATTGCGCTTAAGATTGTACATACAATGCATAGTTCTTATAATAAAATACTGTTGGGTTTTTATCGAAAACAGAACTTGACCCTATTCATTTAAATCCAATGCGTTAATTGCATGGTGCCATCTTGTGTTCTTTGTGTATCCATAATGCTCATCTGACGTACCAAACGTTTCATTGATGGTCTATGCGGACGATTAATATCCAATGGTGTACGCTCATCAATTACAGATTTCGGACGCTTTCTTCTGCTGGAAGTATGCGAAGATTTCATTTCTAATTCAACATCTGATGTGGTATTTGAAGCAAGTATATCTAAATTTTCATATGATGAGGGCTGTGAGGCAGAAGATCTGAAGTACAATATATAATTAAATAAAAAAAACAAAGTTCACATTTATCTCCCCTCATTACTCACTCAGCTGGACGACAATGTAAACAATCATTCACAGTCCAATTTTTGCCAAATTCTTCACCCTCTTCGATTGTTTGCGGCAAACGATGGTGCAATGTTTCTGGCAACCTCAGACCAGTGAGGCCACCCAGCATTGAAACAAATCCCATTATGACAAGCGGAAGTTTTAGATTTTCTTTTCCCAGATAGGTAACAAATGGTATAACAATTAAACCAAGGCCCCCTATATAACTTGATGCGCCTATGCCAATGCCACGCACTTGTGTTGGATATAGTTCGCCAGCAAATGGATAAATTATTAAGAATGATGCAGAGAGTAAAGCTTTAGAGATAAGATACAATATGAGCGTTTCGTCGACAGCATCATCTGGTATCATAACGGTAATTACGCAAGCAACGCCACTGAAATGTATAAAATTGAATTTAATCTGTTTAAAATTTACAAAGATTTAAAACATTTACCCCAATATCATTGACAGACTCAGTGGCCAACGACGACCCCAAGTATCCATAAGGTACCAACAGCACAAGTAACTGGGTATCTCTACTACAGCTGAGAGAAAGAAACTTAGATACTGATTAGTGCCCAAAGAGGGCCCATAATAGCTTAGGCCCAAGTAAACTGTTTCATTGGCAAACCAACTTAAGGTTATCAGAATCGTTTTGAGGCGCATATTTGGAGTTCTGAAAGAGTATAAAAGAAAATAGACATAAATTACCCAAATAGCATTTATTTTCAGAAATTCCAGAGAATAATATCCAAAACGCATTCGAGTTGAATAATTTGCTTCGTTTCACTCACCTGCATAAATCGAAAACCCCCACATTCACAGTTTTCTTCTTCTCTTTTAGTTTATCACGTACAATTCTTGCCTCCAGTTTAGTTTTAACCGCTTCCGGAAATTGATGACCATTAACACGCGCCATACGCTCTAAAATCTTTAAAGCCTCTTCAAGACGTCCACGCATCAGCAACCAACGTGGTGATTCCGGCATTACAAACAAATACAAAAAATAAGCATAAAATGGCAAAGATGTATAGTAAGAGAGTTTAACCCAATCACGTTCTAAATAAGTAACCACCGAGAGTAACATAATGCCCGAAGTATAGAAAGTACAAGTCATAACGGTGACAAATGAACGATAATTCTCGCCAACAAGCTCAAGGGCTAGCAAAAGAACTCATAAAAGTAAAAATAAAAAAATATATAAAAACTCTTATGTATTCAACTCACATATGATAAAAGGTATTTGATATACCGCGGGTATAGTGAGCCCCACTATTACCCGACTACCGGCCCATGTCCAAAAATCAGTGCTAATTGATGTTATTAAACTGCCCAGCAGCAATGTAGCCAAACAGGTGAAATATGAGGTGCGCCTGCCGGCACGATCGTTCAGCAAACCAAATAGATATACGCCAATCGGCCCACCAGTGTTAAGAGCCGCTAGCCCAATTGTCGGATAAATATCCTTATCGCAGACTAAATCAAACTAAATGAGATGTATCAATCTGTTGCGCAGAAGCTTGATTTACTGAGAGATTTTTTGAATTTGTAGAACGCAATGAAGTGGTATGTAGTGATATCTGATGAAATGAAAAATAGCTATAAAGTACGCAGTTGTTGTGAAGTTTAATGATTTAAGCTTTATGAAAGTTTCCTACTTCTACTGCATACGTACATCGATCACAATAGAAGATTGAACGCTTGTTGTATTATATTCCCAGCCATCAGTGCATTTCTCACTAGGCCAAGTGATGTTCGGTTCAAGTTCATTAATATCGGTGTTTTCAAGTATATCTGTCCAATTGACGGCGTAACGATAGCATTGACTATATGTTTCACCATCGTGTTCCTTACAAAAAAAAAAAAAAACCAGAAGAAAGAAAGTAATTCATTAATTAAAAAGCTTTTAGTCGATTAGTCAAAATTTTTGATTTATCGGAATCACAATTAATCGAAAACATAAGTGTTTTACTGCTACTAAGTCCTTTGGTTACTGGGGAAGTATGGAGACTCAATTAAATTTTTGATCAATCAGAAATTTATTTAATCGAATGCAAAGAAGCTTGACTAATCAAGCAAAACTATATCGCTCATTTACTAAAAGACTGTCATAAGTCAAAAAACCCGATTTTTGAGTTATGTCACGCTTCATATTGTGTAAAAATTTCATATTAATATCTTGTATACTCTGAGCGTGAGAATTATAAGATTTCTTCTTTTTCCTGCAAAGTAGGAGTCAATTGAAAATTTTAAACGCGTTTTCTGCAACATCGCGTTTTTTGAGTTATGACAGTATTTTAGTAAATGAGCAATATTTTCTTTTATTTATTAAAATAAATTACTTTCGTGAAAAATACATTAAACTCATTAAGTCCTGGCTCTAGAAGGACTGAAGCAAAATCAATGAAACTCTTATGAGACTTATCATTAGGTCTAATTAAGAAAAAACAAGTGGAAAAATTGTTTCTTTTTCGTATATCTAATTTCTCCACTTTTTTGTAATTTTCCGAATAAGTTTTTGTGTTAGTTATTGTAAATAGATTCAATGAGGGTTTTCAAAAAAATATGTAGTGCTTTTCGCAACGCAGATATTTAAATATTTATTATAATCAAATAGTGATCGAAAATGAATTTGGAAACCCATTTAGAGAAAATATAATGGTAAAATGTTAGAACTAAATTTTTTTAAATTTTGAACATTTTTAACTGAATTTTTTCTGTCCAGTTTGCAAAAGAATAACAGCTACAATTTTTTCTTTGGTGAAAAGAATTGACATCATTACTTTTGTCACTGGCTTTTGATATGTGGACTAGTACCTTCTGGACTCCATACTATCGACTGTTGCTTGGTTTTGGTGAAACAAGCTTCATCACCTATTACAATTCTATTGAAGGAGCAGTACTCTCTTCATTTTGAAATTTTTGAAATATTGGGCAAAAAGCACAAGCGCCTTTTTTGAGCATTAGTCAAAATTCAAGGAATCCATTGTGCTGTATTCAAGATAATCCCTAAATATTTGCGATACAACCAACTTCCAAACCGAGCTCCTCAGTAATCATTTCCTGGGTCAGTCTTGGATCTTCGCCAATTTTGGACTTCACCAGAGCCACACTTACGTCATCAGTCAAAAATTTTTGGCAACCTTCACGAGATTCATCTTCAGCAGAAAAATGTTCTGTTTGGAATCTCCGAATCCAATTCTAGACGGTCACAAACGATGGTGCATGCTCTTCACATGCTATTTGTCTCCATGTTTACTGTTTGCAGTGAAACTTAATGAAATATCGCAAGACTATGCCAAATCATGTGAAATTCTTTGATTTGAAAAAAATTTATTCAGTGTTCCAACTAAACGAACTTTTTGTAAATTTGTTCACAAACATTGCATTTCGCAACGCTTCGTACTGAATAAGTTAATATATCGTTGGCTTTGTGGCTGTTCACGCGGCGCAAGTATGAACGCCTGTCTGAAAGAGAGAGAGGTAGAAAAAATAGATAGTTAGAAAAAGACAGGCTAGTTTTTATCTCTTTCATGCTATCTATTTTTTCTACTTCTCTCTTTCAAACAGGCGTTCATGCTTGCGCCCGTGTGAACAGTCACTTAGACTACAAAAGCACATATTGCTAAAATACACAATTTCTGAGAAAAATTAAGCAGCAACGCAAGATTGCATTCAATGTGATTGGCCAATTTGATTAAAATTAACAATTTTTTATTTTTTTGTGTGACTTAGCGTGTGCTTTTAAAGAGCTGCGGACAAAATAAGTACATAATTCTTTTTGCAAACTGCGTATTTTTTATTTCTCTTACTTTCTGCAGCAAAGCCTAATTTTTCATAAAAAGTAGACTTAGCGCTTTTCAAAATTATCGTTTAATCAGAAGCAAAATTAATCGATTAGAAAAGCTTAATATTGATTAATAAAATCAGCCTCAAAATCTTAAAGCCACTAAAATTGAACTAAGCTAACCCATAGAACTTAATATCTATGCTTTGTTTACATGACACACCATTGTATTCATCTATTTCCACGCAGTATATAGTTAACCCTTTCTTCCGATTTACATATGTACACAACTATATCCCTCTCATTCCTACACTCTTTATCTTTTTCTTACATTTCTCGCATGCTCTCCGCCCACAAGAAAACTGTATTTTCTAAGTATGGCTTCTTTTCAACACAAAATTTTCACATTCAATGCCTTGATATCTTACCAAATTCGGAGGTATTGCCAAATATTTACGTTGCTCCACCGAAAAGTTATACAACTCTGGTATTTTACACCAATAATCATCCGGTGTATCGGCCATGAAAAGTTGATTAAATGCACAAAATCCACAGGGAATGCAAGCGGGCAGACAAATGCCAAATACCAATAGCTTTTGATATTTACCAAATTCACCAATTGTTGGCAATAAATCATCCAAATCAAAAGCCTCCTAAATTTTTAAATTAATTTAATTTTTCTCAATTCAATTCAATACTGGTGAATAGCTTAAAACTTTACATCCTCTTCTTCTGCTCCTGTAGTTGAATGAAGTTCGGCATCGCTATCATCATTTTCCATTGATATCGCTAATAATGATTTTAATGGATTGTGAAAAACTGAACCGTTTCAAAGTGTTACTTGTAGCAAACTGTTTTGGTAGTTTGGTTGAAATCAGTTGTGAAGTTTATGCCATTGCATTCAATGAAGACCCATAAGTGTCGGTTGTATGTTGTTATACAGTTGACATGCTTTTACATTTTATTTTAAAATAGTTAGTTAGAAGGGTTTAGCTAATTTTGCTTCAATCTTTAAGGAGAAATGTACAGTGTGTTTTATATAAACCGAACTGAACTGATGCTATGAAATCTTAGGTTAAGTTAAAGGGTAGTCGAATAATTGGTTGAGCCTTAATAGGAGCTGAAGTATTTGTTCTGACTAGAGACTACCCAAATCGAGTAATCTTTTCAATGCTGGAAGAAACGATTGTGAGTGAGATCACCAATGGATAAACTGCCCCTCAGGTGTTCAATTGCATCCACTACAGACCGGAGTGGGTTCTGATTGCATACCTGTCAAATCAATCTGCTGAATAAGCGGATAAGTAAAATCCATCGTCAAACCAAAGTTAGGTTAGGTTAGAAGTGGCTGGCGTTCGGTCGATCGGGTTCCCACAAACTATCTAGAGTCAATGAGAACTTTGGCTTACATCCAACACTGTTTTAATAGCACATGTTTTTAATAGAGCCAGATTTATACTGGCTATGTTATTTAAAGAAATAAACAACGCACTTCCTAACATCCTTAAACTAGATGTAGCTAGTATTTGATAATGGCAAGGAATATATTCTAAAGTCGTTTTCCACTATAGGCTAAAGTGGGGTACCTTTGGCACCGGGGCCATACCGCAAATGATTCTTGAAATATTCCATAATTAAATCTCAGGTTATATGGGAGGTGTCACACCCCTTTTCTAATCCCAACCACGTTTTTCCTGTAGTATGGCATTGTCAATTGGCATTCTTGCGCGAAATTCCAGTTCCAAAAAAAATAGTGTCCAGTAATTACGCCAATCAATAAAATGCATTCTTTACGAGAGAATGAGAACAGAAATTCAGTTTTGGCACGAGAGTATTGGAGGCCAAAAAATGTTTGCTCTATGGGAGGAGTTTTCTCCGTCTTCTATTTGAAGTAGAGGGAAATTGATTATCTAAGGCTTCATAATGGATACATAGTAATGGCGAGATTTTTACAGGGTTCTGCCTCAAGGTATGCACCTTGCTTTGCAAGCTCGTCCGCTAACTCTTTTACCATTACACCATAACGTCCTGTTTCCCAACAAGGTTGTAGCTTATTTTTGGTACTGAAGGCTTAAAGAGAGTTGTAACATTTATTTACGGATGTATGGGTTTCCAAGGCCTTCCGAGCAGGTTGACTATCTGAATAATTAGAGGCTTTTAGTTGCCATATATATTGCCTCTATTTCAGCTTAAAAACGTTACAACTATCGGGAAATTAAAAGGATTTTTTTAGTAATTATGCTGGGCACAAATGACAGGCTGAGAGGAAAAGCGGGCTAAAATTTATATAAGAGCAAAAGTGAAATAATTTAGAGTGTCAGTGCAAGAATGGCCTAAGTAATATGGTTTAGAGTGAAAATGAGACGCCTTAAAAGTAAGAGCAAAAATGGTATAAAAATTCTTTCAAAGCAAGAACAACATAGTTTTTTATTCCGTTTTCGCTCTGAACATATTTCGTTTCACTTTTGCTCTGAACATATTTCGTTTTGCTTTTGCTCTTAAGTAAAATTATTCCACTTTTTCTGAACGTAGAAGTTATACCACTTTTCCTCTCAGCCTCTCAATGCAGCACCTACGATAAATTCAGTTTTGGAGGCGATTGTTATGTTGGCTGGGCCACCAGACTTTTGTAGCCAAGATTCTCTAAACAGAACTTCAATTATAAATTTTCGGTCAAAATGTAAGAAGGGTTGTTTATAATCGGTAGAATAAATTATTATGTCTTGATTCTTACACTTCCAGTTAAAGAATATTCACTCTTATAATATCTGGGTTTGGGCTTATATAACTCTAGGTAACAAACTTGCAACCAAAATAAAACAGAATTTATTTAATTTTAATCTATACATATTATTTATTTTTAAATCGTTTCAATTTTTATGTTTTAAACTAAGAATATACGAAATATAATTACAGTAAGACAGACAATATTTGCTTTTCAAACTCATTACACGCTGCAGCAATAGCTATTGCAATCTCTCTGCGCTTTTTTCATTGGTTGGTTTGTTTAGTATTTGTGTTATGAATTCAATGATGAATTCAAAACTTTTTCAATTACATACATATATATAAAATTTATTAAATTATAAGAAAATTATAGCAAACATTTTTTCAATTTCTTTTACGCAATTGATATTTTTCGTATGTCAAAAAGGATTACATACTCAATAATAATTTCTTATTATAATACAATACAAAAAAAAAAAAGAAGAAAAGTTCATTTAAAATTTGTTATGACTTGGAAATTTATCTATGCATAAGAATATGAATGAAGCATTGCGGAATAGTATGGACAAAAAAAAACACACACATTTAATTAGGCTTTCTTCATTTTCCAGCTAATTATTTTAAATAAAAAAGGATTTTTATATCATTTAATTTATTGCGCGTAAGGAAACCCCACAGGAGTGTTTCATCATCATCATTATTTCTGAAATCACATAGTCTTAAATGTAAACTGCTCCCAACAATTTCATACATCATCATCAGTTTTGTGTTTGTGGTGCACTCACACACACACACACAATGCACGATTTTTTTTTTTATTTTTTTTATTATTATCATTAATAATTTAGTCGACCTTAACGACGCTGTAAATTTTGCGTATGAACCAGAAGCACGCAAAGAAACCAATTGTGCCGGTGAGCAGGAAAAAGAGGAATACCATAATGGTGGTATAACCAAAATACAAGAATGTTGAAGCACCATCCTTAATGGAAAGCTTCGTAACGAAATAATGACAACAGTATATGAATAGATAGACTGCTGTAAAGCCAGACGTCAGGAAAGAACGCCACCACCAGTGATAATCCTCCGCACACAAATGGAAATAGCAAAGTAAGATTGTAGTCTCAGAGCATGTAATGACCAGAATAAGGAAAACAAGAAATAGAAAACCGAACATGTAGTACATTTGATTAGACCAAATCGAGCTGAGAATAAAGAAAAGTTGTATGAAAATGCAGCCGAAAGGTAAGACGCCGCCCATAATGATGCCAGGAATGGGTTGAGTGTAAATCGATTGATCGGGTATCTGGCGTGGTATTTGATTGGTGCGCACTGGATGCTCGAGAGCCTGTGAAAATTGGAGAAATCGCATTTAAATAATATGCCTACGAATAATTAGTTTGAAAACAGAAAAACTTACGCGCTTGCGGAAACCAAAATAGGCGCCCACAAATGTCAACGGGACCGAAACACCAAACCACAAAGCTAACAATGCAATCAATGTGCTGAATGGTACGGCACCAGAGCTGCCCTTACTCCACAGCACCAAATTCATAACGAAAAAGAGACCAAAAACGATGCTGGAAAGAGGAAGAGAAAAAATTTATGAAATAAAATTAAACAATCGCCGAATTGAGAAATAGGAGCTTTTTAATATGCATTTTCACATACCCTGGACACACCATAGACGTAAGTATGACATTACTTTTCCATTTGATGCCTCCGAAACTCTTGTATATACGCGCTGATACATAACCCGCTGGTGTACCCAACGAAACAAACAAAACCATCGAGCATGTCATGAGAGCACCGCGATTCGCCGGCGACAAAAAGCCCAAACAAGCAAATGCCAATGTAATGAGAGTCATGCAAGTAACTTGCACACCCGAACCCAGATAGACCGACAACAGCATACCCTTGCGAGGCGGTCGGAAAACATCTCCATGCACCAACTTCCAGCCAAACTCCTCCTGTGCATCTTCACCGCTCTCCATTTGATTGTAACGCGCAATATCCTTATGCAACGTACGTAACATTATCATTGCTACCATTCCCGAGAGGAACAACACAATCACCAATGAATTCAGTATAGAAAACCATTGAATATTTGTGTGCGGCATTGATTCCAGTATATAATCCCAACGTGAAGACCACTTCACATCATTATTCTGTCTAAAATTAACGCTGTACGTATAAACAATGGATAATTTCTTTCCAGTGGTCAATGAAATGCCTTCAATAGCCAATGGGTCGGTATTGTCACAATCAATATGCCCCGCATCCACATGATTTATTGAACGTGGTACAACTTTCACCGATATTATGCGTCCACCATTGCCGCGGAAACCAACGCCCCATTCTTCGCGTGCACCACTGTGATACGTAACGAAAAGATCAACATGATTGAAGGGGTAGTAAAAACCGCGTTTATTATAATTCGGATTGATGGCACAAGCTTCATCGCTATCGGGCCGAACAAAGCAACCCATGGGAAAACCGGTGCTGCAGTATTGATTGTTATTCTCTAGCTGATAGCACCAAGTCACTGGCATATTGTCCACAATCCAATGATGTTGATAGTTCAGGCTGATGCCTTTCTTAAGCACCATCATGCGACGATCACTGTCTGCATCGCCACCAGTGTAATTCCGTGTACAAACCTAAAAAAAAAAGAAATATTTAAAAGATGTACGATCAGATTTAAATGTTTGTATCGTTGGTTTACTGTAGTAGTTTATAATTTGGAACAAATTTTTAAAGCAGTAGGTACAAGTGAAAACAAATTCTGGCATACAAAAAACTGAATATATCAACGAATATTGGAAGTAAACAATTAAGTATTTACTCAACTGTGGCCTTTGTAAAAAAAATTTTAGTTTCTATGAGAAAAAAGTAATGTTTTTTTTATTGATTTTAGGCATATTTGGCAATTTAGATTAAACGAAGTTTTGGTCTGTAGCGACATTTTGAGATGTTTTAAAATTACATTATATTAAGGAATAAAACTGAAACTCGATGTCTAAAAAGTGTGCATACATTTTCCAGATCAATCACTAAAGATGATAGTTTAATAACAGAATGATCGTTTCTACTACAGAGTCTACTATTTTCCAAGTTTGAAACTAAAAAAGCTATAGCATTCCCAATTCATTAGAAATCCTGTATGAACACAGTGGATTTCCATTGCCAAATCGTTGGAATTTTTAAGCGAATTCGTTAGAGTTCCCTCACCTACTCGTTGAAGTACCTTTTTATAAATGTATTAGTTTCGGAACTCCATATATTTTTCATAGTAAAATAATAGTTTCTCTCCCGGATGAGGTACCGCAGCTTAACTGTCAAACTATGAAGTGAAAACGTATTTATATAAATTGGAATCACGAAACATAAAACAACTTTCTCGGAGATCTAATTTCGGGACAGTAGAATCCGTAATGAAAAAGAGAGCGCCATGTTAGATGCAGCTACCTCTATTTTAGATTCAGTCAGTATAAAATTCGTGCATCCCAATATCGTAATACAATATCGACTACTGGTATCTTTAAGCATTCCCCACCTCCGGAGCGCATCCAAAAACAGACAACTTATTTTCAGTAATTACGTTTATTAATTCTAGAGAAAAACTTTATCTAAAAGCATTGATAAATTATCAACCAATAAACTTTTGTATGCTTGCTTTATCTGAAATAATGAAAAGCTCAAACAAAATTACCCATTTGAAAATTCGCCAGCACGATACTGTAATAAGTTGTCAATGATTTGCTAAAATGCTCAATGACTTTTAGTAATTTAGTTGACATTGATTTGATCAGGAACGACATGATTTCCCGACTGGGTAAGTAAGGTTAATGCACGTGGATTTACAAATTTAAACTAAAGTATATATCAATATTAATTTATTGCGTCAATTTGGGTGGAAATTGAAAAATTGTTTCTTTCAGTTAATCTTATTCCGTCATTCATAATATTTCGTACCTTCGGTATTAGGATTTTTAAAAATAAACTCCTACTCATGCACCTGAAGTGAATTAGCATTTTTTTCACCCCAACATTTGGATAAAATACTATAAAAGAATCTAACTGAAGCATTTTCATTGTGAAATTATTCATTCAAAATGTTTAGAATTAAATTTAGAATACATAAAGTGAATTCCGAAAACATCGGTCTGAATTCAAAGCAGAAAATGTAAAAATCAGTTCGTTATAGCCAAATTCGATTCGAAATAATTAAATTGAATGCGAAATAGGTAATTTGAGCACGAAATAGCCAGATTGAGTTCCGAACGCATCGATTTGAATTCGGAATAGTCAAATTGAATTCAGAAAACGTCAATTTGAATTCAGAATTCAAAATAGATAAATTAAATTCAGAAAGCGTTAAATTAAATTCAGAGTAGATAAATATAATTCCGAAAAAATCGATTTGAATTCATAGTCGATTTTAATTCATAACAATCAAATTAAAAACAAAAAGCGTAAAATTTAGAAAATTCGATTTCGAGTGATCTAAATAAATTCAAAAAGTGTGAAACTGTATTCAAAAAGAGCCAATTTGAACTCAGGTAAATAGGACAATAGTGTTGTATTAAATTAAAATTTTTAACTGCAGTAAAAGCTGTTATATTATTAACAGCACAAGACAGACTAAATAATTAAAATTGTTGTGTATTTCTCTAATAATTCATTTTCTTAGAATTAATTGAGAATTTAACATTTCTGCTATAGTAAGCGGAAAATGGAATAATTTTGTTTCTTTTATATTGTTTACAAAAAAATATTTGCTACTTGATAATTTACTAAAAAAAAAGAAGAAAAATACAATTTAATCTACACGATGCTACACATATAAATGGAACTTTCATTGACAACATAAGTTAAATTATAAGCAATATAAATATAATATTTAGAATTATTGGCGCATAAAAATTGATTAGTTACGCCAAAAGATAACGCGCATACATAGCGTTATGAGTGCAATTGTACTATGATACTCACCGCTTCACATTTGACATTCTTCAGAAATTCGATTTTATATGGACCAGGACGTATACGTTCGCCAAATACAACTTGTCCTAAGTTCTCAACTGGAGAGTTCAGTTCGTTGCCAGTACAGAAGTCAAAATGATGATATTCGTAGGGAATTACAGATTCTTCAGTATTCAAACGATTCACATAAAGCGTAATGTCAGACTGAAAGTAAATCAGAAAAATATTTCGGTGAGCAGTTAATCAAAGATTATAAGCAAATATGTATTTATTTTTGTAGCATAGTTCAGTCTTAGATATAAAATTTATCAGTAGCGCGCAATGAGCGTGTAATTTGTGGGTTTGCCTGCCACTCAAGATAAAAAAAAAAAACAGCAAATCTCTAAAGCAAAAAATTTAACTACTTGGCACACAGCACACACTTTGCTCGAATGCTTATCACTATTTCCGCAGTTTTAGAAGATTCCTCTTCAGTAGGCAGCAGCGCATACCTTGGCTGGTCACATTTGGTTAATCACGAAAACGTGTTCAAAATACAAACCAAAAAAAAAATACTTAAACTTAATCCAAATAAACATATATATCATGATATAAAGCACTACCCGCCCCCACAGCACACGACTTACCTTGCAAACAGGCGATACATCCGACTGGATACAATAGTTCACTGGAGCTAAACCAGGCAAATAAAACTGTTGGCTGGGCACAATAATATGCAAAAGGACAAACAGAACCATGTAAATTGTAAGCGGGAAGAGTCGCCAAAGCGACTGCTGACTGTTCATCATAGCGGGCGGCGGTTGCTGACGACGACGTTCTTTCTTTACAAGTTCAATTTGACTGCTCGAAAAAAAATATTCGACGTGGTAGAAGGGGAACTTCAATACCTATGTGGCTTAAATGTTTAATACCACCGATTATTAACACGTTATACTCGTTTTTTTTGTTTGTTTATTCCTCAATTGCAGCAATATATTTATAAAATTTTCAATGCAAATATATAGATCTAATTAAAATTAGATATTTATTTTTTCCGTCACAATTCGTTCTTAGTATTCTGTACATGACAGAAACGTCACACTCTATAAAGAAAAAATAAAAGAAACGGTTGTATTTTAATGTATGAAGAAAGGAAGTTTAATGAATTAGAATCAGCAAGATTAGGCGAAACTATTGCAAATTTTTTACAGTGTATATACCTAACTTGCGTATGATTTTTCCAATAAGAATTTCAATTGAAGGGGTGTAAGTCTAAAGGGTCTAAATTTTAATATAATACATTTTTTCGATTGCAAAGAGTTTTGTCTTATCTATCAGAAGAAAAATAACAGAAATCCAATACTAATTACAGCCGCTTCTTCATATTTTTGTTACATTCCCGTTCAATGTTTTTGCTACTCAGACCCTTTAGACTTACATCCCTTCAATTGTGTAAATATAAAAGTTTGAATTCGTACTATAAAATGCAACTATAATTTAAATAACTGAGATGTGTTTAGTGTGTATAAAAGTATAAAAGTTTCAGAAGTGCACTTTATGAGGCAAGCGAAAAAATACACTTTAGGCAATTTCCACAATAGAAAAACGTCATATAACATCATTTTTTTTCTAAAAACATCCATCACAGCTAAGTTTCCGATAGTTCAAATAATATTCGATTTTATTGAAATTCACGGAATTCCGAACAAAAAATCTACTTTCCAGTGGAGCGCTACAAATTTCAAAGGCTCCGCCACACATTTGTGTCAACATTGTTGTTGATAAAAGTTTAAAATAGTTATTTTACCGTTTGCGCTTAACTGTTTTTTTGACGTTATGAGAACTGAACGCAAACTGACTTACCACAACACGACTGTTCTACATAAGAAATCAAGATAGTGTGGCATCCCACCTAACGTGGCGATTCTCCCGGAACAACCCTAGTTTAAGGTTAGGCATAAATAGCCGGTAATTTATGTTTTTATTCTTTCTTATGTTTTAAATAAGTTTGTTGAAAAAATAAGGATAAACTGAAGATAATGTCATTCAGCAGCCCGATTCTGATTTTATCTAACCCTTAATCATAATCGTTTAGATATTTTTGGCTAGAATTCCGATTCTGACAGTCTTCATCTTTAAAATTTACCTAAGCGCCATGTCAATTTATCGAGATTGAACGAGAGTAAACGAAATTTTTGTTTTAAACTTTCAATTTCCTATTCTGCTAAATTTTGGGAATAATTGCGGTTCCGAAAAATTTTAGAATACAATTTGTTCGCTTATTTTTATGCTAATGTAAATATATTTGGAGACGAAAAAGTCTTGTCGCCAACGATATTGGTGGCGAGATCTTCAGCAATTTAGAAATAGAGACGGAAAGCATGAAGATATCAATGCGCTGGACAACGCTTACCTATCATTATAATTCGGATACAAAAGTATATAGTGAAAATGCATACGAAGTCCCTGGATAATTTATCCAAAATATGTAATGTCTTTGCGAATAATTTGGGACTTCAAAATTTTGCGGTACTAGCTTCCATAGTACAAATTGGAACTACATGAAAGAGTTCAATAAACCTGGACGTCTGTTGACGATCGTAAATACTTAAGTTTCTTTCTCGACTTATTTCTCATATTTCTTTCAAGACTGGAATAATAAAATTTAGACGATGAGATTTTTTAGTTTATTAGCGATGGAGATTTGATGGATTTGACGACCTCGATAGCCTAGTGGATAGTGCACTAGACTTTCATCTGGGAGGTTCGGGTTCGATTCCCGTCTTCGTCTGGTGGTTAATTTTCATTACTTTCTTATATTCACTATCAATATGAAGTGTATGAGAATTATAAGATAGTGTACAAGTACACACATTGGTTGGTAATGGCAAAACCACCAAGCCGATAAAAAAAATTGCCACACCGCCGTTCGGAATCGGCGTTAAACTGTAGGTCCAACTATGTGGTATCACAATGGGCCGTTCAGTCCTAAGTGTGTCTCTCGACAGCCACTCCAACCTAACCTAACCTAGCGATGGAGATTAAGCTTTAGCTACGAGAAACTCAGAATCGGGTTGCAGACATAGTGTTTTCTGTGCTGACGTTAGTTTCAGTGCAATTCTCCTATCATATTTTTTAGTGCTGTTTTTAGCTCCTTCTTTCAGATAAGTGCTCATGCTTGCTCCAGTGTGAACAACCTCAATAAACGTTATTTATTTGCGTCAGATTTATATTCAATTGCTAAATGTAACACAGTCACGTCGTCGTTTGACGTTGCTCAAAATTATCGATACGACGCAATTATGTTCAGAATATCATTTGAAAGCTTACTAAACATTGCTCTTGGAGGCGTGCTGATTCTCGAAAGGTAGGAATGCAACTAGTGTTCATTAACGTAATAAGTACTATATGAATTATATGAAAATAATTTTGTTATTCATCAGTAGTGATGCCTTCATTCATTCGCTGCTAATAGTATGCATCACCTTATTATCTTGTTTTTCTCCATAAATTTTCATTACAGATTATTTGCATAAATATATCAAAAACTATTACCGCAGTGTTCAGTGAAAGTACTTTTTGAATGACAGCATAAATGCAACCACGCGGACGCATCGACTTTCGAATTCGTGCTAAAGCCGAATGCGGAAAAAGACGTTAAATCATAGAAATTGGCATTCGTGAATTTCGCATGTGGAAGTAAAGTTGCAGCCGGTCTTTATTCTGCTTTTAATTTAATTGTGAAAAGATAAAAATTAGAAAATAATTTCGACGAAAATCACTTAAATTAATTGCAGGTTCTTGTAATTTAAACGAAAATCAAGAAAATAGTGAATTACTCAACACTGCAAAAATTCAAAAGGCGCAAAAGACGAACAAAGAAGTACGAACGCAAAAGCGAAGCGCAGAGAAAAGTCAATAATCAATCGACTCAACAGCAACACGGACACACACATTCAAAAAAACTTTATAACTCTGAAATTTGCACGTAAGTAATTGTGTATTGGGAAAAATTATGAAATATCACATTCCATTTGGATTTGGATTTCATGCAAAACTGAAATTGTATGCTGAAATATGTAATTTTCTCTTGAAGGCAAACGCGCAGCATTGGAAGTCGGAAATTTTTGATTTTAACTTGAAAGACTACACACATAGCAACTAACTGCTACTTTACATCTCGACGTCGCACAGCATTTAAATACCCGCCCGCACACCTGATAGTCTGAAAGCGAATCATCATCGTTGGGAAGAAACGCCATTAAAGAAACTAGAAAATGAACACGCAAGTTACGATGCAGCTTATACAGGTCCTGGAGAAGACCGTTTCTCCTGGTAAGTAGTCAGCATCAGCATTTTATATTTTCATGTACAGGAATTTGTGTGTGTGTAGTAAAATGCATGAGACACGTTCCTCAGGGCCGACGTTGCAGCGCTGTCGATGGCGTCGACGTAATTTTTTTTTTTTTTTTCTTAGTTCAGGGTTGCAGCTGAGTGTAGAAATAGTGGAATTGCGTTGATTGTGCGCCTTTTTCGTATGAATATTAGTAATAATGTTTGGTGGACACATGCTTCAGTTTATTATGGCAAAAGTGAAATGGTCGATATATTTTACTATAGGCAAGCGACATGCCCTAGAGTTCTTACATATATCCCAACATAAGTTGGCCAAATGTTGATGTATAAAACTAATGATTGCAATAAGAATAAGGTAGTAATAGTAATAATAAAATGGTACTAGTTTTTATAGCTCTGAAAATTTCTTTTGTTGTTCCCTTTTCCATTACTAAGTAGTTAAAGTTTTGTTCGCTTTACTTTTCTCCCGGCCCCTTTTAATTTGTTTGCCTAATAAGAAAAAAATCTTGGGGAAATCCCCAAATTCTCTGTGCCATAGCAATAAAATTAATAGGGACTATACATATATTTTTATGTGTTGAAATATACGATTTAAAATAGTTTGTTAGCAAAGGATTTTGATGAAGGGAAGAATGGTTTCTGGGCTTAGAAAGTACAGTAGAACCTGAAAGTTTTCATTTGTCTATATTGATATCCCAGTTTTTATTTATGTTAAATTTAATTTTTATCGTTGATACGATTTCCAGATAAAAATGAACTCCTTTCGGCCAAGAATTTTCTCGAGCAAGCAGCCGAGACCAACTTACCAGAGTTTCTGAAAGCGTTATCAGATATTTTGGTCACCACTGCCAACAGTCCTGTAGCGCGTATGGCAGCTGGTCTGCAATTGAAGAATCATATGACCAGTAAAGATGAAACGGTCAATCTTCAATACCAACAGCGATGGCATCAATTCCCCGAGGAAATCCGCGAGTACATCAAGAAGAATGTAAGCAACCTATATTCAGAAAGTTATAAATAAATCTTAAATGACATTGCAAATATCGTTTCTGTTATAGATTATTGCTGCATTGGGTACGGAGAATACACGTCCTTCTTGCGCCGCTCAATGTGTTGCATATGTAGCAGTCACCGAGTTGCCAATGAATCGCTGGGGCATACTCATCCAAACGCTTGTCAATAAAGTCGTGTGTGAGGGTTCAAGTGAAATGGATCGTGAAGCCGCATTGGAAGCTATTGGTTATATTTGCCAAGACATTCGTTATGGCGTCTTGGAACATCAATCGAATCAAATTTTAACCGCTATTATTCACGGCATGCGTAAACAGGAACCCAGCAATCATGTGCGCTTGGCAGCGACTACTGCGTTACTCAATTCTCTTGAATTTACAAAAGCCAACTTTGAGAAGGATTTGGAGCGTAACTTCATAATGGAAGTAGTGTGCGAAGCTACACAATCGCCCGATACACAAGTATGCGTCGCAGCGCTTCAATGTCTGGTCAAGATTCTATCACTGTACTATCAATACATGGAGCCATATATGGCGGCGGCACTTTTTGCTATTACCCTGGAGGCGATGAAGTCAGACAACGATCAGATTGCGTTGCAGGGCATCGAATTCTGGTCGAACGTTAGTGATGAGGAAATCGATTTGGCCATTGAGAATCAAGAAGCCAACGATGCAGGTCGTGTACCTGCACGTGTTTCAAAGCACTATGCACGCGGTGCGCTGCAGTACTTGAAGCCAGTGTTTGTAGAGATATTGACCAAACAGTATGAGTGCGACGATGAGGACAATTGGAGTCCCGCAAAGGCGGTATCTGTATGTTTGATGCTATTGGCAACTTGTTGTGAAGATGAAATTATTGCACACGTATTGCTGACGACGACGTCCTCTCTTTACAAGTTCCATTTGACTACTCGAAAAAAAATATTCGACGTGGTAGAAGGGGAACTTCAATACCTATGTGGCTTAAATGCCACCGATTATTAACACGTTATACTCGTTTTTTTTGTTTGTTTATTCCTCAATTGCAGCAATATATTTATAAAATTTTCAATGCAAATATATAGATCTAATTAAAATTAGATATTTATTTTTTCCGTCACAATTCGTTCTTAGTATTCTGTACATGACAGAAACGTCACACTCTATAAAGAAAAAATAAAAGAAACGGTTGTATTTTAATGTATGAAGAAAGGAAGTTTAATGAATTAGAATCAGCAAGATTAGGCGAAACTATTGCAAATTTTTTACAGTGTATATACCTAACTTGCGTATGATTTTTCCAATAAGAATTTCAATTGAAGGGGTGTAAGTCTAAAGGGTCTAAATTTTAATATAATACATTTTTTCGATTGCAAAGAGTTTTGTCTTATCTATCAGAAGAAAAATAACAGAAATCCAATACTAATTACAGCCGCTTCTTCATATTTTTGTTACATTCCCGTTCAATGTTTTTGCTACTCAGACCCTTTAGACTTACATCCCTTCAATTGTGTAAATATAAAAGTTTGAATTCGTACTATAAAATGCAACTATAATTTAAATAACTGAGATGTGTTTAGTGTGTATAAAAGTATAAAAGTTTCAGAAGTGCACTTTATGAGGCAAGCGAAAAAATACACTTTAGGCAATTTCCACAATAGAAAAACGTCATATAACATCATTTTTTTTCTAAAAACATCCATCACAGCTAAGTTTCCGATAGTTCAAATAATATTCGATTTTATTGAAATTCACGGAATTCCGAACAAAAAATCTACTTTCCAGTGGAGCGCTACAAATTTCAAAGGCTCCGCCACACATTTGTGTCAACATTGTTGTTGATAAAAGTTTAAAATAGTTATTTTACCGTTTGCGCTTAACTGTTTTTTTGACGTTATGAGAACTGAACGCAAACTGACTTACCACAACACGACTGTTCTACATAAGAAATCAAGATAGTGTGGCATCCCACCTAACGTGGCGATTCTCCCGGAACAACCCTAGTTTAAGGTTAGGCATAAATAGCCGGTAATTTATGTTTTTATTCTTTCTTATGTTTTAAATAAGTTTGTTGAAAAAATAAGGATAAACTGAAGATAATGTCATTCAGCAGCCCGATTCTGATTTTATCTAACCCTTAATCATAATCGTTTAGATATTTTTGGCTAGAATTCCGATTCTGACAGTCTTCATCTTTAAAATTTACCTAAGCGCCATGTCAATTTATCGAGATTGAACGAGAGTAAACGAAATTTTTGTTTTAAACTTTCAATTTCCTATTCTGCTAAATTTTGGGAATAATTGCGGTTCCGAAAAATTTTAGAATACAATTTGTTCGCTTATTTTTATGCTAATGTAAATATATTTGGAGACGAAAAAGTCTTGTCGCCAACGATATTGGTGGCGAGATCTTCAGCAATTTAGAAATAGAGACGGAAAGCATGAAGATATCAATGCGCTGGACAACGCTTACCTATCATTATAATTCGGATACAAAAGTATATAGTGAAAATGCATACGAAGTCCCTGGATAATTTATCCAAAATATGTAATGTCTTTGCGAATAATTTGGGACTTCAAAATTTTGCGGTACTAGCTTCCATAGTACAAATTGGAACTACATGAAAGAGTTCAATAAACCTGGACGTCTGTTGACGATCGTAAATACTTAAGTTTCTTTCTCGACTTATTTCTCATATTTCTTTCAAGACTGGAATAATAAAATTTAGACGATGAGATTTTTTAGTTTATTAGCGATGGAGATTTGATGGATTTGACGACCTCGATAGCCTAGTGGATAGTGCACTAGACTTTCATCTGGGAGGTTCGGGTTCGATTCCCGTCTTCGTCTGGTGGTTAATTTTCATTACTTTCTTATATTCACTATCAATATGAAGTGTATGAGAATTATAAGATAGTGTACAAGTACACACATTGGTTGGTAATGGCAAAACCACCAAGCCGATAAAAAAAATTGCCACACCGCCGTTCGGAATCGGCGTTAAACTGTAGGTCCAACTATGTGGTATCACAATGGGCCGTTCAGTCCTAAGTGTGTCTCTCGACAGCCACTCCAACCTAACCTAACCTAGCGATGGAGATTAAGCTTTAGCTACGAGAAACTCAGAATCGGGTTGCAGACATAGTGTTTTCTGTGCTGACGTTAGTTTCAGTGCAATTCTCCTATCATATTTTTTAGTGCTGTTTTTAGCTCCTTCTTTCAGATAAGTGCTCATGCTTGCTCCAGTGTGAACAACCTCAATAAACGTTATTTATTTGCGTCAGATTTATATTCAATTGCTAAATGTAACACAGTCACGTCGTCGTTTGACGTTGCTCAAAATTATCGATACGACGCAATTATGTTCAGAATATCATTTGAAAGCTTACTAAACATTGCTCTTGGAGGCGTGCTGATTCTCGAAAGGTAGGAATGCAACTAGTGTTCATTAACGTAATAAGTACTATATGAATTATATGAAAATAATTTTGTTATTCATCAGTAGTGATGCCTTCATTCATTCGCTGCTAATAGTATGCATCACCTTATTATCTTGTTTTTCTCCATAAATTTTCATTACAGATTATTTGCATAAATATATCAAAAACTATTACCGCAGTGTTCAGTGAAAGTACTTTTTGAATGACAGCATAAATGCAACCACGCGGACGCATCGACTTTCGAATTCGTGCTAAAGCCGAATGCGGAAAAAGACGTTAAATCATAGAAATTGGCATTCGTGAATTTCGCATGTGGAAGTAAAGTTGCAGCCGGTCTTTATTCTGCTTTTAATTTAATTGTGAAAAGATAAAAATTAGAAAATAATTTCGACGAAAATCACTTAAATTAATTGCAGGTTCTTGTAATTTAAACGAAAATCAAGAAAATAGTGAATTACTCAACACTGCAAAAATTCAAAAGGCGCAAAAGACGAACAAAGAAGTACGAACGCAAAAGCGAAGCGCAGAGAAAAGTCAATAATCAATCGACTCAACAGCAACACGGACACACACATTCAAAAAAACTTTATAACTCTGAAATTTGCACGTAAGTAATTGTGTATTGGGAAAAATTATGAAATATCACATTCCATTTGGATTTGGATTTCATGCAAAACTGAAATTGTATGCTGAAATATGTAATTTTCTCTTGAAGGCAAACGCGCAGCATTGGAAGTCGGAAATTTTTGATTTTAACTTGAAAGACTACACACATAGCAACTAACTGCTACTTTACATCTCGACGTCGCACAGCATTTAAATACCCGCCCGCACACCTGATAGTCTGAAAGCGAATCATCATCGTTGGGAAGAAACGCCATTAAAGAAACTAGAAAATGAACACGCAAGTTACGATGCAGCTTATACAGGTCCTGGAGAAGACCGTTTCTCCTGGTAAGTAGTCAGCATCAGCATTTTATATTTTCATGTACAGGAATTTGTGTGTGTGTAGTAAAATGCATGAGACACGTTCCTCAGGGCCGACGTTGCAGCGCTGTCGATGGCGTCGACGTAATTTTTTTTTTTTTTTTCTTAGTTCAGGGTTGCAGCTGAGTGTAGAAATAGTGGAATTGCGTTGATTGTGCGCCTTTTTCGTATGAATATTAGTAATAATGTTTGGTGGACACATGCTTCAGTTTATTATGGCAAAAGTGAAATGGTCGATATATTTTACTATAGGCAAGCGACATGCCCTAGAGTTCTTACATATATCCCAACATAAGTTGGCCAAATGTTGATGTATAAAACTAATGATTGCAATAAGAATAAGGTAGTAATAGTAATAATAAAATGGTACTAGTTTTTATAGCTCTGAAAATTTCTTTTGTTGTTCCCTTTTCCATTACTAAGTAGTTAAAGTTTTGTTCGCTTTACTTTTCTCCCGGCCCCTTTTAATTTGTTTGCCTAATAAGAAAAAAATCTTGGGGAAATCCCCAAATTCTCTGTGCCATAGCAATAAAATTAATAGGGACTATACATATATTTTTATGTGTTGAAATATACGATTTAAAATAGTTTGTTAGCAAAGGATTTTGATGAAGGGAAGAATGGTTTCTGGGCTTAGAAAGTACAGTAGAACCTGAAAGTTTTCATTTGTCTATATTGATATCCCAGTTTTTATTTATGTTAAATTTAATTTTTATCGTTGATACGATTTCCAGATAAAAATGAACTCCTTTCGGCCAAGAATTTTCTCGAGCAAGCAGCCGAGACCAACTTACCAGAGTTTCTGAAAGCGTTATCAGATATTTTGGTCACCACTGCCAACAGTCCTGTAGCGCGTATGGCAGCTGGTCTGCAATTGAAGAATCATATGACCAGTAAAGATGAAACGGTCAATCTTCAATACCAACAGCGATGGCATCAATTCCCCGAGGAAATCCGCGAGTACATCAAGAAGAATGTAAGCAACCTATATTCAGAAAGTTATAAATAAATCTTAAATGACATTGCAAATATCGTTTCTGTTATAGATTATTGCTGCATTGGGTACGGAGAATACACGTCCTTCTTGCGCCGCTCAATGTGTTGCATATGTAGCAGTCACCGAGTTGCCAATGAATCGCTGGGGCATACTCATCCAAACGCTTGTCAATAAAGTCGTGTGTGAGGGTTCAAGTGAAATGGATCGTGAAGCCGCATTGGAAGCTATTGGTTATATTTGCCAAGACATTCGTTATGGCGTCTTGGAACATCAATCGAATCAAATTTTAACCGCTATTATTCACGGCATGCGTAAACAGGAACCCAGCAATCATGTGCGCTTGGCAGCGACTACTGCGTTACTCAATTCTCTTGAATTTACAAAAGCCAACTTTGAGAAGGATTTGGAGCGTAACTTCATAATGGAAGTAGTGTGCGAAGCTACACAATCGCCCGATACACAAGTATGCGTCGCAGCGCTTCAATGTCTGGTCAAGATTCTATCACTGTACTATCAATACATGGAGCCATATATGGCGGCGGCACTTTTTCCTATTACCCTGGAGGCGATGAAGTCAGACAACGATCAGATTGCGTTGCAGGGCATCGAATTCTGGTCGAACGTTAGTGATGAGGAAATCGATTTGGCCATTGAGAATCAAGAAGCCAACGATGCAGGTCGTGTACCTGCACGTGTTTCAAAGCACTATGCACGCGGTGCGCTGCAGTACTTGACGCCAGTGCTTGTAGAGAAATTGACCAAACAGGATGAGTGCGACGATGAGGACAATTGGAGTCCCGCAAAGGCGGCATCTGTATGTTTGATGCTATTGGCAACTTGTTGTGAAGATGAAATTGTTCCACACGTATTCCCCTTCATCAAGAATAACATTGAATCTACGAATTGGCGGTTCCGAGATGCTGCCGTCATGACATTTGGTTCGATTCTCAGCGGTTTGGAGGTTAACACGTTGAAACCGTTAGTGGAACAGGCCATGCCTACACTCATTCGTCTCATGTATGATGAAAGTGTGATTGTGCGTGACACTACCGCTTGGACCTTTGGGCGTATATGCGATGTAAGTGAAAATGCTCAAGTAGTGATGCGTGTTTCTCTAATTTTGATATATATGTATATATTTTTTTGTAGATCATTCCAGAGGCAGCCATAAACAAAACCTACTTGAATACTCTACTCGAGTGTTTCATCAAGGGACTGAAGGCTGAGCCTCGTGTTGCTGCCAACGTTTGCTGGGCCTTTATTGGTCTGTCGGATGCTGCATATGAGGCAGCCGAGATCAACGAAGGCGAAACTCCCGAAACATATTGCCTGTCGCCTTATTTCGAGTATATCATCTCACAGCTACTGGAAGCCACAGATCGGCAGGATGGCGCACAAGCCAATCTGCGTGCAGCCGCATATGAAGCATTAATGGACATGATTAAAAACTCTCCACTCGATTGCTACTTGGTTGTGCAGCGCACCACTATCGTTATTTTGGAACGACTCAACCAAGTGCTACAAATGGAATCGCATATTGCCAGCCACAATGATCGTCACCAATTTAATGATTTGCAATCGCTGCTTTGCGCCACATTACAGAGCGTATTGCGTAAAGTGCGTGAAGATGACGCTCCACAGATATCGGACGCAATTATGACAGCGTTGCTTACCATGTTCAATTCGAGCTCTGGTAAAACGGGTGGTGTGCAAGAGGATGCGTTCTTGGCCGTTTCGACTTTGGTCGAACTACTCGGTTATAAGTTTGTCAAATATATGGACGCTTTCAAACCATTCCTGTTTATGGGTCTCAAGAATCATCAAGAGTATCAGGTGTGTTGTGCTGCGGTCGGTCTCACTGGGGACATAAGTCGCGCACTGAAACAACTCATCATCCCCTACTGTGACGATATAATGACATTGCTGTTGGCCAACTTGTCCGAACCCACTTTACATCGTAGCGTCAAACCACAAATACTTTCCGCCTTTGGTGACATGGCATTGAGTATCGGTAGCGAATTTGTAAAATATTTGAACGTGGTGCTGGAGATGTTGCGTGCAGCATCGCAGTTGCAGGTATGTACAAAGTTACTTCTTTGCAGTTATACAATTTTATAGTTCTAAAATTATATTTTTTCATTTCCAGGTCGATCCAAACAGTTATGACATGGTCGAATATCTCAATGAATTGCGAGAAAGTGTACTCGAAGCATATACTGGCATCATTCAAGGTCTCAAGGGTGTCGAACAACAGCCACATCCTGATGTATTCCATATGGAACCACATTTAAGCCAAATTATTGCATTCATTAAGCGCATTGCACTCGAAGGTGAAAATTCTGATTCAATGGTTGCCAGCGCTGCTGGTTTCATTGGAGACTTGTGTACCGCCTTCGGCCCACGACTATACCCACTGCTCGACGATGTCACCATAACGCAATTCCTCGCCGAAGGTAAACGTTCGAAAGCTTCGCGCACTAAATCACTCTGCAATTGGGCCACTAAGGAGATCAAGAAACTGCGAGATAACCAAGCGATTGTACAGTAAGATTTGTTGCCGCAGCTGCCGTAGTAGATGCTTGTGTTACAATGCTGCAGTTCATCTTTTTAGTGTTATTATAATATTCTTTCCTTAAATTTTAAATGGTGAGTAAAAAAAAAATGTGAATGTGTCTTAAATGCCTTGTTTTTATCATTTAATTTTCATGTTAAATAATTTTAAGTTCGAGAGAGTTTCTTTGGGAGAGAGCTTTTATACAATTTTATTATTAATATTTTTTTTTGTTGAAATTGTTGAACTCACAACGGAGTTGGTACTCATGTTCTATATCAGGGGTAACCACCAAAAATATTTTGGGAGCCAAGCAACAACAACAACAATCACAACAACAATAATCATAATAACAACATTCATAATAACAACAACAACGAATTTAAGAAAGGTATCAAAAAATAAAACAAAGCAATCTCTGATCTAATAGGGCGGTGCGAAATAAAATCATCAACTACCATTTTTGTGTTTGCTGTAAAGATCCAAAAGAGCCAATTGAGCAAAAACAAACATTCTTAGCGCGCGAGCAATGCAACGATTTCGGCAACGAGGCTCAAAAAATATTAGTAGTGCGCGATCGCAACAACAAATTTATATATTGATACGGTTGCAACAGAGAGGAAAGATACTTACATATCATTCATTCCATTTTTGTTATTGTTGTAATTTTTTCATTTAATTCGATTGAATTTACATATAGATGTGGTCAGGAATTTAGTATATCTGTTTCAAAACAGGTGACATCTAAATGCTTCTATTTTTTAAGCAAATACATAACTTCAAAACATTGGCATTTTGACTTGTACTTCCAATATTAAAAACCTAATTTAGATTGCATTTATTTTATCAAAAGTCTAGTTTTCTCTTTACTTAAGTATTATACACATATTTTTGAAAATTGTACTTTATATTCTTCTATTTATTTCATTTCAGATTTCTAAAATAATTTTTTTAAACAAACGTAATTCTTTTTATTAAGCTGAAAAACGAGATGCATTATTGAATTAACGAGAAACTAAAAGCGTTTTTTCCCTCTCCATATATACAATAATAATGTTGATTGATTGAATACACCATAAAAATAAGTCCGGACAAGCATCTTATCTTTTAGTTGGAATGTGGGAAAACGAAGATATGTTGAAAAAAAAAAAAAAATACAGGCAAAATAATCATCAAACATTAATTTATTGAACGAACAAACAAAACAAAAATGACTTCTACTTCTTGTTGTTCTAACTATACTTATTACGTTTTATTTGGACATTATATATTTTTCCTTCAATCGAAATAATTCAACTGTTTAGTTAAACAAATTGTTGATAGTGTTTTAGGGACAATTACTTTTTCTCTGTTAACAAAAAAAAAAAAAAAAAAAATTACTCTTTATTTTGCCACACATTATTATTATAAAACATATATACTACATAATGTACGTAATAATTTGAGACAAACACATAAATTTTTCTTCTTTTCATTTCTCTCTTATAAACGCATTATATATAGTTTCTAATTTGTGTATAAGCTTGTTTCCTTTTTCTTCTCTCGTTTTTATACATATATATATATACATACATACTTTAAATGGTAAAAAAAACAGTAAAAAAAAGAATAATTCTATAAATAATTTTAAATCATTTGTTAAGGAAAAATTTTCAAACAAAAAAAAAAAAAATCAAAAGAAAGAAATAATACAAATTTATGCAAAAGTGTCGAGGATGAAAATAAAAATTTTGCCTGGACGTATGTTGATGAATAATATTTAAAAGTTTGTGTGAATGTTTTTTGTATGAATGCGAGTGTGTATTCTTGAAGAGAGAGAGAGAGAGAGAAATTGGAGAGTATGTATGGGTGTGCCTGTGCGTATATGTTGAACTCAGCAGAGAATTTTAATTATTTTATTTAATATATGGTTTTAAAAACTAATTAAAGATACTTGACTTTAAAGCACACAAAAGCAACAAATGACACCAACAGCAATTGCTGCCTGCCTCTTTGTGTATCATCGCACAATACTTTTTGCCAAGAATTTTCTGCTGAGCTCTAGTGTGAGATATTTAATATTTCGTATAATTTATTTAAAACAAAATGTGTGTGTCTGATGATGAAAACATTGAATATTTTTTGTTTGACTTCGTATGTATGATTCATTGATTGTGAATTGATGATGAATGTGTATGGTTGTCTGTCTGTGTTACTTACCATTTTTATGATTGTGAAAGACTTAAATGCGCGCGTGCGTGCCTGTGTGATATTAAATCTAAGTGTATTTTATATAAATTTAAGTGAAAAACAAAGCAAATGAAAAAAAAAAACAAATTAAATAAAAAGGGTTTTAAACGGATTTTTAAAATTCTTGACGAATTAAAAACATTAAAACACACAAACGCGTTGCACATGACATTTTTGACGTTACGTTTTTGACACACAACCAAACAATAAACAACGATGACTCACGCGTACAAATTGTTAACATTTTAGAAAATACGAAAAACATGTGTAAAAAAAAAAACAACCAAAAAAAAAAGAAAACTAACAAAAAAAAAAAACGTTTATGAAACAATTAACACTTAAGACAATTTTTTACACTGTGTACGTTAAAGTTTTTGAAACAATTGCATACATACAAACCAACAAACAAACATACATTTACAGTTAAATGTTTTTGTTTTATTAATTTTTAATTCCAAAGATGACGCTTATATATTTTTTTATAGTACTACAAAACAAAAACGAACTACCACTTAATTGCGAGAGTTATAAACAAGCCAACAACATACAAAAAAAAAAAAAAAACAAAAAAATCGTTTCAAACAAAACAAGCAATAATACAACCAACTACCTTTGTGTAAACACTCAAGCTTAAAAAACTTATGAAAACTTAACGTAAACATTAACAGAAACTGAACATACACGCCAACCTACAATCTTTATATGAACGTACTTTTTTACAACCAAACTATTGAGATTTTTTTTCTTTATTTTTTTTTTTTTTTTTTTGAAAATGATAAAAACAAAAATATCATATTTTTTGCTACAAATTAAAAACAATTTTAATACGAAATACTTACATATAACTATTTAATACGTGTACAACACAAAGAATACGCCACTGTGGAACTATTACATTACATTACTTAATTAAGAACTTAACGTAGAACGTATATTGTATACAAACATATATATAGAGGATACGAACGCGACCTTATTAAACAAACAAACCACAAAAAAAACAAAAAAAAAAACAACAAAAAACACACACCTTGACTCTAGAATTATATAACCGTTTAAGATCTTTTCAAAAGAAAAAATCATTTAATTTATTTTCTACAGTTAGGAAACTTGTTCCAATTCAACCCGTGTTCCAACTAGCACACTCCTCTAATGTCAAACAACTGACTAACGAATCGGAGTTTAAACACGATCTGAGTTGGAACATGCTCTCCTAGTATTTAATTGAATGCTCTATGATTTTCTTTACTTCATTGTGTGCTTCATACTTCCGTTTTTTTTTTAATCTTTGAATTGAATAATCCTTTTTAAATATTGAACATTTCTTTTTTTTTTTAATTGACTTGTGTCTATCAGAAACTAAAGTAGGAGACTAGCACCTCTATTTCAGAATCCGTCGTAACAGTTACGAATTCGTTTTTACTTCCAACTGCAAATTCATAACTCTTATGATGAATTCTGGAATGCGGGTGTAAATCCTGATTAATACAGCTATTGGGCTACGTTTAATTAATTACTCTATGAATGTAGTTAAGTGGGTTTTATTTTACGATCGATCGGTCGATTTAGAATCCTAAATTAAAATAGATGGATTTATCTTGTTTCAGAATTACTTAAGATTTTTAGCACATCACAATTAAATGAATTAGAAAGCAGTAGGGTGAACTCATTTTTACTGTAAAACCCTTTCGAAATTTGTTTCTGCGTTCGCTCCATCCCCTGGATTGGAACTATTTGAGCTGAACACTCAATTAAATGCGGTCTTTAGATAGTTTGCTTCAAAAGTTTGTATTTTGAAAGGAAAAGAGCGCAGTCTCGGCCGTACCATATATGTTTTTCCGTTTATATTAAAAAGAAACAAAAATCGTCAAAAAAGTATAGGTTTATCTGAATATTGACTTAGATCATAAAGATGAATTAGTAAAATCTACATTAAAATCTTCACCGGTTTCAATTCAGACAAAAAGTTGATATTCTTACCCACCCATGAAAATAACATTTCACGCTATGTTTTTAACTGACCAATCATAGTCGTTGGCTTCCATTGACGTAATATTTATAATTGACCAATCATAAGCGTTTATTAGCATTCAGAGAGTAAAATTCGCTCAAATGCTCAACAGAAATACCAACTCTTTTAAAATGAACCCTACCATCATATTACTTAGCTTCTAATAGGCACAACACATTTTTCTTTTACAAGTATTTGTATCTTATCGCCTTAGTATTTGAATTTTCTGAGTGTGAAGATTTAGTTTGATTTAATCTTTTGCTGATGAAAGGTGAATTTGAATTTGTTAATTTAATTTTCATTTTTTATGTGTTTATCGCTGTGTTTTGATTCATGCATAAATTTCATTGTTTTTTTTTTATATTTTTTATTTATATGTTTGGAAACTTACATAGTGTTTGAGTGTGTGTGGTGTGCATCTCAAAATATGTGTGTGTACTTTTTGTATTTTGTTGTATATACTGAGTGTGTGTTTTATCTTTTTGCAAAAGGATTCAAGAGAAAATATGTGTTGACGCGTCACAAAAACCTACAACTGTCATTCAACACTCGCTGCATCATCTTCATTACTAAGCAAAAAGGATTTGGTTGACGCATGTAAGTTTCATTTCAAAAAAAAAAAAAAGTGTTATCTTTAAATTATAATTTTTTCCTACACCCCCCCCTCACCTTTTTGATCAAAATTTTTCTAACGTTTCGATTTTGTATTTTCAGGTGTGAAAATATTGGCGAGCGTTTGATTGTTAAATGATTGTGTTCTGTTTGTGTATATGTGCGTTGTGCCCTGCCTCCCCATCAGCATCCATGTATGATGTATACCTAACTAATTATAAATTAAAAAAAGAAAAAGTAAAAAAATAAAAGTGAGCTAGAAATATATACTTGTCGTTAGAAATTAAGTTAAATGCTATTGTTGCTGCTGCTGCTATCCTGCAGAATTGCTGATTTTGAGATGGTGTCATCATTCCATGTCTGTGTGACTGACTGATCGATTGAAGTGCCGTCGTCGTTGTCATCGATCTAATCGAACGTCGTCGTCGATCCAATCGAGAGCGTGCGTGCGTATCCAAATATCTAATTGAATTGATTGTAGTATTTATGAACGAATTTAGCCTTTAGTGTTTTTTTTTTTTTTTGTCTTTAGATCAAAATCGCTAGTACGTGTTTGTTAGTTAGGATTGAAATGTGTCTGTGATTTAAAGAGAAAGTTTCTTGCGAACTTGTACGAAACGAAAAAACTGATTTAACAATTATACTACTTATACTAACATTTAAGGACAATTTACACGAAAAACAATTTACACTAACCTACTACGATATTTTACAAGGACTAAAATAATGAGAATTTATTGATGATGATTACTTATATCAAAGTTTATGCAAGAAACTTTCTTCAACGCATTAATATCAATATTTTGTATGTAAGATGTAATATGATAATGATAATGGATGATGAAAACAAACGAATGATGATGATGATGTTGATGATGATGAGTTATGAGATAACATGAATTAAATAAGTTTTTAAGTTTTCTTTTAATTTTTTTTTGTTTGCCCCTCCTAAATCTTTGTGTGTAGAGTGTAGAGAGATTCGTGTGCAATCTTATTGGATATTATTTTTTTTTTTTTGTGCGTGTTTTAATCTAAATGCAATTCAATAATCTATTAAATGATTCTGTGTGCAACTAAAATCCTTCTTAGATTTTGTGTCTGCAAAAATGTGTATGCATAAAAAAATGACCAACATTTTTCTTATTTACTGCAAAAAAATTGCGAAAAAAAAATTGGCAACTTTTTGAGAATTTAAATGAAAATAGATATACAATAAATCTGTTGCACTTGTTAAATCAAGAAAATTTGAATATTTTCCCTCAAACAATTTTTTATATAAAAATCCAAACTAAATTTGAAAATAAAATAAAGCAAAGAAACAAAATTCCAGCAAATAATAAACAAGCATGTATTTTTATCTCTACTACTACTACTAACTAACTAAGAATAAAAATAATAATAATGATAATTTGTATTCACAAGTTGTAAGAAAACAAAACAAAAAAAAAAAAAAAAACAAAATTTTAATTTTGTATGACTGATAGTTTGTACGATTTTGTGTGTGAAATAAAATTTTCTTTCGACGCAAAAAAAAAAATCCATTGTTTTATTTTTACTTTTAATAGAGTCAAGCTTAATGCATTTATTGCGGTGCGTGTTAAGCTATCTTGAATTGGGCTAAATCGTGGCTTTTTGTGGTAGTTCTAAGATCCGAAGACAGCGTTGATTTGGTTCAACACAGAAAATGTAGAGTTATAAATTTGGTATAAATTAAAAGATTAAAATGATTGAGAACGGCTCCATGGAAGATTGCCCCAAACTGAAAATAAAAAATAACCCCGAAATTGGGCCATATTTTCATAACGAAATAAGGCCCCAATTATTAAAATGAAACGTTGCCCGAGAATGATGAAAAACACCCCGAAAATAAATGAAAAAAGACCCCAAAAAAATTAATGCATAAATGAAAAATGGTAAATCTGGCCAGTATTTCCAATATTTCTTCATTTGCCATTGTTTCTTCATAATCTGTTATGAAAACAGATCAAACATTTTTCTCTTATATAAATCATGTTCATCAGTACGAAGATAATTTGAAGTATCTAAAAGCAACAAACTCATATAAAATAATTTGAATCATAGTTAAACTGCCCAAATTTTATGTTTTTTAGATTTTTTTTTATTTGCTAAAGCCCTAACATAAAACTTTCGGGCTTTTAATAGATGATGATAAGCGTACCCACTTTGATCTGTACAGAAATTTTTGGAGACAACCTGAAAAAATACCAGATGTGAGTTTAAATTACAAATTCTGGAAACAGAACTCCAAATATCTTCGCTTCTTCTGCAAAATTTGAAAAGTGCATTTTAGGGCTTTAGTAAATTATGGTAGCGATATATGTATTTTGGGACCAATCCATCATTTTGAGGCCTATTTAATTTTGGGGTCTTCTCATGTTAAGGCCTAGTTTAATTCTGGGGCCTTTTTTCCTTTTGGAACATTTTTTTCATTTTGGGTTTTTTTTCATTTTGGGTTATTTTTTTCCCATTTTGGGGTATTTTTTTCATTTTGGGACCTCTTTTCATTTTGGGACCATCTTTCATTTTGGGGTCTTTTTCAATTTGAAGCCTTTTTTAATTTTATGGCCTTTTTCCATTTTTTATTTTGGGTACCTTTTTTAATTTTGGGGCCTTTTTTCATTTTGGAGCCTTTTTTTCATTTTGGGGCCTTTTTTTCATTTTGGGGCCTTTTTTCATTTTGATTTTGGGACCTTTTTTCATTTTGAGGTGCTTCTCATTTTGAGGCCTTTTTTAATTTTGATACCCTTTTTAATTTTGGAGCCTTTTTTAATTTTGGAGCCTTTTTTAATTTTGAGACCTTTTTTAATTTTGGGGCCTTTTTTACTTTTCATTTTTGGACCAAATTTTATATAGAGGTATAATGAAATATTACCACAAAATTCAAAATGAAAAGGGCTCCAAATTATGGAATGCCTTATTTCATTTTTGTTTGGGCCCACATTTGACTGACAATTTTGAGTTGATTTTTTATGAAAAATAAGTTAAACTCAGTTGCGTGGAAACATAGTGGTCTCCAAGTTTCCCGGCTTAAACGGCTTCTGGCAAAGAGATGTCAGGTAGTCCAATAATTGTCTCAAATATTTGAACTTTACTCATTACTTGTATATTTTTTATTTTTTTTATGAAATACCTACATTCTCAAATAATAAAGCAACATATTTTTTTTTTGATGAAGACAAATTGGTCACACTTTACAACACGCTCTTCGGTTTATTTCCTATCGGGTCCAAAGGGTTGTTTTGTTGCTTCCGGGAATCACGATTCATGTGTCGAAAGCACCGGTTTTTTTTTATTATCATGAGTTCTAGTGCAGTTATAAGATTTGTATCTTGTAGTGCTAAACTTTGAAACGATTAAATAAATAAAATTAAAAAAGCCCTCCCCCTGGAGCCGCCAGTGAACGGATTTACTTGTTTCTTGTGTCTTCAAGAGTTTTACCAAACAAACAATTTTTATTCACTACAATGAAATAATTCTTTATTACTCTAATCCCATTTACAATTATCCACTCTAATAAATGTGTGAATTTGGCCTAGTTTACATATACGTATGTAAATCAATCAACCATTATTCTTAGTCAATATTAGTAAATAAATTAAATAGATAAATAAATGTAAAAAAGTCGTTTTTAAAGATTTGCCTTAGTCACAGAGGAAGGAAGCAATAAAATCTGCTTATCTATTAATTTCTGCACATCGCTTTTACTCAAATTCAAGTCACTGAGTATTGAAAGGGTATCCCCAACAGCGTTTTTATCATTTCTCAGAGGTTTAATCTCACCCGGTGTTCTACTTAAACGTGGTGCTGGCTTAGGCACCACAACATCATCTATCACTTGAAAACTCTCTCGTTCGCTATTATGCTGATGTAGCATCACGTCTTGCCATTCCACCACCGGATAAACACAAGCATCAACATCTTCAAATATTTCAGACCACTCAGTTTGTGTCTTTGTGCTAAAAACTTGCCGAACCGCCTCCTTAGCCACTGCCTTTTCTTGCTCATCGAATAAAAACTGTGAAAGTTCTGGTAAGCCTAAATGTTTTTTAAATATTTCAAAGAATTGTGGTTCTAAAGCACCAACTGACATAAATTTTCCATCTTTTGTTTTGTAGGTATCATAAAAATAGGTACCGCTGTCTAAACTATTAGTACCACGTTCTTGGCCACTCCAAATTGGCAATGAGCGTGACATAAACAGCCAGCTTGCAACATAAGCAGCACCATCAATCATGGCGGCATCAACCACCTGACCACGCCCGGAATGATGTCGCTCCAGCAATGCTAAGCATATACCAAGTGCACACATGAGACCACCACCAGCAAAGTCAGCCAGTAAGTTAATTGGTGGCGTAGGATTTGCATCACGACGTCCTAACATGGAGAGCACGCCTGAAATAGCTGCATAATTAATATCGTGTCCGGCTCGTGCTGCTAGGGGTCCCTTTTGCCCGAAACCAGTGAGCCGTGCATATATCAGACGTGGCTGCTCTTTGCATAGCAAATCTGGACCAAGATTTAATTTTTCCATTACACCTGGACGAAAAGGTTCAATGAGCACATCATATTTTGCAGTCAACTGACGTACGAGCTGTTGGCCCTCGGGATGTTTTAAATTGACGGCAAGCGTGCGTTTGCCATGCGGTAGGACATCCAAGTAATTCTCGGGCACCTGAAGAGTTAAGGTATGTAAAAACTACTTGATAGTTAAAAAGTAAATATTTTTAGCTCATATTATACCTTATCAATTCGTGTCACTGTTGCACCAAAATCTGCCAGGATCTTACCGCAAAACGGTCCAGGCGCCAATCCAACAAATTCTAATACTTTGAGTCCTTTTAGTGCCATATTCCACCACTTTTCCACCGCTTAGACTTTGTCACTAAATTTGAACTTTGTCTTACTATGATAAGCAGCCACACAGCTCCATGGTCTTTATTGAAAACTAGCAAAAAAAAAAAAAAAATGTAATCAAATAAAAAACACAAAGCGCACGAGCTAACGAAAGTAATGAGCAAAACAAGAATTGAGAAAAAATACTGAATAAATGAATCCAATTGTAAAAATATACAAATTTGTGAATGCAACGCTGCTGTTATATTTGACCAAATGCTTGTATGAATTTCAAGCGGGTTTATTATAGAGGTGATTTGGATCTCGTACCCAAGCTCTCCCCCCATAGTTTCATTATCATCAGAAAAACTACATGCCCATTAAAATTTGAATCTAAAACGCGTGTAATCGTTACAAAAAGAGAAACATCTATTTACATACTAATGACTTTATTATACATTAATAAATTTTTGGTAAAAATATTTTCTGCAAATAATCTCCTAATTTAATTAAGAAGTTAATTCTAAAATATCTTCGTCAATTCCTCCAGACGTAAGCATCTGCGATATAACTCTTGGCGGCTATTGCAAACAGTTTCATCTAGCAGCATTAGCTCGAGCACAGAATGAATGCGCTGCAGGTCGTGACGGATATGAAAATCGTTCGGTGTAAATGTATCAAAAAGTAATAACTTGGAAGACGTTCCCTTTCCGTTTGTTATAGTTGTTGCATCTAATCGACGTTGCACTATAAATTCGAGCAATTCCAAAAAATCGAGGTAGTTGATGCCAAAATTGGCGCGCAACATCAATTGACAATGCTCTTCAAAATTATCCATTTGGCGGCAATCTGCAATTTCGCCTTTAACTTTACTCATATTCACAAATAAATTGCGCCAAATGTGATGCACATTGCAAGCGTTAAACCAATTGTGATTAACCGAAATGGTATCACTACAGTTGTATACTTGATGGTACCAACCGGAGGGCACAAATACAGCCTCATTTTCACCTTGGAGCAACGTATAAAAATGCACCCGGTTATCGTTTAACAGTAACTCGTTAATGGTGTATGGGAGATTACCCAAATGGTCAGCAAGTTTCAATTCTTCGCCGGGCGGTAAAAAAATCCATTTCTTGCAGCCCATAATATTAGTTGACCAGCTGAACGAACCAAATACGTCTGCATGAAAAGGTGTCCTACATATAGAGAGAGAGAAATTTTATAATTTGGTTTCCACATTTAATCATACACTTTCGCTACTACCAAGTGTCTTTCGGCCCCATATACACGAATCGATAATCATCACGGCCGGTGTTCACCAAGTGCTCGTTAAGCCAATCGGACGCAAACTGCTTAGGAACATGATAAAAATCATAATCAGACATTTTGGCTTTCAGATGCCAGTCTTTGAGGTAGAGATGTTTGGTGGGAACATCATGCGCATTTCTGTTACTATCTTCTTCGACAGACGTTTTCGTCTCATTGACGCATTTTGCCTTCCAGTAATCGATGAAATCGTGAAATGTCATTTCGTATTTAACACAACTGATTGGACTTTGTGTGGAACAATCGGTCACTGGTACGCGGCAATCGCTAAGTTTTTCCTTGAGGTAGTCAAAATTAACGGCAGTATTTGTTATTTGTAGGCGGTTTTCATTTTCTGTCATCACAGAAGATTGTGGTATCGTCCAGTAGTGACGGCAGTCCCACTCATTTGAGACGCCAGTCAGTACAACTGGACAGTTGGTGTCCATATAGTTCCAATAGAAATCATTATAGCTGAGTTCTGATACGATATGTTTATTTATAGGGGGATGCGTTTTGATTTGGTTTGTTTGCGGTTGCAAATTGAGCACTTCCACTTCCGCCGTATCCATTTGGTGTTTGACTTGAGCAATTACTGCCCAGGCTCCGTTCTTCAATAGGTTCGATCATGCAGCTATTATGTCACACACACGAAAATTAATACAGATTACGTTTTTTTAACAAACAAAAATAAGAATTACAACAAAATAAAATTAACTAGCTTTTTTCCTTCAACCCAATCAGTTTTTTTTTCTTGTTGTCCAAATTTTTAGCACGGTTGTATTCTGTGGTATCATAGAATGTGATAGTAAAGGAAAATGATACAGGGTCAGGAATGCGAAAAGATATTAAAAATAGCTATAGTTGAGAAGTCAGAGCAAAATATCATTTTGACGTAAAAGCTCTAATCGAAATTATTTCTTTTAACCAATCCAAAATTTTTTTCATTTCATTCAGTGTCTAAGCTGTCTATCTCAAAAACCTGAGGTGATTCGTCGTTAAATGCAGAATAAGCTGAACTTTACAATTTTGAGTTGATTTCATTATCAATTACTAAAATTTAAAAATCTTTAAATGCTGAGACTAACAACATTACTCGAACTTTCAGCGATTTCTCTAAAATAGGATTCTTAGTCAAGTTTCACTCCCTTTCCGCCGCGGGTAGTGCTAATTTATTTTTTAAATCTTGTATTGAAATTATATATTTGTGTCCCGCATAAGTTTTCAGGATCTTAATCCGATCCTAACAGCTTCGCGTCACGTACAATATATGAAGAGGTTTGGATAAGTAGCCGTGGCGCCTCCCATATAATTCTAACGTTTTTTTCAAACCATTTACAGCATAGCACTGAAATTTGAGACAAGGACCTTAGGAAAAATGTGGATCGGATTGGAAAAGGGGCGCTTTCCATATAACTTACTTTTTTAGTACAGTAAAAGTACAGGAAGTTAATTTTTCGTTCTCTTAACACTTTTTGTTTTTGATTCATGACTAAGGATCAAAATGGATGAGATATTCATCGTCAAGCGATACACCCCTCCCTCCTTTAGGATTTGCTAGCGGAAGTCGTTTGGGAATCACAAGCCCACCAAATTTGCCCGTTCAGTAATACAAATTTAGCAATACAATTAATATTATGTGAAAACTGATATTATATGAAAATTTAAGTACAATATATGTGTCGTTCATGATAATATTCGTAGTGGTGTAACTCAATTTTCTTAGAATGTACAATTTTTGCGGAAAATTATCGAGTCTTTTTATATCTTTCATTATAAAGGTCGAACTAGTAACAGCTTGCTCCACATTGAACAGGATCCTCTCTATCAGTTGAGATGAACTATTAATAGTGCAAAGAAAAAAGATTTACTTGATCTTTTACCATTTATTCCACTAATTTATCACAATTATTATAAAAATCTTCCAATGGATATTATATGGATATAACCCGTTTATGTAAACAATCATCTGATGATGAACTTAAAAATAATTTGTGTTGAGGATCCAATGGTCGTATATATATGTATTTTAATCGAAACCTCTCCTCTTTTTTTTTACAACTTTCCAACTTTCAGTTCACTTTTCTTATTCCAATCTCTATTTCACTTCAACCCCAGAATACTAAAGGAAATTTATTGCTCTTTAATACTAGTGTTCGTCTGTGAGGAACCTTTGTAAAAAATCAAATTTATCTTTTTAAAACCTTCATATATGAAAAATAAAAAGCTTAAACTTATTACATAAGTTTACAGAACAAAAAAATAAGGTAAATTCAATTCATATTTTTAATTTTAACAAAAATAATCCACTTTAAAAATGAACACATTTTATATCTTCTGATTAAGAAATTCAATTCGTTGCACCTCACAGTCGAACCTTAGTATTCTAGGGTTAACATTGAAGTAATTTCAAACAAATATGTAGATATATGTTAATTTTTTTCTACTAAATTTTGACATTTTCTACCATTAATTTATGATGACTTTTCTAAAATTTTGTTTATTATCTTGCAAGAAAAGTTTTTATACAATTAAAACAATATTTGACACTTGATAGTACAAAAACCAAATAAATAGAGTTACACCATTCTTATAATGAAAAATATTTACTGTAAACTAACGCACACTGAAATTTCCGATTGTGCGAAGGTTAAACATCTACTTCAAAAGCACTCAAGGGTCAAATGGGCTATAGTTGAAGAGGTATACTGACTGACGTAGAATTGTCCGAGACCTTCTGTCTGTATTCGTAATTATTTAAATAATAATAAATATATATATACAAAAATAAATATGTGAACGAGCTACTTTGCATTAAACGACAAATAAAAAAGTCTGAACAAAAAATAATAATGACTCAATTTTTATATACAACATGAATCAAAGTCGTTAACTTTAATTGCGAATTTACCGAAAAAAGTGCGATTGAATAGAAACATTTTATCTTAATTTATAACCAACAACAATATTTTTTTTTTACATAGAAGCTTTTAAAATGTAGTTGAAAACACTTAATATTAGATGCCCATGCATATGAACTTTTGAAACTTGTACATTGTATAATTGCTTAATACAATTACAAACCATGATAATACTATGTTTATATGGATGTACAATTATTTCATTATCGCTTTGATATATATATATATATATATATAAATATTTTATTTTTACTAGTGAATAAGGAACAAAATTGTTATTTACGTCAGAAAAAAATATATGTCGGGTCATATATATATATATTAATTTAATATAAAGTTGAAGAACAAATGGAGTTTATCAAGCCCTTAAAATTACCGGTTACGTCTTAAGCTGGCCTTATCTCAAAAATAAAACCAGATATTTATGATTTTTATGAAAAAGTGATCCAGAAAAGATCGAGTTTCAAACTCATATCTGCGATTTCTAGCTTCTAAAATATTTTCTATACAAAATTATCTACTAATATACGTTCAAATATTTATACATACATATTTATGTATGTATGTATGTAAATTTAGATGTGCCATGTTGACATTTCTCATATAACCAAATATAGTATTTTATTTTGTACATAAAAATTTTTAACGGAATTCACTTCACATTCTTCATAACAATCATGAAGATATTGCGATTGTTATTTGTATTTTTTGCAATAGTCACATAAATTTCCCATCTAAATTTCATGTGAAAAAGCATGATTCTTTAATTATTCTTTATGCATTTTACTCCCAAACGTTTTTAGTTGAAAGTACGGATCGAATTGAAATATTTATGATTGATTACAATCGGAAGTTACATAAGATCATTACTAATTGTACTATTTTTACTGGAAATTCGTAAAAGAGAGCAAAATGGGAAAGTAAATTGTCTTGTCTCCATGATAGTTTTTACCAAACTTTTACTGGATAAACTTCTACTGGTAAAAATAGCATAGCAAGTAAAGAAAATAACTGTTTTACTGCCAAACTGTAATGTTTGCCAAATATTTTTGAGAATTTGTTTAAAAATAAGATAAAGTACAAATGAAACTCCAATATGAGCGAATTTAACAACTTCCACCAAATTGGTTCTGTATGCTGCCTCTGCTAAATTAATTGAATTTTTTTTGCATTAACTAATTAATTTTAATTTTGGAAAAATTTTTTTTTTTTTTTTAAACAGGTAAAAAAGTAAGCTAACTAATTACTTACATTCACGCACTTTTTCAAATTATTCTTTTTTAAATTTTGTTACTAGCAAAATTGTATTTGCAAAGTACGTCAACAGAACTTTTTATTCACACGTAAGTTGCAAGCTTTCTTCTTCGTACTCATGCTCTTTCAATTGTTACTATCGTGTTCAAGCTGTTTTTAATTTACGATGCTAGTTTGTCAGATGGTTCCATAACCACATATAAGGCAATGTCCACAATCACTGATCGCTTGGTGTCTTTTCCAAAGGCTATCGGAAATCGTACTCTTATCGGAGCTCAACATGGCACAATGATTTTGTTGCTTTGAAAATGAGCCAAAAATAAAGTGCGACTTCGTTACGTCAAGCAAATGCATACAATCATACGCCATGGACATGTTTGGCGAACATGTTGTAGCAAGCAAACAGGCTTTCACCTCACACAACATCAGTGCATGAAATGTCAAACTTCATGCATTTTATTACAAAAGCAAATTTTGTCCAGATGAAAACTATGGGCCAGTGATTAATAAACAAAAACTATGTACCAACAACTATTCGCCACACTCCGTGCAAAAAACATTTAGATGTGCCTTGCCAGTTGGAGAAAATACGCCAGAGAATAACTCACAATTATTCGGACAACCGATAAAAAAACACAAACCTGATATCGACTACGATGGATTTATTAAAGAAAATTTTTTGCCACTCTACTCGGTTGAATTTGAGATGATACAAAAAACATATGGTCTAAACCTGACAATAGAACAAAAAACGCAGTTGGATACAGTGTTGTTGAATCATGCTCAGCTATTCGACGAACCAACTTCTGCAACATCCTACGCCATTCACAAAATCAACTTAGAAGATCATCTTGTAATCTCAATGCCTCTGTATCGTCTATCACCGCAGCGTAAAGGCGAGCTCAAATTTGAAAACTTAACATTTATTCTATAATCTGAAGCCAGTAGTTACGCACTTGGGGGAGTTTTATTCCAGGGCAGCGCTCAAACGAACGCCCAATCGAATATGCTAGTAGAATATTATTAGCAGCGGAAGAAAGTAATGCGGCAATCGACGACGTCCAACTCGATTTAAGAGCGGTCATTCAGTCAGAAAATTTCTTTGCCGAAATCACTCTAGTTACTATAGCCGACACCTTGAAAGCCGCACGAGAATACGAAGAGAAACAACAAGAAACAATAAACAATGCCGAAATCAAAGTGACTTTAATATGGGAACCTAGGTTCTTGTTACCACTCATGTGCTCAGCAACTCCTTTAAAGGCGTAACAGTGAAATTTATACCTAAACGAGACGGCCCGTATGTAATCATCGAAAAAAGGGAATCCTACATCACTATTTATATTTTATTTTTCACTATAATATTTTATTTTTCATTTACAAATTGTAAGCATGCACTTTGTATATGCATACAAATGTTTTCCATTCATCGCAACATAGTGAATATGAAATTCTGTAAGTATGCAGCTCTACTATGGTTGTAGTTTTTTAACTATGTAATGTCTTTAATATTTTTATGAATCAATGAGAAGTTTCAACAGTAATAATTAATTTAATGTTGTACTACTTATTTTGTTTTTAACGATATTATCGTAATAAATTAGTTATCCACCAATTATTTGCTCGCGTTATTCATTTACACATTTGTGCAGTGAAACGACTATATTCCTCGTATTGCACTTGGCAAGCTCGTGCATTGTTTGTTTACGCTGCTGAAATGCAAAAAATCGCATGAGATTAATCTCACCGTCTAAGAGCTGACTTATTTCAAAAATAATGAAAAACTCGGGAAATTTTTGAAGATAATTGTGGGAACGCGTGCAAAACAATAAGATTTAAAAATATTTAGGTAATTAACAATAAGCAAACAAAATTCTATTAATTTTGCAAATTTTTTAAATTAAATTCGCTTATATAAGAGTTGCATTTGTAATTTTTCTTATTTTTAAACGAATTTCTAAATATATTTTACAAAAATGAAGAATTACTTTGAAAGTTTGTTAGTCAAACAGGTGCTTTCTTTACTTGCTGTTTTTACTAGTAGAAATTTATCCAGTAAGTTAGGTAAAAACTACCATGGAGAGAAGATAATATACTCTCCCGTTTCGCTCTCTCTCTTTTTTTTTTTGCGTGCATACTCGTAACTAAAGAAACTGTTTTTAAATGACGTAACCACTGTCAGTATGACAAAAGAAAGTCTTTTTGGTGGCAAGTATTAAATCTTATTTGGTGTGGCCCATACACAACGTACATATACGTTGAAGAGCCTTATGGACCAGAACTTTTAGTCCAGCGTAGGCCAAAGACTTGCACGCAGGCAAATGAGCGTAAGAAATTTCACACGTACAGAGCTCATTTCCCAATCGATCGTTGTGTATGTATAGGTGGCCACCACTGCTTTAGTCTATGAGCATAACATTGAAATTATTAGAAGTAATTTAAGATAATTGAGAATTATTTGTTCATTTTTCTGTCGTTGTTTTCGTTTCTTAAGTGAAATATTTGGAATATTCTTACATTTGATTAATTATGATAAAGAAACTTTTTACGTATTTACTTACATGTTTAATTTTTTTCTTTTTTCGTGATTGTTAAACTAAACTTCTAACGTCAGGCGATGTAGAGAATTCGACAGATGTTTTATGGTATAAAAATACTTTTTTTTTATTAAAATATAACCCTAAAAGTATGCAATGTTTTTATTATTTTGATATTTTTTAATAGGTGTATAACTATGAAATGCGGGGTTTTTGCTTAAAAAAGGCATTTGTTTAATTAAAAAAATGAATGAACTCAATAATCAAAATATTGGCCATCGTTTCTAGCAATTAATTTATGGCTTTCGTCCCAGTATCACTTCTCGGGCGGGGCCGAGGATTGTTATATTGAAAAATGATTATTGTATCCTTGGACATATTCTGGTTGTTTTTCCTTCAATATTTGGTTCAATTTAATCAGTTGTTGTCGGTATCGTTCAGCAGTAATCGTTTTACCAGTTCATAGAAGACAATTCCCATCTTCGAATTATTTCTATGGGCCTCCACGGCCTTTGTTATTGACGTCACAATCACCACTTTCAAATCATCGTTCACGGTTAACTTTGACTTGGAGCATGTTCACTACAAGCCTCTACCAACAATCGATAACCTTCGGCAGCCGTTTTCTTCAAATCAAAGAAGGTTATTCAACTTTTTGTTTGTCTAATCGCAACCTATGACATACTGGATATTATTGACAAATGTTTACTCTCCAAAACGCCATATTAATTATCCGCGACACAAAGCATACGTAACGGACTATCTGTTAGTTAAAACCGCACTTCATAGTTATACATCTATTATGTAATTACAGTGGTTGTCCATAGATACTTTAAATAAAGTGATGTAGTGTCTGTTAAATTTTCGTACCACCCTGTGAAGTTTAGAGGTTCCTACCCTGTCAGGGCTCCGAACGCCCCCGTGTAGAGTTTGTATTAATAATACTGAATTTTTATTTCGGTACGAATAAGAAAAATATTTTGGGCCCCCGAAATTTGTTTTTGTTATTCATATCAACTACACTTACTTTGATTCGAATAAATAAAATCACTTTTTGCTTTTCTTTTTTTTAAAGTGATCAATATTTGATAAAAATTACAGCTGGAGCAAAATAATAATAGTACGATCATCGGTTAAAAAAGCTTTAGCTACAATATTCGGAATATAGTAGACAGTACAAAATGTTGGGTATTCTGCAGAAACGAAACGCCATTTCGACGAAATTTTTCACAGATAAAGATGTCACGTTTTTAGCACGTCTGAGTTTTTTTACTGCAGAAATTTAATTTGAGCTCGGCTTTCGGTTGCAAAATTTGGAAACTATATTAAAATTCTATTGAAATAACTAAAAACTAATAACTGAATTTTAAATTGTTGTATAGTCTTGCTTACAAAAAATCTACCTAAAAATTAGCGTGAATTAAATAAGTGAAGGAGATATGACGTTATGCGCTGATATGAATCTCAAATACAATCAGGCAGGCATGCTGATCTTGATTGTTAGTCGCTGAAGCATATCACAAAAAAGGGTCAATGTTAAGATTTAATTTCAACAAAACTTTTAAAACTCATTGTAAATCTTCCGCATTTACTTTGCATTAAGTTTTTAAATTGGAAACGTCGACCATCATAAATATGAATAAAGTAAAACTGGAGTAAAGAACAAATGAATGTATTTCTTTAATGTAAGCAAAATTTTTCTACATATTTAAACGCTAATTTTTTACAAAATTATTAATGGCTCAAAAAAAAGGGGAACCACCGAGTTCTGCTAATGTTAATGCACGTTTATTTGTCATGTTTTCCTAGTTATTATTCAAATGTTTCACCATTTAATAGAATAAAGCTTAGGTCTGATTTCATAGGATTTTTTTTTATTTTGAAAATAAAAGAAAAATGCCCGCTTACCAGCCTGTACCATAAAAATTCATATTTTTGTTGATTTTTAAAATACTGCGTAGTATATCATATATTTGGAGAGGGAGTGAGCCTCTGGGCCTCAATCTGTAACTTATTTGGGGAATAAGTTCTCTTTTGAAAAATACGTGATTTACATCAAGTCTGGTTTGTATTTTGCGTGGGCACTGTAAACTTGGAAATCTGAGTTAAGTTCAATATGCAGGTTCTAAAGTGAGAAAGAGGAATAATCAGAATACCCCTATTCACAACTTGGTGCAAATGGTCTTGCATCATTGCAAATTCAAAATATTTCTGCTATCACAACAACAAATATGGGATATGACATAAAAATTAGAATTTGCAAAGATGCAAGACCATTTCATGAATAGGGCTAATATATTTTAGGGTTTATATATAAGTCTGGACTGGTAAAAAGTGCCATGTTTGCATAGTTCAGCCTACAGATCAAGGTACAATTAAGAATGACCTCTCTACCTATATAAGTGTGAAGAAACAAGATGGTGAAAGGTTCTGAGATAATTATAAACTCTTTCTCACAAATTTAAAAATAAATTGTACGCCATAAACTAATCGGAAAATGTTTTTTACTAGAAATTTTTGAATCCTCAAAAACTAATCTTATGAATCACTCCAGGGTCAGGGGAAATACATTTTTCCCACCTCTTAAATTCTATAAGTCTCCTGTAAAGGAAATAAAAAAATAAAAAGAAGCAAAATCACAACAAAGCAAATGTGTGTTGTGTTGCAAACAAAAAAAGCTATGCTTTACAAAGAACGAGTTTGAATGAGAGAACAAACTGATGTCACTAAACCAGTCAGCTATACTATGGTGAGCGAAATTTTGGGAGTTAAGTGATTAGTTTGAGTGATAATAACAAGTGAAACAAGTTCCCTCTCATTCATAAATATCGCATTTACTTGCAAAACTTGTTGAGAACTGTGCGATCAGTTAAGTAGAGCGGTCGGTTGATTGAAGAGTTCCAGTTGGTTTGAGCCGTTGTCGCTACGAGTAGCAACGTAAATAATTCAATAATAATTAAGCTGTAGTCGCGAATATAAGTGTACATAAAAAAAAATATACTTAATATAAAATTAAAATCAGCAGAAGAACGAACACACTAACTAAAAGTGCTCAACACAATTCGAATTAGTTTGCTGAATGAATTCACTGAATTCAGTTATTGTTTCTGCGATGGGACGCTTTGGAATATTAATATTGTTGTTCTTGGCTTCATACGTCAGTGCACTCGCCCAGTCTGATGATAATAGATACTGGAAAAACCCGCCAGTGTCGAGTCATGCAAATACGATGAGAAGTACTAAAATTACAGCACCGCTCTGTGGTGTTGATTTTACCAGCAATAATAATGAAAATTATAACAATGATGATGATAATTTATCTACAGTGGGTGTGCAATCAACGTCTAGTCAACCTCTAGTAGAAGAACGGATACGGGTTAATCAACAGCAACAAACATCACAACAGCCACACAATTTTGATGAAAGAGTTTCCAATTCAATAGCAAGTTCAATTTTGCAATTCGCTCTCAATCTTGGACAAGAATTGAGCAGAGCGAATGTATATCAAAGCACGAGTGAGGTGTTCTCTCCTTTGAGTTTAATGTCGGCGCTTGCTATGCTGCTGCTCGGTGCCAAGGGCAACAGTTATCAGGAGTTATCAAGAATATTTCTTCTAGATTCGCATCTTTTAGCGAATCGTGATGCGTTCCATCAAGAATTTGCTTGGTTACTTGACGATATACAACAGCATCCCAATGCAACTTCAACACGTTTACGTAAACCAGCAGATTGGCGAAACACAATAAAAAAAACTAATATTCGTATTGCCACTAGGAATAGTAAACCAAATGATCAAATTGTTAAGGTGGCCAATGGATTATTCGCGCAGAGTGGCTACAGCATAAATGTTAACTATAGGTAAGAATAATCAATACATTTCAAATAATTGAAAAACAGAATTTGAACAAAAAAAACTTGGGTTAATTTTTAATTACATGCTATATATGTACACTGGTGGTCACATAATTAAGTCACTAGGACAATATTCTGTGCGGAGTTTAAAAAAGTGGCTGTATTAGTATTTTACGAATTATTTATAACGTCATTTTACGATACCATTACTAGCATTAAAAAAAAGAGTGACGTTTTTTTTGGCGCGCAGTCGGCAATATTTGAGAAGGAGTAAGAGTTAACATAAATGAGTACTTATATATTCTTTCGCAATTAATTTGACTTATATAAATAAGAGACTCGCTCCCTCGATGAGCAAGATCATTTGTAAAACTTTCCCGAACCTGGAGAGTATTACAAAGATCATGGAAGCGCTGGCTTTTTCAAATGGAAAAGTGATCAATACGATAAGATTGGTTGGAGTAGCTGCCTAGAGGCACACTTAGGCCTGAACGGCCCATTGTGATAAATAAGATACTACAAAAAAACTCAAATCTTTTCACAATATATCACTCAAAAAGACGCTTTAAGCGAAGCGAGCGCTTTCTCAACTACCTAAGATCACAAACAAAAAAATATTTGGACGAATAGTCAGACGTACCCAGCATTAAAAAAAAATTGCGCAGCGCGTTCTATTCGCTAAACGATACCTCCACCTGGACCAGCATTTCTGGAAAACGATTGTTTGGAGCGATGAATCCAAATTTAATGTGTTTGGGTACGATGGAAGGGCCTTTGTTAGCAGTCCATCAAATAATAAACTGTACCCAAAATGTACTAAAAAACTAATGGTATGGTGGAGTTTCACTTCATCTAGAGTTGGTCCAAGTATTTAAATCGGTGAACATTTATCTTTGGGTTGGATCTTTCTGCATAACAACGACCCGAAGCACACATCTCGGCCCATTAAGTCTTGACTAAATGAAAACCAAATCTAAATTCTCAAGTGGCCAGCACAAAGTCTTATTTTAAACCCCATTGAAAATTTATGGAATGTGTTAAACAGGGCCGTTTATTCATTCAGGAGGAATGGAATAAAATCACTGCGACCCATTGCGCAGTACTAGTCGAAACATTGCCGAATAGATGTGCAGAAACCATCGTATGACTTAATTGTATGTCCACAAGTGTATGTATGTATGTGCGTAGATAATTAAATTATCTTTTAATTGATCACAAAAGCCCAGTAGAGAAAATAATAGCGTAATTACTTCCCAGAAGAATTAATTAAAATGTAAAAAAGTTGCCTAGAATATGTATATAATTTTGAATCGAACTGTAATGTATCGAGGAGTAAATTAGTAATGCTACAGTGTGATTATTGAGCTGTTTATGATTCATTTTACGTTTGTTAAGCGGCATACTACATTGTTAAATTTGAGTTGTGAAACTTTTGTGATAACTGTGGTTGTTACGATTGTTAAAAAGTAAAAAGAAAGTTTTAAAGTACACAAAAAAAAAAAATAACTCCAAAGATTATGGGCGATATCGATGTATATTATTTGAACACAAATGAATTAAGCAAATTTTATTTTATTCCTTATACTATAAAATTTATTGATAAGAAAGTAAAGAAATAATTACAATTGCCACTTGATCTACCAAACTCAAAGTGTGTAAGTTTATCTAAATTTATATGAAATTTGGCAGTAAGTTTACGTGTTTATACAGTTTAGAAAGTTTACGAGGCATTTACGAGTTTACAGGAATCCGACTAATATGCTCAATTAAATGGTGGCCGCTCAAGATAATTTTTGTTGACGTCATGTGGCAGTGAGGTCTTCGAAATGCGACAAATATGACGTGCTATAACAAGGGCAGCTTATCTGTTAGTGGAAAGAGCCGTTGCTTACGTAATACAACTCACAAGAGGCCTGAAAATTGTTTACGTTTAGCTTTTAAAGCCACCACTATCAGGAAGGCCATAAAATTTGTACGATGTGTTAAAAGAAAAGCAGCTTCTGGAAGAACCTAGATTGGATCTAAAAGATGAAGTCTTTATACAAATTTGTTTATTGGAAATACGACAAATGCCAACCATTATTAATCGCATGTGACAAATCTAAATTATATTTTTGCTTTAATTTAAAATTACAAAATTGAAATTATTCAAAACTATACATTAAGTTCAAATTAAAAAAATTAATTTAAAAAATGTTTTTTTCCAGAAATGTTATCACATCAGTTTATGGCTCGGAATTAGTGGAACTGGATTTCCAAGGAAGATCTAGCGATGCACGCGATTACATTAATCAATGGGTTAAGGTTAAAACATTCGACAAAATACCAAAAATTATCACTGATGATATTTCCAAATCCACCAATGTAATACTTGCCAGCGTACTTTATTTCAAGGGTTTCTGGGAGAATTCCTTCTTCGACAGAGGAACAGTTTTAGATAACTTTTTTCCGGATGGATTGGACCGTCAACCGATTCAAGTCCAAATGATGTCAACTGGAGGTGTTTTTCCCTTCTACAATTCTATAGATAACGATTGTCGTATAATTGGTTTGCCATACAAGGGTAATCTAACTACCATGTATATAATACAGCCAAATTATTCTACACGCGAACGACTCAATTGGTTGCAATCCGCTTTAAATGCAGCGAAGATCGAAGACATGATCTCAAAAATGGAAAGGAAAACTGCAGTATTGGCTTTTCCAAAAATGCACTTAATTCGTAGCGTTAATATGAAAAATCTGCTAACACGTTTCGGCATAAATGATATATTCAATAAAGTCAGAAGTGATTTGTCATTAATTGGAGGAGTACACAATATTGGAGTGCCAGTACCTGCAGCACCCAGCAGGAGTAATGTGATTCTAGATAGATTTAATGAACCAGCGCACATTTTCCCACAGAACCAGCAACAAACAACATTCAATTTGCCTCTCGCTGAAAAATCGACACAATATCCTTCAGAATCTGGCTCATCTATTTTTTCAAGCTCAAACTCAAGAAAACGCCGGGCGACGAATTATGATCTCTCAGCTGATTATAGTGCACAAGCATTGCATAATCTTGAGACAGAGCGAAATAGAGGAAATTATTTAAAATCAGACTTTTTTGTAGATGATATTGTGCATAAAGTTGATGTTGAAATTAATGAGCAAGGCACCGAAGCTGCTGCTGCCACGATGACTTATTTGAGGCGGTCTGGAACCGATGTTGTTTTTCGTGCTGAGACACCGTTCTTAATATTAATACGACATGATCCCACTAAGGTGGTACTATTCTATGCCATAATCAATGAGCCGCAGTAATAAATAACACTTTATATTATCATATAATACTATGTGTTAAAATATCGGAGTTCTTCATATATCTACTACTTAATTAAATTTACTATTTTAACAATTATTTAATCTTTTGTTTAATCAAAATTTCTATACGCTTCTTTGAACATTAAGTGATGCAAGATTTTATATTATTTTATATGTATTTATATGACATTATAAAGACCTTAAATTGCAATTGAATTTAGTTTTATACGTTTGCTTTTAATATTTTTATTTTGTATACACATTCCACATGAAATTTTACAAAATAAAAAACAACCCTTTATGTTTATTACATATTTAAAGATGTTTATTTAAATGTTTTCTCGGTATTACCAAAGTTATAATTGATTGGCTTCCAGTTTTAATTCCAGTTTTCAATGCAAGTTTAAATTCAATTTGGGAGTATCCCATGTTTTGCGGTTTAAACTTAGCACAGCGTTTATATAATTAATGGCTAAATTTAATCTTGTGCCGAAAACTTGATCTGTGTTTTCACAACTCACAGTGTTAAGAGAAAAAGAAATTTCTTATTGAAGAATTTCGAAAATTTGCATTTAGGCTTTTAGGTAAACGTTCCTTTACGAATGCTATTGCATAGAATTTCGTTTATTTATACTATATTCCATCAGTCAATTATTGCCATAAATTGTTATTCGCGTCACGTTTCCTCCCATTTTCCCTGTTTATGTCCCGCTTAATGGCATTCTCCATTAATTGATTGGATAGTTTAATCTTGTGACACCGGCGTGCACTCTTAGAATTGTTTGAAAAAACAAAAATGTATAGTTTTGTAAAGAATATGAATATAGTTTGTAGATATACCTAAAACAATAATTTTTTGATAAATAATTTGATATATTGACGATTTGAAAAAAAAAAAAAATTAGAAATAAATTTTACACATATTTTTGTTTATAACTTTTTTGAGTGTTAAATTTAGGTTTATCTTGAACATAATTCAATTATATTTAATATAAAAAAACTCATATTAATGCCTCAAGAATTTTTTGAGTTATGTTGCACGACAGTTTCAAAAACATGACTGCTGTACCACTTTCCGTTAAGCCATACATCGGTAACTTTCAATAGAGTGCGAATTTAAAAAAATTCGTTAGCACACATATTTTAGAGACGTTACAGAAGCGTTTTTTTTGACCCGTTATACCAGGCGATACCCTCCCTTAATGGCACCAAGAGATATGCATTTTGGTAAGCTCAGTCGAAAAATACTGTATTATTTTACAAATGTTTTCAACAGTCTTTTAAAATGCAACCATGTCTGAACTTTTCTGATCAGTGTTGCATTTGACGTATGCTGTATTCAGCCTTTTTTTTATTTTCATTTACTTGTTATCAATTACTAGTTTTTTTTCCTTCATTTGCATTCATATATAAACACCTGGATTTCTAATAATTTTACAACTTTACAGTAATACTGCGCCAGGCAAGGAAAGCTAAAAATGAGTAAGTCACGATCTCAATGACATTACATACAATAAAACTAGTGAACTTTGACCAACCAAATCAAATTCTAATTTTTGCTTAGGTTATATGCCAGATTCTGATAGTGAAGATGAATTACCACCGGGATGGGAGGAAAAAGCAACAGATGATGGACTTGTGTGCTACACGAAGTAATATATATGCAAATTAAAATGTGAATCTATTATAAAGAAAATACTCTTGTTTGAATGCAGCCAACAGAGTATGCAGACACAGTGGACACATCCACGTACCGGACGCAATAAGCGTATTCCCGCCGAGCTGCCCATTGGTTGGGAGAAATCAATTGATGAGAATACAAGTCGTGCTGTTTTTCACAATAAAACCACAAACCAATCAACTTATGTAGATCCACGTTTGGCTTTTGCTGTTGAGGAGGCTCCTATGAATATCTCTCAAGTACGGCAACGTTTCGATGCCTCGAGCACTGCCCTACAAGTGCTGCATGGCAAGGATCTTAATGGCCGTGTTGCTTTGATTACAGGCGCAAATTGTGGTATTGGTTATGAAACAGCACGCTCATTGGCTTTACACGGTTGTGAAGTGATTTTTGCATGCCGCAATCGTGCCACAACTGAAGAAGCTATTGAACGCATTGTTAAGGAGAAACCGGCTGCTAAGAATCGCTGTCGATTTGTCGAACTTGATTTGGCTGCGTTTAAATCTGTGTTCAAGTTCGTCGATGAAATCAAAAGGACTGTAAAGTAATTATACAGATGTGTTTGGATTATGGTAGTAGGATTTCATATGAATCGATTTCTTTAATTATTCATAGGCATATTGATTTTCTTATATTGAATGCTGGTGTATTTGGCTTGCCATATTCCAAAACTGAAGAGGATCTCGAAACTACATTTCAAGTATCACATTTATCACATTTCTACCTAACGTTGCAGTTGGAAGCACTCTACGATCACACTACACGTATTGTGGTGCTTTCATCAGAATCACACAGGTAATTTATAGAAATGTACGCAAATTATATTTGCTTATATTTCATAATTTCATATATGAGGCTTTGAAATGCGATGTCCCTAATGATATTTTTGTCTACCTACACAATATTTCGTGATTTGAAAGTTTCTATATTTATGCCGTAATTTATTATTGTTTTATCTATTGATTTTATATTTGATAATAGTTTTTTATCATATCAATCATATGCAAAAATAGCATAATCTAAGATTACGGCAATTCGACTGAAGATAACATATCAATCAGGTTTACAAGTAAACATTTCCATTACATTTATATGTACTCTCTGTAAAAAAAAACCCAAGTGCATAATGTGTTTTGATATTGCTTTTTTAATTAACCCTAGTATGACTTAAAAAGCTTTCGTATATTTATTTTTGCCATATAAAAATAATATGTGTATAAGTGAAAAATGTTTACGCCGTACTTTAAGGAATGGTAAGCCAAGTAATAGACTTCAGATTTTATGGACTGACACACACAAATAAACTCCATCAAAATCTGTGAATACAAAATCTGATAAATTGTTTTTAAATTTTGAGCCGAATAGAAATTGGACTAACAAAAGAGAAATAAAACTAAAAGAGTTGATTCTAGTGTAGGTAAAAAAGGGCTTCTTGGTCGTTTCCTTTTCCGACAAACAATAACTACAGACTTTTTCTTAACAAAAGCCCAAATAAAGAATGTTGTTTTGTTTTAGCAACCAAAAAGAAAAAACAAAAAACTCTTAAAATCAAATAACAATAATTATCAGGCAGACATAAAGAGGGAAAAAACAACAACTGCACTAGCACAACATATGTTAGAAAAACACCACACTGCAAATTTTAAACAAGTACAAATACTGGACAGAGAAAAAAGAGAGAGCACAAGATACACACTAGAGAGCCTACATATACAGAAAAAACTAAGAAAAACGATGAATACCAAAGAAGACAAAGACAATATAAGCTGCAGCTACAGTGTGGCAATCCATAATATTCGGCGTTAAAAAATGTTACGTGTTTTGTAAAGAATTTTTTTCGTGTTTTTTTGTCTTTTGTTAATTAAGGACTATATTTTATTTTATTTAATTTAATTACTTGACTGAATGTTTTACCAATAGTATTTACTGTAAGTGTTAAAATGTTATGATATCTTTGTAATAATTATAGTTTTTTAAAAATATGTAAATTTTTCTCAAAAAACAGATAAATAAATAAAAATCCCCTGAAGAAGGCCTAAAATTTGCGCCGAAACGTTGGGAAAAAAGTATGAAATAGTTAACTATTTGCGTATGAAAATTTCGACCAAAAAGCCTGTCATTATAATCTCGTTAACAATACATAAATTGGTCTAATAGAAAATTAAAAATAATTATTTCAATTGATCCTGAAAGTATGCTTCTCGAAAAATCCAAAGAAATGTAAAACTTTGCACAGTGAAGTCGAAAATAATAAGGCGCTGGAAAACGTCAAAGTTATTTGAAAAATCGGTAAAAAAAATTTTGAATTTTTTTTTTTTGGCTAAATTTTAGCAAATTTGAATTTTGAAAAAAAAAAATTGCCAATAGCCATTCTAGAAACGCAATGTTCTAAATCTAGTAAAACCTCCAAAGCATTTTTTTTTTTTTTATCAATTTTGCTGTATAAATAATAACGAAAGAATTAAGAAAACAAGTAGAAAGCAAATGAAATTTGTGCCATTTTAATACCAATCATTACATATCTATCAAAGGTCTTTGTATATGGAAGAAGGTAATCTTATAAAATACCTTTCTTATTTTACCATTCAGAATGCCCATCCGCCCATAACTCGTAAACTATATAAAAGTTTACAAAAAATAAAAAAATTATGCGGGTCATGCAGCAAAAAGCAAATGAAATTTGTGCCATTTTAATACCAATCATTACATATCTATCAAAGATCTGTGTATATGGAAGAGGGTACTCTTATAAAATACCTTTCTTATTTTATATGAGTACCCTCTAGTTACCATTTAGAATGCCTATCCGTCCATAACTCGTAAACTATAGAAGAACGGGAAAAACTGTTTTTAACTTCTGCTTTTGATGCCCTGATTATGAATCTGAAGTTCGAATTTTTCCAGCATGTCAGATTTCTGATAAAAGTAGGATACTTGGGACCAAGTATCATTTTTCTTTTTGTTTTTTTCATGATATTGTAGCGGAACATACTAAGCTTTATAGTGATATTTTTGTTGTTGTCAGATATACCACTTTTAATTTGAATTTCATACGAATATACATATTTTTTTTGTGCGAATAATATACCGCTTTTAATTTATTTATATCGATTTTAACTTGTTTAACAACTTATAATGATAACACGAGTATCAAATTGAAAAATATTCAGCTACATTTTTAAACTATTAGATAAATTATTTAAATAGATGTAAAAAGAATAAACATAAATAAAAATAAACATAAGTATATTTGTATGTGTGAATGTAAAGTAACAATTAAAAATATTGGAATTCAATGAGGCTAATAAAGCGTTTTTAAATTGCATTTTTAACATATAAAGTGAAGTTAGGATGAAGTAGGAAAGTAGTACCAATAATAAAAAGTATTTACAATGGTTATTAGCAAATTTTCCCATTAATTGTAAAAATTTTCCAAGATTTTATAATCTTAAAATATTTTCAATGTTTTTTTTTTTACAAAAACCTTCCACATTATCTCTAAATTTCACTTGCACTCATACATTTTGCAAATGATTAAATTAACTCTTGCTTTCAATATTAGACTCTTTTTTTTGTATTTTCCAATATCAGTTTTATACAAACATTTTAATTTCCTAATGTATGTAAGATGCTTAATCAAAAAAATTTGTATATTGCATATTTACAAACTTTATAGATTAGAACTAATGAAGTATCATTTATATAAATGAATGTGGAGCTGCTTAAGCATCATATGCGTACATACATATATACATTTGGTTGGCTAAACAAAGACATATATATATATATATATATAAGCGAACACAGCAAACAAAATAACATTGAATTTTCGTCAATTCAACTATTTGCTATAAAGAAAAAAGATGAAAAAAAGAAAAAAAAAATAGAGTTGAAAACATAAATACATCTAAACACAATCGTCCATACATACAAACATTCATTCATTCAAACATTTTCAACTTTACTAAGATAATGGATGATAGATTTCGGTGAACGTTGAATCACTCACGTAGTTTCTGTCTACCTACCTCTATTTGGTATATATCGCATGGGTACTTTTTAAGATACATCCATCCACTCACATACAATATACTACTCGCAACAATAATCAACCACTACAAAAAAGTCGTAGTTTATATATCGAACAATGAACTGTTGGCAGTGGTGGTTGATTGGTGTACATTTACAATAACAACAACAACAAACAGAAAAAAATGTTAACTTAATGCAATTTATTTACACTGTAGTTGAAGTCAATTGCAAACAAATTGTAAGTAAAATAAATGATGCTAATAAATAATTATTATAGATAAATTTATTAACTTCATGTTGACTTGAGACACAGAGAAAATAATATTTTCTTAAGCCTGCATGCATTTTTATGGTTTATACCTTAATATAATTTATTCATTGACGCCATAACTTTATAAAAATATATCAAAAAAATGTTTAGTTAGAAAATGAATTTAAATTAAGCATGCATGCCGCTAATGTGGGAAATGCAAAAATGTTGTTTTTGATCTAATTAAAACGGGTAGATTAGAAATAATACGTAGAAATTTAGAAAAATATCATACGACATAGTTAGATCATAATAATCAATTATTCTTTTACACATAACTAATTTATGTTTTATTTCATCATATTTATAAGAAAATTGCATCATATTTCTAAGAAGGTATTAATTTTCTTAAGTAGCAAAAATCTGGCTTGACCTTTTGAGCTTTCGTGGTTAAATAATCCTGACAACATCATATATTAAAGTCGTAAGTTCCAGTGTTAATTAGTCATAAGAATGCGTATACATGGATTAACTCACAAATAAAGAACTACCACTACTAATTCACAAATCCAATCCACAAAACTGTGTGGTGCTGAAAAAAATGCCAATGATTGTCAGGGCAACACATTTTCTCGACAAATATTCTCGATCAGTAGGGGATGCGAAACGGTCAGATGATTTGAGACATCCCAATAAATATATAATCATTATATCGGTAATAAAAAAAAAAATTAAAGGAATGAAAAAATTAAAACCTCCCCATTCGCGATCTCTGGTTCTCGATCTGGACGAGGAGGTAAATCTTTTCCGTCCTTCAAAAAAAGTTTTCAGGGGTTTATTTATTTTTATCCCAAAACCAGTTTCTTGTATCTGCTAACACTCTGTTCTCTTGTCAATCAATTGAAATTATCAATAAATTATTTTTTCCCCATTTTAAAACTTAAAAAAATCATACTCGAATAAATGCTCATGGCAAAGAAAGGGCTCTTGAGAAATTATAAAAATTCTTCATTATTTCATAAATTAGAATTTACTCTAACAACAGAGATTTTTCTGTAAGATCTGTTGTCAGGTCACAAAATTTTCAAAAGACTTTCACAGTAGCTGCAAACTTTTAAGTTCTTTTTGAGAAGAACTCCCGCAAAAATCCCTTTCAGCTTTACAAATGATATTTTTCCTGCAAAGTGTTTACAACAGTGCTTCTTCATTGTAGAATATGCATGACCTATCATTCTCAAGGTACAAGAGTAGAAACTGAGAAGATTTTTCATTAACTTTAACAAGATGATAATTACTTCTAATTACAATTCCCATAAAAAAAAGCAAGATAGCAACTATGTTTTATAATCAGCGGTGGGGCATTATCTTCTCAGAATAATCCTCTCAGTTTCTACTCATGTACTCATTGGTGACCATTGAGGAAGACTGTTATGCTCTGCCAGAAATTCACTAATATTAGGTCTCGTTCACGTACTTTCCCAAAGACCAATATTTCTTTTTCCGTTCATTTTAATTGAAATACCGTAATGCTTTTTCCTTTTTGAATATTTTTTGACAGTTTGTTTCTTTTTTTTTGACAGATGATTTTTTTTCTGCAACTGAAAATTCTTGCAAGTAAAAATGTTACTCTCAAAAACTTCTAGCTACATTTTTTCTCTCAAGTTTTTGCGCTCTCATGTTGGTCTCATGTTGCTTTCAGAGTACGTGAACAGTTTACCAGTAAAACGAGTAAAAATTTGTAACAATTTTTTGTATATGAACTAAACTATTGTAAACTTATTCTAATGTTTGGTTTTCACTATGTTATATTCCCTCAAAAAGGTAGAAAGAGAGAATTTCCTATATAAAATTTGCCAACATGTTGGCAAATTTGATTGAATTTGACATAGTGAAAACCAGGCATTACAATGTTTTATCTGAAATTAGATGCTTTTTTTCGATACTATAATTTCGCTTATGCTTATGAAAATTTAAAAACCGCTATATTATAAATATATAAATATGTATGTTCATAAGTTGATATCGGCAATTTGTTTTGTTCAAATAATAAACAAATGTGTTACATAAACATCAACAAAGTAAAGGTCTTCTATTTATTTTATTATTATTGTATAGTACTAAATAACCTAATTCTAAAAATGAAAACGTTGCTCAATTGAATGAAATCAACGAAGAATGTTTACATATTTTTACTTCTCTTTACAAAAAACTGATAATAAGTTTATTTTCATTCTAGGTAGTGGCAGAATCAGTAGTAGTAGAATTAGCAACAGCAACAATTTGCAGCTGCGCTCGAAAGCGTTAAAGCAACAAAAAGAAGAAGAAGCAGAAAGAGAAAAAACAAAAATAAATTACAAAATCAAAATAAAACTCAAGTCCAACTTGCTGGTCTTATTTCGCTTATCGTTTGCTATGTAGCTTTTGTTGTTATTGCTGCTGTTATTGTTGTTGTTGTTATTATTGTTTCTTCTCTATTCACTTGAATTCCATGAACGTACATTGAACGAAGCTCTTTACTCACTGGCATAGAGTGGGTGCAAAGTCCAATTGAGTTCAATTGCTGGCAACGTCGTCTGTCTTCTCCCAGAGACATATCCATCCAAACCAACGTAAATGATGCGTATATATGCAAACAAAAATACGAGTATATAATTGTGGTATCTACTACATTCATGTATATATGTACGAGTATGTAGTTAGTATGTAAAACTTTGAATAAATGCGTCTTAAAATAAACTACAAATACTCCGAATGTGTGTACGGGCGAATGTGTGTTTCAGCATGCACGCGTTGCACGCATGCAGTGCTTAGGCGTTATTTCCTTCTTTTCTCCTTATTGGTGGCACACATGTTGATATGTTGCCGCCATACAGCCGCTACCACTGCGCTTCATATTTATTATATTTATTTTTCTCATCTCGTTTTTTATTTTGATTTGAGTTTTTTCTTTTGTTTATTTATTAATTTTATACTTTTGCATATTCATTTTTCTATTTTCAGATTTGCAAATTTACCCGCTGAAAATCTTACCGAACAACATTTATCGCCACCGTCAAAAAAATATTGGAGTATGATGGTTTACAATAATGCCAAGCTATGCAATGTCTTATTTACACAAGAATTGGCTGAAGTAAGTAAAAAAAAACCAAAAAAAAAAAAATTGTATAGAAAGTTTATAAAACCAAAAACTTTCTTTTAATTAACTTTTCATTATTTTGTAATGTATTGATAAAGCTTAATTTAACTGGAAATTTGTTATTAACATTAGGTTCGATTTATTTAAATTTATTCCTCTGTTTAAATCCGTTTTATACTTACCATGACTCAGTCATTTTATATTAAATATATAGATTAATCGATTGTGTTATTTAGGCCTCCTCCTATTTTGTTGAAAAAGGTAAAGAGTAATTTGGAATATATAAACAAAGACTGTCGAAAGTTGAGACCATAGAAACTTTTTAAATATTGTCGCGATTTCTCATTTCTATAAGAAAATTTTATAGTCGTGAGACTAGGGAGCAGGTGGGGATTAAGTGTATGAGAGAATCAAGATTTTTTTACTCTAACTTGAAGTAGTCTTGTAGGTATGTATCTTCTTCTTGATGTCCTCTAACCCCTTGTGGTGTAGATAAGGGCGCGAACGAAAACGAAACAAAGTTGTCGAATTTAAATTGAACTTCGTATGAAATTATTATGATTCTCATTATCATTCTAAAGTGTTTGTGAAAACAAAACCTATATAACATTAATATTTAATTCCACTAGCTTTAGAACATTGTTCTCGATGATCTCACCCAAATCAAAACATTAAACAGTAAACAAAACCTTGATTTACAATTTCTACGTTAAAATTATTTGAATAACCCGTTAAATTGTGGCGTTTACATGTTTTTTCACAAATCACTTTAATCCAACAATATGCTGAAAAGACGAAATTTAAACACGTAAATAAATAAATAGCTTCTTTTGCCACCACTGCTTAATTAATGCAATTGTTAAAACTGCATCATTAATGGCAGCGTAATTACGTGCACTTAAACAAGGTTACAGTTACCATAAATTACTTAATTTATTTTAATATCTTTCCAATCTCAAGAAAAAAAAATTAAATTTACCAAGAAATGTAAATAATTTTATTATTTTTAAGCGTTGGAAGCATCGTGGTATTTCTGTGTTTGCAGTGCATCCGGGTAATATGATCAGCACAAAAATACAGCGTAACTGGTGGTTAAATCGTATAATATTTGCTATTGCGCGCCCATTTACAAAATCAGTGGTAATTAAATCTTTTAACAACAGTCTGCAAATATATATTCAATTTTTTTTCGTTTTCGTTCAATTGCAGCAACAAGGTGCTGCCACCACAATCTATTGTGCTACCGCTAATGAGTTGACCGGCTTAACTGGACTATATTTTAATAACTGTTTCTTCTGTGACACCAGCAAATTGTCCAAAAATGAGAAACTCCGTCAGCAATTATGGCAACTGAGCGAAGAAATTATTAAGCGAATTCAAGAGAAATCAGCAGCGCCACAGTCAGAATTTTAAAAGAAAACGAAAGAAATTTTCAATTTTTTTACTACTACTTGTATTCAAATTTTTTACAAACTATAATAACATATTTTTTAAATAAAAATAAAAAAAAATTCGTATGATAATAATTTCAAAAATGAAACTAATTTGTTTTTATAAATAATAAAATTTGTATCAACTAACTACAATCTCATTGATTTAAGTGTAAATTCTTAAAATTTAAATTATTTAATTGATATTGCTTAAAATTACACACATACTGCTCTGATTGCCTCTGTGTGGCACGTCGCACTCTTCCAATTTTTCACCCCTTAAACACATAAAGACTAGAAATCTGAGACACGTCCCTTTCGTTCCCAATCACCGTAACGTGTTGGCTCAGGACCTGAGGGTCCACCAATTTCACCGGTATGCGGGTTTACATTATTTGGCCAGGGTTTAAATGCTTCTTGCTGTTCTTGGAAGGGGTAACGCGAAAATTTATCCCACTTGCCGATCAGTGATTTGATTGTTAACTTCTTTTGGAACTCAATTATGTGTGCACTTTTAGCTTTGTTACTTTTAACTTCCTTGTTTGGTTCTGAGTGCTCCCGTATAATTAACGTGGACACACCAGAAGCTAAAATGAAAAACACAAACATTTTCAAATTTAATACACGAACAAATTTTAAAAACTAAAACGCGCGCTTATACGAAGTTTTACCTTGTTGCTTAATTGCTTGCGGTAAGAAGCGATTACTACTTTGCCTTGTGAGATTTAGAATTGAACTCATTGCTTAGCGGTTTTATTTTTATTTTTCAAATAAATAAACGATTTGTTTTTTTTATTAACACTTTTTTAATTGATGTCTCTATTGCTTGCCGACTTTCGTGCGAGTGTTTGCTATGCGGCTTGCTTGCTCCCTTAAATACTATCAGTGCCCACCACCATTCTACAGCAATGCACATTCATCATACAACAGCACACACAGCAGCGCTTACGCTTGCGACGATGGTGATGACGAAGAGAATGACAAAAAGCGCTATGAATACGTATACTGTGTGTGTGAAAAGCGTAGAGATAACAAAACAGAAAAGAAAATGCTTCAAACTAAATAAAAAAAAATGCTTCAATAGTTTGGTATTTCATGTGCAGGTACGTCCTTTTATGCACGTACACACCGCTACGCGAGTTTGACCCCATTCCAGGAAATTTTTGGAATTATTGCTTATCGAAGCACGAGACCCTAAACATAAAAATCAAAAATTAAAGAAAGAAAGAAATAAACAAAAAAGAAATGCTAGAAAAACAGCTGTTGAGTTAATGCTCGTTCTCTCTCTCTCTCTGCATCCAACAGATACGAAAATTTAGTTTTCCTTTAGCATCAGCGGCGGATCTAGAGATCTTCAATTGCGGGAGGAGACAAAATTCAAGAAATCTCTTGTTGAAGTTTTTCAATTCTCTTCATCTAAACATCTTGATAGACAGACAGACTTAGCAGGCAGTCCTTGTAGATAGAAAAAGTATTCAAAAATTAGCGAATTCTAAACTCCTAGGAAAATTTCTGCTGTTTTTAAATGTTTGTATCATTTTCCAGAGGGGTTTTGACGTAGCCAAAGAATTCGCACTAGTTTTACTATAGTGCAAAATCGAATATGAGTCCTGAGGTAAAATAGCTACCCTAGCGAGCTTGCAGTTGCTCTTTCTTAAGTTTTTCCTAAAATCATGTGTATAATTTGATATTTCATTGTAAAAATTATTGGGAGAATTCGATTATAAAATAAAATATCTCAATTTGCGTTTCTTTGATCTTATATCATTTCCATAATAATAAATAATAATTATAACGCAAACAAAAAAACAAATTGTTAAGTAATGTATAACGTATGTAGTCAAAAAAATCAGCAAAATGTAATCTTTAATGTAATTTTTAATTTTTAGTGAAAACCTTTTTTTAGGCAAATTTTATTCTTGGAAGTTTGACAAAGTCAGCCTAGAAGTGGTGCTCCAGCACGATAACCACTAGGTTACGGCACTTAATTTATATTTGTCAATTATAGTCGTTTAAAACCAAGTTTTAACTATAATAGAGTTATACCCCATGAAATAAAGAAAAAGTTTAATTAACTATAAGAAAAATGTATTCAAAAGTTCACCCTTTGTAAAGGAGCATAAAACCATATTTTAAGAATTTATTTTAAAATAGCCTCTAAGTCTGTAAAAGCTGCCTTAAATTTGTTTGTAATTACAAGCCATAGTGTCAAATTCATCATTACCAATTAAGAACTTGATTTAAAGTTTTATTGAGAACGTCAATAAAAAAAATAATTCGTATTAATTGGGTTTTGGTTAACAACAAACTCATTTTAGTTTTTTATTTTATACTTTTGAATCAGAAAAATATTAAAATAATTTGTCGATTTAAAATCCGTGGAAGGCTGAAGCCTGCTCATGTCGCCCCTGGATCCACTACTGTACATGCAGCATGTGTGGTATTTTTGGTTAAGAATTTCACCACACAGGCAGCACTTTTTATAATCCACCTACATGATATTCACTGCTGGCAACACTGCAGAGGAAGAGAGAGAGAAAGAAAAAATGGGCGCTTAAATTAAACAGCTGTTGACTGTCAGAAATATATTTTTTTTCGACAGCAACTGTTTCCTAATTTTTGGACTCGTGCTGGGACAAATAAAATTTTAAAAATTTCTTTAAAAAGTGTGAAGAAACTCATAGTGGTGTATGTGCATAGAAGGACGTACTATTTACCCGTTTATTTTTCTTCCTAGACCACATCATAACGTTTAAATTCGCGTGAAAAGATAAGAACGTCATTAAAACGTCAACAAAAATAAAGTTGTGTAATACCAAAACGCAAATAATCGTTTTCGTTGCAATTTTAAAATTCCAATTCACAGAGCAATGAATTCTATTGCTATTATCGCTAAACAGGGTCAGCGCTTGTCACCTTTAACAATTAAGCAAAGTAAATAGTTTGTGCATGGATTTAATATCAAGTTTTTGGTGTATAATTTGATAAAATTTCATTACAGTTGCTTGCTTCTCCACTTCTGTTACACGTCCTCATGAAGAGCAGCCAAAAGAAAAAGATGCTGCTGCCACTACTGACGGTGCTAAAAAACAAAAGAAACCCAAAAGCGAACGTGTTCGTGAGTTTGAAAAGAAACTACGCGCCAAAACACCGCTAGGCAAACTAGAAGAATTTGCTCAGCATCCATTTCAAGAGAAGGAGCCTTTAAAGCAATGGCCAAATAATACAAATCCACACACTGGTGAAGTTGGTGGTCCTGCTGGCCCTGAACCCACACGTTATGGCGATTGGGAGCGCAAGGGACGCGTCACTGATTTTTAGTTACTCGCAAGACTATTCTTTGTTATAAACACTGTAAACACATTTAAATTACTATTATTAAGCTTGCAGTTGTACAGCGTGGATGTGGATTTTTCTTTAGAAATTAACTGTAAGTGCGTATGATTGCTTTTTTGGATTACTAATATATATAAATTTTATTTATTGTTTAATTGCAAATGACATTATTTGCTATTAAAAGATTTCAATTATGAGTATTTTTTTATTAAAGTTTATACAATAAGAAATTATTATACAAATAAGAAAAAAGCAGCACAAGCTATGTGTGTACACTCTTTGGTAGCATGACCATTCATTTTTCGGCAAAAAACAGGTCTGAGAAAGCAGTCGTAAAAAGCACGTCAGACTTTGCTGAACTATGAAAAAAAATACTAAAAACATATTTCATTAAAAAATACAACAAATAAACTTGGGGTTATGGTAAAATAGAAAATTGAAATGGGTTGCCGTAAGTGCGCTGTTTTTCAGTCGCCTTCATACAAAATATAAACTACGAGCGCTTTTGACAGAAGTTTTACCCATTTCATTTTTGTTTAGGTTGGGCTATTAGGTGTTAAATCGAACGCCAAATTGCCATGAAATCCTTCCAGAAAATTGATGCTTTATTTATTTTTCCCAGAGCAGAGGATTGAAAAGCAGGCCATGCGAGCTTCGGTTTCCAAAAACTAGGACAAACCTACCAAAACAGGTGACGTTAATTTTTAGTATAGCGATTAACATTAGAGCCTAAAGATATGCAACGAATACTTCAACAGGGTGAACACAAGAACATAATTATCATTTACAAGCACAGGGTAGTTCTGCTCCTATTCTGTAATAATTTTCCCTTGAAATTGTTATAGATTTTGTTTTATTTATAATTTTATGCGAGCAAAATGAACTACAAATTTATCTAATTAGCCCCTTGCACTTTGCGCTGTGTAACGCTGCATTGTAGCCAAATAACATATGTTTGAAAGTGATTTGAGGTAATTTTTGAATACGGAAATAAATTTGCCATTCGTGTTTCATACCTTACCAATTTGTTATTTAGTATTGACACAAGCCTTCATACAATTTTTATTTGTAGTGTACAACGAAAACGTAGCCATTACAATTACGTACTGTACTTTGGCTGCCATCTGTTGAGAATAGTGTGAAAAGCGTCTAAAAAGAGTGAAAATCGCAGATCTTATAGATCAGTGATTCTGAAGTGGTGGGGCGTGTCCCCCTAGGGGGGAGGGGGGCCGTAGACAGTTTTGAAGGGAGGCGTGAAGACATTTCAATAAACAAAATGTGCGTACTCTGTAATGCTACAGTATATAAACAAATAATTTCTCCTTTCATATTATGTGTCAAAACCTACAGTTTGCACATTTAAGAACCGAAATGTAATAACTAGACCTAGGATTTGTCTGGGAGGCTTGTCGAGAAAAAATTAGAATGCCTCGTTGCTAGTGCAATCCCTTAGATTTTAATTTTTTCGACCGCAAAAATTTTATTTTTTGATTCATGCCCAACGATCAAAATGTATAAAATTTCCATCGATAAGGGGAGGGAGGGTTTGGGTTAAACCCGCCTCCTCCCTCCTTGAATCAGCTAGTGTACTGCCACATTGGCGAACTCAGGCATTTCCGTAGAGGGGAGGGATTTCTATTTTGTTTGTTCCTTTAAAATGTTTGTTTGGTTCATCACCAAAAATCATCGGTGAGTGGGGGTATTATGCCCAAAAACTCCGCTCCTCTAGGATCCGCTAGTGCTTGCATATATTACATATACATATGTATGTACGTAGTATATTGATCTATACATATGTGAGTTCATTACTATGTATTTCCGGTTTATTGAACATGTTCTAAATTCCATTAACTACTGCCGTCGTCAATACCTATTTTGGGCTCAAAACTGAGCTACTCATGCGTGGAGCGATATAAGAGAGGCTAAAGTAAAAGCTGCGCACGCTTCAATTAGGTACATAATTCTGTTATACACTTTGATTAATTTTTCTTACATTTTTAGTATAAGAAAACAAAGGCTGCATAGTCACTGGGAAAATTAACATTTTTAGAACTTCAAAAATTATTTAAAATTTATGTATTTTTTTTTCTGTTTTGCTTAGTGTAGTGTACATACAGCAACTTATGAGCTTACCTGGGACCTGGAATAGTTCGTAACTATTATTAAATTAGCACAAATTGAAATAGTGTTGGCCAATTTGATTAAATTTGACATAGTGAAAACCGGTCATAAAGGTGAATTCTCCGATTAAGTATTACGCACTCTTCTCGTTTTTTTTTTAATAGTTTTTTTCGTCCTCTCAAATTGAGAGCGTTAGAAAAATGCACCGCACTTTCTTTTACTGAGATATCTGTAACATAACTTAATTTTATTTTCTGTGCAGCACAGCTTTTACCAAACGAGTGCTGCGCTCTCTTTTAAATTTTTATAAAAAAAAAAAAATAAAAATGGGCGCCACTCAGTTTTCGAATCCGCCTTTATTCCTTACTATGCCATAGAAATGCGAGCTCTTCTTTTCGACTAGAAAAAACTAGAAAAAAAAAAAGTTGATATACTACATACATGTTCATCTTCATTTCTACACACAAATTAATCTTAGTACTTAATATTCAAGTAATATTGCAACGATGCCTCCCTGATTTCTGAGATTGTCTTACTGTACGTAAATGTTTAAAGAATAATCAAATTAAAAACAGTTTTAATTTGTAAACTCTGGCAGCGAGTTTAGTTTGGTGAAAATTAAAAGAAAATATTCATATTCCAAAATAAAAGTAAAGCTTTGAAAATTTTTGATTAAAAGTGTGAAATCCAAATCAGTCTCCACGCCTTTCTGGAAGCAGAAAGTCCATAGAGCAACTTTAAACCCACAAAAAAAAAAGTGTGAACCCCTACAAAAGTTAATTCAAGTGATTAAAATTCTTAGTGTATGTACTTATAAAAGATTAATGATTTTATTTAAAAACAAAAATTTAAATATAGTGCAATAGTTTTGTGTTACCTTAACATATCCGTTTCGTCTCGTAAATCACCTTTGTTAATAACGTATGCATACATGCATGACAGCAAAAGAATAAACCAACAACTTCCAGCTAGACTTGCGTAAATATTACTTTGTATTTTTTCATTCATTACGCATAAAATTTCATTAAATTCTACAACTCAATGAACATTTAGACCACCAACCACACACTCACTCGTAAGTAAATATTAGATTTTTCATCTTTTATGCTGCCTAGCAAATAAATCAACTCAGTCGCAATGAAAAGTAAAGCAAATAAAAAAGAAACAAAGAATTTAATCTAAACTGTTCGAAAGAGAACATTAAAAAGTCTTAGATTCTTAAGCTTTAATTATAGATTTTGTGAATTTCTGTGAAATGTGAAACAATAGCTGCGTTTTATTCGCCACTTGCTGCTAGTTATGTATAACTAGCAGCGATAGTTATTTGCGAAAACAACAACAAAGCCGCAGAGATAACACGTATAATAATAGCCTAACAAGTAGTTTAACTTTATCAAATTCTATTGTGAACTGCTAATAGGGAAAGAAGAAGCATGACAGTTTGGCAAAAAGCAAAAAAATTCGAAATGTCTCCGGCGAAAGGAAGTTAAAATCATCGTTTAAATATTCTTATAAAAAGTAAAAACTAAGAACAATCCCCACGATTGATCGCAATGACTGGGATGTTTCACCTCCAGCTGTCAAGTAGTTTCATGGTGAATAACAATATAACTCAAAATAGACTTAACAACTTGGTCATTTTATTCGCACATCTTCGCCTGAGGATTGATTTGGCGTATGTGTATAAGTATTCCTATGCCTATACGCCAAATCAATTCTCAGGCGACGACATGTTAAGCTAGCTGGCAAAAAAAAACACAGCTAATATAAAGAAGAAGAGACTTACCAACTTGGCCGTTTTATACCTGGTTTGCACTATGTCAAATTCAATGAAATTTGCCAAGCATTATTCGAACTTGTTGTCTAATGAAACACAGCTAATGTTAGAGATGATATCATGAAAACTTCATTGTACTGTCTATTGTCAAATCCCACAGAAAGCGAGGGTTATTTAGGTACAAAAGTCCATTGTACTGCGACTCGAAGAAGGAAACTCTCCTAACTTAGTTAGACTTCAAATTCGGCTATAGCCTTTAATTAAGTAGTAAATAGTTGGACTTGTCGAGACTTGTGTCGAAGAGTTCGCTCGAGCACGCTCTCGACCCGACGGCTTTTATCCAATCATACTAAAGCGGGGAGGGATAAATCTTATGAAGGTTCTGGAAAGGATCTTCACGGTTTGTCTCGCTCACGGATATATTCCACGTCTTTGGCGCTCGGTTAAAGTTGTATTTATTCCTAAACCGGGAAGGGATAACTACGCTCTACCGAAGAGTTTCCGACCGATAAGCTTGACTTCTTTTTTGCCTTAAAGTCTAGAACGCATGGTCGAGAAGCACATCAGGCTGAAGATTCTAAGCCGAAACCCTATCAATTCTCGACAACATGCTTATCAGAGTGGAAAATCTTGTGAATCAGCTCTTCACGACTGTGTTAGTACAGTTGAACAAGGGCCGGAAGCAGGGAACTAAACCCTGGGAGTGTTTGTCGATATCGAAGGGGCTTTTGACAAAGCTACCTTCGACTCGATGTGTTATTCGCCCAGACAATATGGTGTTGAAGAAATCGTCATTCTATGGATTCATACCATGCTATCCAAACGGCAGCTTATCACGGGGGGAGAAAACGATGACAGTGTTATGGTCGAGGTTGAGAAAGGATGCTCCCAAGGGCGCGGACTCTCTCCTCTTCTATGGTGCTTCGTGGTGGACTCCCTTCTTAATGATTTGCAAAATTTTGGAGTTCACATCCAAGCGTATGCTGATGATGTGTGCTTGCTAATCTCGGGACGGTCCTTACAGACGGTGTGCATGAAAATGCAAGAAGACTTGAACAAGATCGAGGTTTGGTGCGATCTGCAGTGTCTTTCAGTGAATCCCGGTAAAATCACCTTAGTGCTCTTCACCAGGAAACGTAAGAAGGAAGGGAGTAACACTGTGGTTGTCTTCTGAAGTTAAATATTTAAGGGTAACCTTAGAACTTTAAGGTAGATCAAGAAAGTAACTTGAGAAAAAAAAATTATTTTTGAACCTGGCTCAGGAACGACTCAGCGACAAGGTGCCATATAGCACCGCTAGGCATAACTGGGTTAAGCTAACAACGAGATAAAAGTGAACGATGATAATGAGGATGAAAAAATTTACGAAAAAATAAATTAATTAAAAAAAAATAATTTTTTTTTAAATTTTTCAAGTTGAAAAATAAAAAAAAATCGAAAATTTTTTTTTTGTAAAAATGCATGTTTTGATGAAAAAAAAATATGGACTGCATTTTTAAGTTTTTTGTTTTTTAAATTTTAAACATTTTGATGTTAATAAAAAAAAATTGTGACGTAGCAGAGCAAAACGGACCACGGATTCGGACTCACCGACCCCCCATTACCTCAAGTACACCTTTCCCGTCTCTGCTCATTTTTGGCTGTTGAACAGTGAATTAGTGAAAATTAATTTGAGTTTGCTTCAAAGTGAACTTTACTAAATTTTTAAAATTCGTCTCGTTAGGTCAAGATATAAAAAATCTATTTAAGACGACATAATTCTATATACAATTATTCCCCCTCCCTACAAAAATAACTCAGCATACAACAGCTGTAAATTACCAACAATGATTGAAAGCATCCTTTATGTACACATACATACATAAATACACGAGCATAATGATGCAGTTGATACTAGTGTCCGACCGAATAAGCGGCTTCGGCTTCGGTTCTGCGGCTATTCGGCCTAAAATTGCACCTTCGGCATCGGCTTCGGCTTCGGCAAAATACTTCGGCCATTTTTGCCGAAGCCGAAGATTATAAGCATTTTATTTTACAATAATTTTTACTATTGATTGGCAGTAAATATTTATACAAATAAATAATTGCGAAGTGATTATGTAAAGCATTTACATTACAATTTCTGTGTTATATTTTCTCCGTTTGCTTGTCCCATTTTTACTTTTGAAGTAACCCACAGATTTACAACCGTACAAACAGTAATCAGTGTGTTTTTTTAACGAACAACCTGCTGGAGCTAATACAATTTGAGGCAGCAGAAGCGTGCAAAACTTGTTTACTTTTTAAGGAAGACTTGAAGCGTATTGAAAAGAAGCGTGAATTGTTAGAGAATCCGACTGCTTCCATTACTGGCGCTTCACTTTTTTTTTTGCTTTCAAGGAGGTCAAAAAAATTTAAAATTGTTTTGGCTATAATCCCTCTAGAATATATGTGTAAAGGGATTCTTTGAAATTCACAGTCGATTGAAAGTTACAGATGTTTATTTGCAGGCCCTGATACAGCAGTCATGCATATTTGAACTTTGAAACTAGTTTTTGCCAAAACAGCAATTTGCGAAATGGCTACCACGATATCTCCAAAATTAATGAACTGATTGCGCTTAAATTTTCATCGTATCTTCAATGCATCTGTAGTTCTACTCTGTCCGAACCAGGATCATTGTGGTATCTCTCAATATGTTTTATTTAAATTGAAATAGTTAAAAAAATGACAAAAATCAAATACTTATTTTCAAAACTAGATAGATAAAAATACAAACTTCTAATGACTTAACTAAAAGAACATAAGTATAATAAAGCTATCCCAAAAATTGAATTTTCAATATTTGTACCTAACCCTCTAGCTCCCAAGCGTGTCTCTAGACAGCCATCATCAAAACGGGTTTAATTACCATCTTAATAGTTTTTTGTTGCAAATATGGAATTTCCCAAGCTTTTAAAAAAATGCATTAGTTATGTGTTATTATGATGTTAGCGACAGTCAAAGTCAAAATTTGTCAAAAACAAAAAAATTAGTTATTTTGTTTGAATTTGAGATAAAAATAAAAAATATAGATAAAATACTTCCCTTCATACTTGCCAAATAAAAAAACTAGCTAGGAATTTAAATTTTTTATACAAAATATTTAGTTATTTAAAAAAAATTACTAAAAAGTTTATTCAAAAACAAATACTTTTAGGCATTCAACTTTTCAGGCTTCATAAAACCACGCCCATTCAATTTTTTAGGGTTTTGAGATCAGATTTATGTTTTTTACATTAAAATTTATCAATTCCATTTTTTTTTTTTAAATCAGTCAAAAATTTGGGAACTAGAGGGTTCTGGTTGCGGCTACAGGTCTATCGATTAATACGCTGAATCAATCTTTGATTTTAGATAAGCAGAATCATGGAAGCCTTGGCCAACTTTTTTTTTGACACAGGTGTCGTTCAAGACAGTCGTTTTACAGATATATAGTCGATGTAACTTTATATTTTGACGCAAACAAATTTTTAAATGATTCTTGAAATAAATAATATTTGTCAGCTCCTACTATTTATATTTTTCTGTATATATTTGAAAATACATAGGTAGAAAAAATTTACTTTCAGATTTTTATTTTTTATATTTTAAAAATCCTTCGGTCTTCGGCTTCGGCCGAAGGTTAGATGAATGGCCGAAGTTCGGCTTCGGCCAAAAAATCACCTTCGGTCGGACACTAGTTGATACATTGTGCTTTTCACTTTTAGTCCTTTCTTTTTTTTGAAGAATTCTTTACTGTTACGTTATTTGTTTTGTTTCCGGATTCATTTTAATTTAAGGCACATACATATGCATATGTATGTGTGGCATTTGTATGCATGTATGACCGGGTATTCCGGTCATTGCGCAATTACAATAAAAATATTCTGTGCGAAATGTTATTATTGCACACGTTTTCGCGTTCATGCATTTAATTTCACGCATAAAATCTGAAATTAATATTTTTATATTAAAATTGTATTCATTTATATTTATTTCACTTCACTCTTTTGCACATTTTTCATTTTCCATTTATTTTATTATACTTACCCATATATATGCACTTAGTTTTATTTACATACCAAATAAATACAACACAAACGTAGACAATGTACGCCCAGAATTGCGGACATGCCTTAATTACACAGACATTATTATTGTATATATTATTGTATACAAATGTTGTTGACATTTTGCAGAATGGAACATTAAAGCATTATTTAAAATCGTAAATTATCTCGAAATATTTTCATTTGTACTTTATTTCATAAGTTGGTATAATACAACAAAACCAGCAAGCACATTAAAAACAACATCGACCACATATATAATTATATAATTCAATATATACATATATAGAATAATAATAATAATGCAAAAAAAGAAAAAAATGTTTGAAACCAAACAGAAACAATATTAAAATCTTTAAAATAAATTCAATTAAATGTAATTAGCAAAGTAATGGGAAGAGCATAAATTAGTATCGTAAATAGAGCTGCAAAGTCGGTAGAGAAAATAGAATCGCCGGGCAGTTCAATCAATTTTTTGTGATTCTAACTGATTTTTTTTTTCAGCTGTGTTGATATTTTTAATTCGTTTTAATAAACTTATAATTGATTTTGCGGTATCAGTCAACGAATATTCACCCCTATTTTCCCAACAAACAAAACGTACCGTTTCCGTTCCCGAAACGATACAGAAGTGCCGGATTCGTATCCAGAAATGAATCCATTTCTGGATCCGGAAACGGTACAGCAAACGGATAAAAAGGGACACACAAAACGGAGACTTTCCCGCTGACGGGGAATTTACGGAAAACGTTTTGACGGAGTAAATACTGACTAAAAAGGGAAAATTGAAAAAGGTACGACTTCTACTGTACGTAAACGTTTCGTTTCTGTATATTATATGTATATATATATGTATTGAAACGGATACCATTTTTACTGTACCGTAAAAGGATCCGTCGTCTCTGGATTCTGTAATTTTGTTTGTTGGGTTAAAATCCGTCGTAACAGAAATTTTTAGTTTCATCTTTAAATACGAAGAAAAAATCGGCTTATGTGCTTTAGGTCAGGTTAGAGTAGCTGTCAAGACATACACTTAAGCCAGGGTTGCCAGAAACTCGTCAAAAATCGTCAAAATTGTACGAAAAAAATCGTCATTTTCAGAAAAAAATCATCATCAGAGAAAATTCCAAAATCTACATGTCGTTGCTCCCTGAATTCAACATCAAATTGGTGAAATTAATTTTCGTCCCCCAAATTTTTAAGATGTAACATCAAACTTTGTAATGAATTGACTTCTTTTGAAACACACTGTCAAATTTCATATAAATTTTGACAAGTTAACAAGGCTTTGCACGTTTTATTGAAGGCCCTTATAAATTTTTCTTTAGCATAAACGCCAACGTAAATATATTTTCTTTCCAAAAATGTTGTATTATATTGTATTGTATTTTATTGATAGAGTCCACGTAAAGCAAAGTCCATTGTAGTCTGTCCCGAAGGGAGACACTCTCCTAACTTTGTTAGGTTGCAGCTTGATCAATGGTCTTGAATTTGCCAGCAGTTGTTGCTTTGTCTCTGAAATCAATGTTATTAACATCATGAGTTAAATACTCTGGTCTTAAAATATTTGTGCATGGAAAGCATAATCAAAATTGTATCACTGGAAATGAAGTTCAACACTGATATATTTAGTCTTTATTCCTTCAAAAAATGTGCCAGTTCCTGACGAAAAAAGCTTAATAGGTAATGTTTACATTATCTTACAGTAGATGCAATGTGTATTGAAATGTGTTCATAATGATGAAGCAAGCTTTTTTTAATGATCATCACCAAGCCTTGACTTGTCATCAAATGGTAATGTAAAAGAAGATTAAGGTTCACAGTATCGAGGAATAAAGACAATTGGTAAATAAACTTAGTTTAGATCGGTGTAGAAATCTTATTTTCACTATTGAAAACCAATTCACTAAAATTGTTAATATTAAAGTTTTTGGAAACTTACTTTTATCACATCATACTATCACTTAGTAGTATTGAGTTCAAAAAATATTCAGAAACACATTTTCTTTCTTTATAATATAAGTAGTTGCTATTTCAACATCTTTCTATGCAGCTTTTTGGTGGGGTAAAAATAAATTTAAACCTTTGTTTGGTGATATATTATATGCATAAAACTGGTAGAAGAGTTTTTAAAACAAAAAAGTATTTATGCAGTTGTGGTTGATCTAAAAAATCGTAATTTTTCAAAAAAAAATCGTCAAATCATCATTGGGTCAAAAAATCGTCAAAATGACGTGAAAATCGTCGTTCTGGCAACGCTGACTTAGGCCTGAACAGCCCACTGTGATACCACATAGTTGGACCTACAGTTTAACACCGATTCCGAACGGTGGTGTGGCAAATTTTGTATCAGCTCGGTGGTTTTGCCAATACCAACCAAGATGTGATGGGTGCTTGGGGAGGGGAAATATAGACGACTGTTATCTTAATTTATTTATTTTTTTTTCTGGTTTTTGTTTCGACCAAAAATGACTGAAAATATAGAGGCATATCAAATTGTTTCATCAAAATTTCCTTAACATTGTTTTCTCAAAAATGATCATTTAACAATATACCACCTTGATCAAAAAGTTCCCGGAATAACCACCGTGTGGCGCTCCCATCGTTCTAATTTGAGTTCTGTTTTTGTTGTTGTTAAGTTGGTACATCTGTTGTTAATATTCCTTCTAAATCTTAGCATCATAGCTTGACATTTTCAAAAGTTACGTAGCCAGGAGTACATCTATCTCTGTGTGTGTGTTGGCGATTTTTTACAATTTTAGAAATGGATTTAAATTTGCAGCAACGAACTTGTATTAAATTTTACATAAAAACGGATTTAATGGTGCGCGAACGAACGTTGGAAATATTGGAAAAGTGTTTCGGCAACGATTCTCTAAAGAAAACGATCGTTTACCAGTGGCACGAGCGGTTCAAAAGTGGTCGTGAGTCAATTGAAGACGATGAACGCAGTCGCAGACCATCGACATCGAAACCCGACGAAAACGAATTGATAAAGTAAAAGAAATTTTGGTCAATAACCGCAAATTAACCATCAGAGAGATAGTGGAGGACTTGAAAATTGCCTATGGATCCGTGCAAGACATTTTGGTTAATGATCCCACATTCATCAAAAGGATCATTACTGGAGACGAGACATGGGTTTCTGAGCACGACACGTAATCCAGACATCAGGCAAGTGAATGGCGTTCACCAAGTGAGCCAAGACCAAAAAAACCACGTCGTTTTCAGTCAAAATAGAAGGCAATGCTCACGGTTTTCATGGATTACAACGGTGTAGTGCATTATGAATTTTTGCCAGAAGGCCAGACAGTAAACAAAGAGTATTATTTGGGCGTTATGAGACGTTTGCGTGAAGCTATTCGCCGAAAGAGACCAGAATTGTGGACAGAAAACTCGTGGATTTTGCACCATGATAACGCACCGTCACACAGTCCCATCATTATTCGTTATTTTTTGACGAAAAATACAACAAATACCATCCAACAGCCACCGAACTCAACTGATTTGGCTCCTTGTGACATCTTTCTGTTCAATCGAGTTAAAAAACCACTACGGGGAACGCGTTTCAGCAGCCGAGAGGAAGTAATGGAAAAATCGCACGAAGCACTGATGGACATACCGAAACCGAAAAAAATAAAAAATGTTTCGAGGATTGGATCAAGCGCTGGCATAAGTGTATTGCAGTCGATGGGGATAACTTTGTAGAGGACAATATAGATTTAGATGAATAAACTTGTATTTTTAATTTTCTGAATAAATTCCAGGAACTTTTTCATCAAGTTGGTAAATCCGTCAGACAAGTCATAGGTCATTAATATGAAGTTATATGCTTGAACAAAGTGCTGGCAAGTTTGATCGGGCTATAATGAGTTAATCAAGGTTAATCAAGGTCAGAATTAGGTATTATTTTGTTCTAGATTTTCGATCTGAATTTGACCCTTTACTTGGTTCGAACTTCGATTTGAGAAAAAGTGTTTGAATTTTTGTTTGAAATTTGGTTGTGGAGCTAATCTCAAATGGTTCACATGCGCGTTTAAAGCAGGCAGTGTGCTTACGTCTAGCGGTGCAGGGAACGGATTTTAGAGGCGTTTCAGTTCCTGAAGAGAAAAGCTGGCAGTAGTAGTATCTTAAGGACAATAATACTACGGAGCATTATCTTTGTAGTTGTCCGGCGTTCGCGGGAATCAGATTAGGGCTGTTGGGTAGTGATGTCTTGAGTATGAATTATGTCCACACTCTCCCTCTTCCTGAGCTTCTAAGATTCATCAGTGAAACAAAGAGTTTCGAGGTTGAGAGACCCTTGGCCACCTTTCTTCTTCCCATTTATCCCCTCACATATCTTTCCTGTCTTTCTACTCTCTTCTACTGGCTCTATCTTAGTCCAGCCCACTTTCAACTTCAATCTCTAAGCCCTGGCTTGTCATTAAATGGTAATGCAAGAGCAGATTAAGATTGATTGTTTTAGGGCGTACTTCTTTTTCATAGTGTCGAGGATGAAGAAAATTGGTAAAGAATATTTTGGGTAAGGTCGGTTTAGAAATCTTCTTTTCACTATTGAAGACCAATTCACTAAAATTGCTCGAGTAAAATGGCACCATTTTGAATTTTAAGTTTTTGAAAACTTACTTTTGTCAATATCACTTAGTGATAATTGAGTTCAAATAGCAAAGGTTAGTTGCTATTTCAACAACTTTCTATGTAGTTTTTTAGTAGCGTAGATTTATTATAGATTTATTATTAAAAAGATTTTTGGGGTTAAAGTTTTTTTTTTTTGGTGTGTGGAAATTTTTTTTTGTTATATATATACTACATGTATAAAAATAACAGAAGAGATTTTAAAATAAAAAAGTTTTTTGGAGTGGTTTTTTAATCTAAAAATCGTCATTAGGCCAAAAAATCGTCAAAATGACGATAAAATCGTCGTTCTGGCAACACTGGGTGGATCTAATATGGCGGACGAATTTAGGGTGTAAGATAAAATCCGTTCTGCGTATATTTTTTTCGGACACCCCTAGACTATAACCACACCCTCTGTTCGAAGGACTCGTGGCTTAAGGCTCATTTAAAAGGGCATAATTCAGCCTTTAATTTTTGATATTCTAGCACGTAAGGGTTTAGCTCCACAATCTTTCAAAAATGGCCAGAAACGCTGTTTTTACCGGTTTCAACACCTTTCTTCTCGAAAACATGACGTGATGGAGAGTTTTTGACCACAGATTCGAGTTCAGCATGGGAAATTCATTTGGAATCACTATAAACTATCTTATTCGCATAAGAAAAGTTTAATTTGCACGCACCAAGACTAAAACTCATTTGCTATACTATTTAACAGAATGAATAAATGAACTTTAAGGGCAAAAAGTTTTATTAGTATAATCGTTCAATGACCTTTTAACTAGTTAAATATGTATGCCAAACCATTAATAAAAAAGCAATTTCAACAAATGGCCTAATTGAATTTATAATTATTCTATTAGTTTACTAAATTATTTATAACAATGATAATAATATAAATAATTATATAAAAAACAAATGATTATAATAGAACAAACGCCCAAGCGCATGGGACTAATTACGAAAATATTTAAATACAAAAACAAAAATTGCATCAATTGTTCAATCTGAATGTGTATTAGTGTGTGTGTTTGTGTGAGTGCAATATTTGATTGTTTTTGTGCATTACTTCTTTCTTTTTTTGTATTGATTTATCGCATTTTGCAATTTCCGCATGGCATCATAAATCATTTTAATTTATTGAAAATCGCATTTTATACTCCAATGCGACATCGACAACCATTTGCAGATATATGAGTATCAATATGCATTTGTAAAAATATGTATGTGTGTGTGTGAACGGAAATGCGTTTATTATTTATAGAAATTTATGAAACTCTAATAATATAAAAATGCACCCTACAATTATTTTGATAGTATTTTTCACTTTAGCTCTTATCACGTTTATTTTTCTTTAAGTATTTGTGCCTTGAGTCTCATAAGATTCAGGAGATTTCATGAAAAAATTATAATTTGAAATTGGTTAATTTTGAAATTTTGTTCAAAGCAACATTGCAGTTCGTTTCAGAACTTCTGGTACTTACAATTTTTGGATTGGAATTGCAGTTCGTTTCAGAACTTTTGGTACTTACAATTTTTGGATTGGAATTGCTCCGCATTGCCAAATAACTCCGACTTCCGGAAGAAGTCACTGCACTCCAGGTCGAATTTCTAGCAATCAGAAAGATTTGCAAATCATTAACTAAATTTCAAGATATCTCAATTTAGCGATTTGCACACACTCAGTTATTCACCTCTCTAAATTCTAAACTTGACATTGGTGTAATTTCGGTTCTAGGTTTTAGGAATATTGAAGGCAATTAAAAGGTCAATGTAAGGATTATATCTGGATATTGCTAAGACGTTATCAGTAGCAATTGCTATGAGCAAAGAAAGTGTGGGTTTCTTCACCTTGAAGACAACAGATCTAAAATACTTTCAAGCTGTGCTGCAAACAAAAAAAACATAGACAAAATACGTTTGTAAAAGAACCAGATAGATACAGTGCCGGTCATATAATTTGCAACAAAAATCACTTGTACTTTAAATGACTTCTTAAGTTTACTAAAATAATTTTTATCAAAAATCTTTTTTATTCAAAACAAAGTGTATTTATTGCAATTTATTATAAAAAAATTAAAAGTACCAAATTATGTTGAAAACAGCGATGCCAACTTGCGGGGAATTCCCCGATATGTGGGGAATTTTACTTAGTATGGGGAATGGGGGAATGAGCTGTTTTTTGCGGGGAATTTGAAACCGTCCAGCTTTTAGTTAATAAACTCTATAGAATATTTTTTGTCAAATTTTATGTAATGTAAATCGTTTAACTTTTGCAATACTTCATATTTTAGGGTCTTATTATCTTCATCTCTTCTTAAGATCTTGGGCCCTCTTGGTTTGGAGAAATTGATTTTTTAAAAAGTGTGTAATTTGAAAGTATTATATTTCAAAAGTATTTTGTAAAAATTTCAGAGAGAAACTCGAAGTGCTTTAGTAGATATAGACGATTATAGCGGCGAGTGTCAGTTAGGCCGGGTAAAACAGTCGCTTGGCGCTTCGGTATCTCTTTCGGTCGTTCAGAAAAGTCCAGCTATGCCTTCGTTCAGCACCTCCTGATTAATAATTCCGGACTGCGATTGCATCGGTCACCGATCTGTGACCTCTCGGTCGTATTGGGCGGGAGGAAGGTCCGGTGGGATTCGCCGATATATTTAAAAACCGATAGCCAAAACTTTGAACCCGTTCTTGTCAAAAGAAGGTTTTTGCCATTGTCCGTACGGTCTAAAATTTAAATATGTTTTTCTATACAACAATGGCCCCAAGATATAATAGAAAAAAAAAGTTTGGTAAATTTTAAACTAATTTTGCCTGTCCGTCCAAATTCGCGTAGTTGGAAGGAGTTAGAATTTATATATTTTGGTCAAACAGCCCCTGTTTTGGATCCATGTAACTAATCACCTATTGCATTTGGATATTTTTATCGAACACGTTTTTTATTTAATCTTTCGAAAAATGAAAAAAAAATCTAAAAATTCAAAATGTGACTATTTTTTTTTCAAAATCAAAAATAGTTTTGTCTATTTTTTCAAAAGGAAACATTTTTTGTTTCTATTTGGATCAAAAGAAAGCCCATGTATTTTCCTTTGAGTGTTTATCTATCAAAATGAAAGTCGAGTAACTCGGTACACCGGATTCATTTGAGATCAATCGATTTTAAGAGTGGGATTCCTTGAGATGAAATCCTCCATGTGTTGAAAGAATTCCGGAGTCAGAAAGTACTACTTACTATTAACCTACCAGTTCTGGTGCGCATTAAAATAACATTAAGCTTGATCAATTTTAAGCGTGTGTTGCTGTTATAATATAAAATTATACCGGTGCGGGGAATTTGATTGAAAATCGGGGAATTTCTTGAGGGCTATCGGGGAGACAGAAAAAATAAGTTGGCATCCCTGGTTGGAAATAAAAAAAGAAAGAAGTAATATTAAATTATAGTCTGAATTGAAGAGGTCAAAACATTTGCAACTAGAAAGAGTTAATGTAAAAATTGGAGAAAAATTGAAAAAGTTTTCAAAACTTTGTCGAATATCCATTATTAGCGATCACTGTTGCACGTTTACGTGGCATTGGCTCTATTAAATGTTTCGTCTGATCGATTCGAACTCGCTTCCATTGTTTTTGAACATCCTCATCCAAATCCTCCAGTTTCTTAAACGTATTCGTGCCAATTTTTCGCTTCACGAAAAGGGGAAGAAATAGTTTATCTCAAAACGAAATTTTAAAACTTTTTCCCACATGCCTACATTACATAAGCTCTTTTGAAAAGTTTTTTTAATTTCTTAATCTCTAGAATTGCCCAAAAGTTTCTTATGGAAGTGCAAACACCAATATATATAAACTTTATCATTATAAACGCATATGTTAGACAGTAACAAAATCTACGTTGCAGACCAACAAAGCATACGAAAGTGTGGTTGCTTTGCACTTTGGTATAGGCAAAGAAGAGAGATGAGAAATGCTCAGCCTATGCCTAAATGCTTATACAAAAAGAAATGTGCACCAAGTGCATAGACCGTGGGCACCTCTGCTCGTCTCGTCCGTTATCATTCATTGAAAAAATGAGAATGTGGTACTAAAACGGAACTTAAGCACTGATTACTCTCTCATAATTAGTTAGAGTAGTCACCATACCGATTTACCTATTATGGGCGGTTCAAAAATATCTCATGCTTTACGAATCATAGCAAAACAAACTCGCACTCCATACATTCAATTGACCAATCAGCGTTGATTTTCAATAAGAGAGAGTGTGAAAATCTCTCAATATGCATAGTAGAAATTTGAGTTCTATTAAAACGAACTACAGACCTACAGAACTACTCTAGAACTACAGGGTCTTCTTACTTTTCTCATAAATGAAGTAGAATTCTCTTATTTTCAAACATTTTATGTTAGTGCTTCAATACCTCTGTCCCACATACATTAAAGATAAACATACAAATTCAAAAAAAAAGTGTATAATTTTGTTTTATTAAGAACAAAAAAAAAGCAACAAAATTAATTTTTTTTCTTTTTTTTTTTTCTCATTTTATTCAAAATTAGTATCTTTTTACATAAAAGCAATTTAATCCATCGAATGTCATTGGATGCTGAAAATGCAAAATGACGCGTGTCATTGTGATAGCATGTGAGAGGGTAAAAGAGAGCACGAAGATGGAGAAGAAGGAGCAACTAGCGTGAAGTGGTATAGGGAGAAATAAAAAGAAGAAAATTCCAACATCAATTTAAAAATTGTCATTAAATCGACGCACAGATGAAGCGATGAAAATTTGTTATCGGCTTCAATCTACAAAGTTATTGTCGCTGACTTCGTTGTTGTTGTTGCTGTCGTTGATGACGACGTTGGTTGTTGATGTTGTTGTTGTTGCCGGTTTTCGTCGCAGCAAATGCTGACACGCAAAAATTATTGACAATTTGCTTGATCCATTTCACCCGGTTGTCAATTTGCCATGACAGGCAGCAATAGTAGCAAAAGCAGCAACAGCAGCAGCAGAAGCATCATCACACATCGTTACATGGCATCTACTACATGCATAGTAAATACACTGCAGTACAGGTGAATAAGGCAGCTACACAACAAAAAGGAGGGAAATGGAAGTGGATTGACCTTAATTTATGCAAACCATCAGAAAAAGTATGTCGCCAAGGTTGAGACTGGAACCGTAAAAGGAACCTAAAAAAACCGCACGAAAGCTGCCTGAAAAAGGAACGTCTCAAAAGAAATTAAAGACAGCAGCAAGACATGAGGCGGAACAAAATGAATATGCTTTATTGAGGACCTACGTGAGATTTAAGGATTAATGTTGATATCTGTATATTTCATCCATTCAGTTGTGGGGTCTTGAGCTTCAATAATTGTATCTTGCAGCTTTTATCAAGTAGTTTAGCTTCTCATTTTACTGTCGGTCTCTGAATTTCACTTGACCCGAGTTTCGAGTTTGCTTAGATTTCAAAATTTTTCCTGCAATGCCATTATTTTCTTTTCTGTTCGGTTGTGATTCCACTTTGGTTTTTAAAAACATTTCATCCAATATTTGATCAATCCATTTGACGCATCTAATCCTAAAGAGAAGGGGAGAGATTGATTTAATATTTTTTTTTTTTTTTTTTGCAAAAAAATTTTTTATCTCAATTAGCAAGCGAAAAGCTTTTTTTCGAACCGAAAACAAGCTACAAAAGCAAATGTAATTTAAGCTGAAAAAATTCGGTATCTATTAAATTGAATTAGAGTGTATGTACCGACACTCACACACACACACACACTCAACGAAACACAAACGCACCACTGCTGCATACAGCACCATGCGAGTATAGCACAAGAATAGCAATCATAGAGAACCCCCCTAATAATCATCATCAGCATGGCATTGCCAACAGGAGCCAAAAAGAGAAACTAACAAGCAACACCAACGCAAAGTTTCGTTTTTGATGCCATTCGTTAAATAGTAGCGATGATGGTGGCGGTGTTGGTGGCGGTGGTGGTGCATCATGTTAAACGCGCCTGTTAACATGAATTCAGACATGAACCCAGCAAGCGAAGAGCGAGAGACTAGCAAAAACCAACCTCAACTCAAAATCAGCTCACAGCTTAAAATCAGTTTATGCTAGTCGTTTTCTGACATTTGCATCTTTGGTGGTGTGCATACATGTGTGTGTATGTATATGTATGTATGTGTGCTTTTTACTCCCACTTCCAGAATTGGGTGCCAGCTGGGGTTGCGCTGTCGTTTCGTTGTGATGTCAACTTTGATTCGATTTTCGATTGAAAATTATTTTCGCATTTCCAACACAATATTTGTAATTCCTGTACTTTTTCACTATAGGAATAGAAGGAGTAGGAGTAGCTGCAGTAGTAGTACCAACAACAACAACAGCTGTAGTAACAAGACCGAACAGCAACAGCAACATCAATACCATCAACAGTAGCATCAGCACCATCGTCATTTCTGATATTTAATGTTTCCGTTTCCTTCCTTGCTTGCTTGCTTCCTTCCTCATAGGTTGTGATGCGTATTTATTTATATGTATATATATATGTATGTATGTGTTTGCTTATGTATGTTAGTGTATGTGTGTACAAATATGTAATGCCGCGAGCTGGATTTCTATCTTGCATTAAACACACATACATGCCATGCAACATGCAATTTTCTTGCGCTGAAAATTGCGGTTACGAAATAACCACACATGCGAATTCTGCGTTTCGACATTTTGTGAATTCACATTTGTCGTATATTTGCGGTTTTATGCTTGCTTTTTTTTTTCTTCTTGGTTTCTTCTCTTTCGAAGAACAATTCATATAAATTCAATTTCCTTCTATGTTTCAGATTTTCAAAGAACACACAACAAAAGAAAAAAACAAAGAAAGAAAAAACGAATTTCTAATAAATATTTATTGTTTATTTGCGTATCGGCATGTTGGGCATAACCTTTTGTTTCTCAAGGAAAAAAAAAGTTCAATCATAAAAGCCTTGGAGATACAAGCAAATTGCATTTATGTATGATTTTTCTTACAAGAGCCAACGTTTTAATATTGCACTTGCTTCCAGAATGGTAAATTTCAGCTGTTGAATGTGATTGATAAATTTATTCTACATCTACATATGTATTTTAAAATCTTTCTTAGAAACGCAAGAATTTTTGCTGTAGCATGACATTGTCAATTCTCATTATTGTACTAAATTTTTGTACTGTGCTGTAAAAGGTTCTTGAGATATACCCTAAAAACTATTAGGATTGTATGGGAGGAGCCACGCCCACTTTTCTAAAAGCCATTATGAATAGCTATGTTTCATCCTTCCGCCCAAGAAAATATATTCTGGAATTATGACTTTAATCGCCCAAGTCGTTCAGAAGTTACACGCTTACATACACAACAAAACTCTACGATTTTATATACATATAAAGATATGCATATTTAAGAGATATATGGTCAAGCAATACCAATGAAGCCAAGACTCAGGCAGTAAGAAACATTATTTGAATGCATCCAAAGTGAAAGTAGAGTCAGGTAGGGTAGAAGGGGGAGCATTCGCCACTGGGGCACATTTGCCACCCCCCTTATCTTCGAATTTAAGAATGTTTTATAATTGAAACAATCTATAATTTGTGCTTTTATCGATCATCTTTCATCCCTTCTACTTTGACAGTTGAGCTTCGTAAGTGATTTTGTGTTTTTCGAGTGGTTAAAAAAATATTTGATAGTAAGTAAATATTGTAATAACTTTTTTATTTATTGAGTAAGAAAAAAGTTGTTCAACTATGTTATTCCGGTGTTATTAAATTAAAGAATAAGCAATAGTTTCTTTTTATAAATGTTTAAAAAGTTTAAAAAAATTATGTTTTTATGAAAGTGGTTGCTCCTGGGGCGGTTTCGACGGCATATGATATGAATTTTAGACAATATAATGTTAAATTAAGTCATATCTAAAAAAATTCCTCTGGATCAGTACTATCCACTTTTATTTACATGTATATACAAATGCTTATTTTTTTTTTTTAATAAATAACTTATATTTTTTAACAAAATATTTTAAAAATGAATCATTTATATTTTTGATACTTTATGTTATTGGGAGTATAAACTCGTAATTGTGACTAACTTCATATCTATCATACGCGCCATTTTTTTTACATTGACAGCTATTCTATCTCGAAGAGCGCCAAAAATACTATAAGAATTGATCTGTCAAATAATTTTCATAATTTTACAAAAGTGTTTTACTGTAGCTGAAAATGTCGAATTTCGTGCCAACAAAACAACATTTGCGGGAAGTTTTAATTGGCTTCTTCCATTTAAAAAAACTGAAGCACATCGTTTACTCACTGAAGCTTATCCTAACTGTGCTATAGATTTTAGAATGTGTCAGGTGTGGTATGCCTGTTTCAAAAGTGGTGATTTTGATGTTGAAGACAGGGAACGTTCAGGCGGCCCGAAAAAGTTCGAAGATGAAGAATTGAAGGCATTACTCGAAGAAGATTCATGTCAAACGCAACAAAAACTTGCAAAATATTTAGGAGTTGATCAATCAATCATTGGGAATGATTCAAAAGCAAGCAAATTGGGTGCCGTACGAATTGAAGCCGAGAGACGTCGAACGACGATTTTTCACATGTGAACTGCTGACTGAACGACAGAATAGAAAGGGTTTTCTGCATCGTATTGTGACTGGCGATGAAAAGTGGATACGTTACGATAGCCCAAAGCGTAAAAAATCATGGGGACCGCCCGGACATGCATCAACATCAACGGCAAAGCCGAACATCCATAGATCCAAGCTCTTGCTGTGTATTTGGTGGGATATGAAAGGTGTCGTGTATTATGAGCTGTTGAAATCGAATGAAACGATCACTGGAGACTGCTACCGACTACAATTGATGCATTTGAGCCGAGCATTAAAGGATAAGAGGCCAGAATATGAGAATAGACACGACGAAGTTATTCTTCAGCACGACAATGGTCGGCCGCATGTTGCAAGGCAAGTAAAAACATACTTGGAAACGCTGAAATGGGAAGTGCTACCCCACCCGACGTATTCTCCAGACATTGCTCCTTCTGATTACCACTTGTTCCGATCGATGACACATGGCCTGGCTGAACAGCACTTCCGTTCTTTCGAAGAACTCAAAAAATGGATCGATTCGTGGATAGCCTCAAAAGATGAGGAGTTCTTTCGACGCGGGATCCGTATGCTACCAGAAAGATGAGAAAAGGTTGTGGCTTACGATGGACAATACTTTAAACAATAAATCTATAATCATTTTTCACAATAAATGTCCAAATTACGAAAAAAATACGAGTTTATACATTCAAACTCCCAATATAAATAAATTTTCACAAATTAGAAATAAGTAGAACTTATTCTGACTTATAATATGTAATAGTAATATACAAGAACAAAAATTAAAAAAAAAAATAACTATTACTTTATCAAAAACCTTGAATTTTATTCCTTAGCAAATCATCAAAAAAATAATAGAAATCATTAAGATAATCAACTCATAAAGATAACAGATGAAAGCTAATAAATGTAAATTTCTAATTAAAAAATAATTTTTCAAAAAAAACTATTAGTTTAGCCTAGACAACACTTTAAAAAAAAAGTGGCTAATGCTCCCCCTTCTACCCTATGTTGGGTGTTGTGGGTAGGTGTTTCAGGTGTCTCTGAACTCATCACTTGTCCACGCTTAATAGTAGTTGAGGATGCGGCTCCAGCCTGATCGTCAGAATGGATGTAAAAAGTGCATCTAATGTATTTTAGTTACTTATAGCCGGTAGTTGGTAGTTTAGGATTATGTTCCGAAGATATGCACCCTTGGCTCTTGTGACTGTCTCCGTATGTAAATTAAGTGTAACCCTTTATGTTTAATGACCTAGTGGTTGATGAATTGAGTGATGTTATGTTGTCCATGTGCTGTGTTAGGTCTTTACTTATGCTTCTGGCTGGTGGCATGGTGGATGTCAGCGCTTCAGTTGGTCGTTATCGTCCATGTTTGTGTTGTAGTCGGATTCCAAATTGCGTACTTATATAATGCGTTCTGCAACTGCTTCACATCATTTTATCGTTTTATGAAATTTACTATAACATACTAATTTTTGTTTGATAAATATTTTATGGTGCATATATATAACTACAAGTAGATATGCAAATGTATGTGCATATGTATGTGTGTATATGTGCATGCACCTACTCATGTGTTCATTTCAATAAATTTGATACATATATGAAAATTATTGTGAAAATATGATCTGCTATTGGTAATAAATTGCAAATTTGAAAATTTTATGCTTCAAAAATTCTAAAATTTTTTTTCCAAAAATACAAATAAATAAATAAACCGACGACGATGACGATGAAGGCATTAAAATATTCAAAATGTATGACTATGATGGCAATGACGACGACGACGACAATAACGATGATGATGATGATGCTGCTGTAAGTGGCGCCATTGCCTTAACACACATGCACACACTATTGTGTTGCATCGACTGGAAAACGATGCGGAATTTCCGTTTTATATATGTATGCAACTGTGTACATATTTTTTGTTATTCCGTTCCATTGTGAAAAGAGATGGGATTTTGCTGCTTTTGTTGTTGCTGCTGTTGTGCCGCCGTGTTGCTTATTTGATATTGCACAATAACAACAATATGCATAGAAAATGTATAGTATTCATTACATTGCTTTGCGCTACACTCGCATTACGCTTTGCGTTACGTTACGTTGCGTTAGCGTTAACGTTATGCTGTGCCGCACATCGTTGCGCTTCATAAAATTGCACTTCAAATCGCACGAAAGGACGCACACACAATTCGAGCGCAAACTAACAGCTATTCAACTTCACTCCACACACTCTCTTCTCTGCTTAGCCAAAATTTGTACTGCTTTTATGTTTTTTTTTTATATCGCACCAATATGTACTTGTATTTAACAACAAAACGTAAAAAAAATATACACGAAATCACAACAATAAGGACGAATTCGAGTGAGTGTACGAATGAAATTCTCCCACATTCGCAAATAAATAAATTTCAAATTATAAACAAAGATTGCGAAATTTTTCGATTGTCCGTGGCGCGTTAAAAATCATGAAAATTTATCTATGGATTTTTATAGCATTAAAAAAAAAAAACAGAAGACAATAATAGATAAATACAGAAAAAATAGTTCATAAATGATACACAATTTATTTTCTATTGCATAGGTAAGAATAAGAAACGTTACAGCATTTTTACAGTATTTTATTTCATTTCAATTTAAAAATATTTAGTTGCAAGCTTGCAATATTGTGTCTCTCATTTTGCAGTTTTCTACGTCATTGCGTTTTTATTGTTAAATAAACAAATTTTTGCTATGCGGTTTTCGATTTTAGATAAATTTTACAAATACACATATTTATTTATTTATGGCGTTTAGTGGTTTAAACAGAAATTGGTAGAAACAGCGTGACAACATTATTTAAAAATTTCATAAAAATACAGTTAGAGAAAAACGAATGTAGAATTGTAGTGAAATTAAGTTTAAATTACCTAAAACTTGGGCAAAATTGTTAAACTTATTTAGGTGAAATTTCGATGAATTGAGCCCCAAAAATTTAAAAAAAAAATTGTGATTCACCTTACTTTAATCCGACAGAAAGCGAGGCAGACACTAAGAAAGTGGTCTACCGTCTATTCACATTCTAAATCCGAACCAAAGGAAGCACAGAACGCACAAGCTCCCACGCCAATCATTTTCAAATGTTTGACCCAAGAGTAGTGATGATTCGGATACTCGATACTTTTGAAAAATATTTATTTAAAAAACTGAAATATTGCTATACAATATTTAAAATTGTGGATCATTTTACAATATTTTACAACAATCAATAATATATTTTAAAATGCTACTGCAGAATTATTCAAAATATTTCAGTCCATATTGCAATATTTCAATGTATGACAATATTGCAGTACAGTATTGAAGTTCGGGAAGATATTTTCGGCCATGCATGTAGAACATAATAGCTCTGTTCCCGTACTATAAAGTTTTAGCCCAATTTGCAGGTTTTTAACATTTTTTACTTGAAAAGCGTTCCCGTACACAAAAATCTGGTAAATGAGAGAGGCAATGAGAGAGTAAATCATTTCCCCTCCGTGTCGAAAGTTTAAAGTTTTTACCCGATAAATTTCTGCTGGCAAAAACTTGAAAAGTGTCAAACAATCAGCTGTTTTGTATTTACCAGCTGTTTTGCTTTTGTGAAAATATATTGAAAATTTGAAATTAATAAATAAATAAAGAATTCTTTTGAAAAATAAGTGATATTTAAAATGGAAAATATTTAAAAGACATTTGAAAATTAATTAATAGTATATTAGTTAATTTTTAACTACATTCTCCTCAAGTTAATGACGCAATTGTCTGTTCAACTTCTGACGCTTCTGCCATATCTGAATAATGCAAATGGTGATTGTTAACCCGAAGATTCTACAAAAGTAGAGAGGCGAATAATTTATGTTTAATTTTATCATTATTTATTTATTTTCTTGTAAGATTTATCAATTTTTATTTTATTAAATTCACAGAAAATTTATTTTTTTAATTTAACTGTCGTCAAAATTTGACGTTTTGTTTCGTGCAAAAAAAGTGGTTTTGTGCGTTCCCGTACTTTTGTACATTTTTTTTTTATCAGAGAGAGCATTTTTCGTTTACTCTCAGTTTACCAGACTTTACCCAAAAAGTACGGGAACGGACCTAATGTTTATTGAAACCTTTTCATTAAAATAAAATATTTTTAACAATCTTTAATCTGTTGATTAGTTTTCCTTCTATTATAAATTTTCTAGCGATTTGCTGAATTAAATTAACGTCATTTCTATATGATTCACGTATTTCCAGTGGAAATATTTCAAAACCATGATTTATTGGCGAAAAACTCGTGTTGAGTAGAGTAAACTGTAGGCTCAACCATGTTGTATCACAATGGGCCGTTCTGGCCTGATTGTTTTCCTTGACAACCACTTAAAAAAAGAGTAATCTGTCTCTTTAAACGAGTATTTGATACAAGTACATATTCGATACTTTTTTCAGATATTTTCGGTAGTATCGATACTTTTATTCGATACAAGTAATGAGTAAAAGTATCGATACTATGTGGGTATCGAATCAACACTACCCAAGAGAAGTGACCTGTATATAATCCCACTAGCAGCCTACAGCTCTTTCTGTTAAATGATAACAGAAAGTCTATTAGAACTTCGAGATAACCGGTAACATGACCTTTGTCTATCTTCCTTCCATTTACAATTGTGAGACAAATCGACCCAATCATTAATGATGGTCTTGATAGCTGTTGACGACAAAGAGAATGCAGGTTCTGGATCCAAGAAACCAGTTTCCGAACCCTTTCTGGCCAGAAAGTCAACAGATTCTTTTCCAGAAATTGCTGAGTGTCCAGGAATCCATATTAACAGCAAGTTATTGGTTTTTCCAACACAATCAAGCCAAGATTTCTGGAGCTTGGGTGACTATTTAGCATAGATCCACGGAAAATTGCCTAAATACTTACATATGTTAAGCTTTTTGCTGATTGAACAACACGAAAACAAATAAATTTGGTAGTAGCTGGGCTTCGCTGAGCGGCCCTTGCTAAGTTTGGGTAATACGAAAATTACAACAACAGAAAAAAACATATACAACAGAAAGTACCATATGAGCGTGGCAACCTCCGGTATCAATATAATTGATATTTCTGATACAAACTTTTATAATTTTTGAAGTGAAACTTCTATAGCGAGGGTAAATCGAAAGTTTTACAACGGAAGTCGAGTTGTTGCTGCACTCATAAGAAACGAAGTTTTGTTGTTAGTGTTTAGCGAACGGAGTCATATAGGGATCGGCTGCATACAATCATGCAGAGAGTCGACTTCTTGCTCTTTAGTGTGCTTTAGTGAGAGAGCTTGATTCCACATAACTGCTTTCCTCTCATGTGTTATGTACGTGTGCTACGCCATGTTTGTGCCGATAAATGTAGAGAGTATCAACAGAAAAAAAGCTTTAGAAAATAGAAAGAGGAAAAGTGCAAAAGCTGCACTCTAACAAAACCAGTAAGAAACGAAGTTATGCAGTTGTTATTCGGCTATATACAATCAAGCAGAGAGTCGACTTCTCGCAGTTTTATCGCATGTGCTTTAGTGAGAGAGTCGATATAGAAGTCTCGGCTTGATTGCATATAACAGAACTTTCCTTTAATGTGTTATATACGTGTACTAGGTCGTGTTTGTGCCGATAAGTGTAGAAAGTATCAACAGAGGAAAAGGAACAACAAAATATAGAGAAGAAGACTGCAAAAACTTCAACAGAATGTTTTATAAATGTTTTCTAACAGTTTTCTAATAAACAACATAGTTTCACTTCTACTGTGAGTGCTTGCAGATACATTATTTTTTGGTCACATTTATACTCACTTTTATCAAGCATTCGTTGGAATTGAAATGAAAGTTTTACAATTTATGAATATATAATATAACTTATAAATATCAAAAAAATGTACAAATATTAGCAAAAGTAAACAAAAATGTAAAAAAATTGCACATAAAGATTTGTTCGATTTTAAAAATAGCGGAAAATAAAATAACGCCATCTGTATTTCAGTATTCGTATTTGACATACAGATGGCGCACTCTCCCATATAAAGTACATCTTTCTTTCTGCTGTTATTCCTCATTCATGTGTGTTCGCAGTTATATATTATTTATAATTTTATGAGAACAGAAAACCATGGGCTTTTATACTAAATTTTAGTACCATTCTTCAAATTGTACCTGGGATATTCTATAATGAATATTCTCAAAATATTGATGGTGCCACACTCTTTTTTTCAGTCCCATCGACATTTTTCCTGTAGTATGACATTATCAATCGACGTCCTTGTGGGAAATTTCAGTACTGTACCGTAATTGGTTCCAAATATACATCAAAAAAGCATATAGTTTGTATGGGAGGTGCCACACCCACTTACAATTTTGAACTCAGACTATGTCTATCTTATGACCAGAGACATATTGCAGTGTAAAATTCTATTCTAATACAATTGAATTAATAAAAGGTTAAAAAAGGTGATTCACTGAAGGATATAAATAATATAATATAAATTTCTTTGAAATGTTTCCTTTTTGGAAAAATTTTCTCAAGTGGTGATATAAAACTTCTTTTTTCCTAAAAATACTTTACACTGAAGGCTACTTCACTGGTCATTGCTTGATTGATAGACATGCCAGTAGATTAGGGCTACGCGCAAAAGGCTTATGCAGAAGCTACCTCGATAAGAAGGAAGAAGAAATTAGTTTCCACTTTTTCTGCAATTATCTAGTTCTTGCCACAGGTACCTAGTTGACCTCGAATCTGTTGACATCAGAGATTAAGAGATAAGCTAATCAAAACAAAAAATTAATTCAACTCTTCTTCAGCTATTAAGCTTACTTTAAATCTACTGATATCGGGGATTCGAAAGTTAAGCAAAACGCAAAGGTTCAATTAAGCTTAGGGTAGCTGTGAGACAGCCTCATTGAGCTTAGTATGTCCTACTATAGGACAGCCTCTCTAACCTAACCACCTAACTTAATTTAACCAACGACTGCTAATAATGAAATTTTAGGATTTACTAAATTAAAAAAAATAATAAGCTTCTTACAGCAGTATTCCGACAAAAGTTAGGTTCCCCCCATTAGTTTAGGTGAAAATACTTTGGCTAGCATCCTTTTCGTTTTCTGCCCTTCCGAACCCTGTGCCTTCCCTCTCTCCTTTCTCTCCCTGAATTTTTTCTATTCCTCGCTTCTTTCGATTTTTGCCTCTTCTTCTGTCCCCTGCTTCTTTCAGATTCCTGCCTGACCCTTTTTTAAGTACTGCATTCATTTCGATTCCACTTCCCTTCCGCAGCCTGACCTCTTTCTATTCGCATCACACTTTTATCTCACACACTTCATTCCTTTCTGTCCCATTTTGATGCATGTCTCCCTTACAATTTCTTTATTCGTTCAATTATTTACTAATTCTGATTTTTCTGGGCCCCTGCCCAGCTGCAATCTTGTGCCATTTATGAGTTCTTGCTTTTGCGATCCACGCCTATTTTCTACTCTCTGCATTCAATCAATCTTTCCTTCCCCTCCTTAAGATTACTGCTGCCATACTTGCCTACTTTCCATTTCGTGTTCACTTTCTACTTTGAGTACACGTTTCTGTCTCTGCACTTATTTTGTTCCCCACATCTGGCACATTCTTCTTCCGAGCCCTACCTTCCACCAACCCCTACCTTCATTCCAAACCTTACCTCTCATCCGCTCCTACTCATTTCTCACTCACTCTCAGCTCATATTTCTCTCCCTGCTTTCCTTTGGTTCCTTGTCCTTTTCGATTCCCACCTACTTTGGCACCCTATGTTACTGATCCCTGCTATATTGACCCCAATTTTTCTTCTGATTCCTGGCTCTTCCGATCCCTGTCTACTTTTCTCTCTTCAGCTATTTGCACCTTTTTGCTCCCTGCCACCATTTCACCTTGCCTTACCCTTTCTATCAGTTTAATAGATTTGATCTATCGCTCTAGTATCTGCTGTTGAATCAAATGAGTTCGGTCCAGATGAAATATTTAAATTGAAATCTATGCTTAAAGAATTTTTTAGTTTTAAGTGAAGCTCATATTTTTCTTCACATAAATATGCGAGAACTTGTGAGTTGGAATACGGCCAGAGTTCGATCATTTTAAGATATTTCTTGGCGGTTTTAAAACATTTTTGAGAGAAATTTGGTTGGCGCTTTGAAAAGAATAAAGGACATAAAAGAAAAAAAAATATGTGGCATTGGCTTCGAATCAAAAACACTGAAACAACAACCAAGACAACACAACCAGGTCATTTACCGCATACAAAATTGTGATCAGATAAATTCTAATTATTATAAAATCAAATTTCAATAAAACATGCGTGCTCGCCAATTACAACAGAAACCAAAAAACCGAAGAACATTGAATTGGGCGGTGAATTGGGCGCTATCAAAAATAAATCAATACACCCACAAAAATACAAACAATACCCGAAAATTGCTAGACAAAAATTATACAAAAACAAAATGTGCATGCATGTAGTACATGAATAGATACAAATGAAAGTGTATGTGTATGTGTGTGTGTGTGTGTGTGTGGAGCAATGTGAATGCTATTGCTATTGTTGGTGTATGTGAAAATTTTATCAAATTCTAATTATGCAAATAAACCAAAAAGCAATTAAATAACATGTCGCGTTGTATCAGAATATCGAAATCTGAAAACTGAAAATCTCCATTGAGCACAAAACAACAACTGCAACAACAAGAGCAACAACCAACAACTAACGAAACTTGCAAATTTGTAACATGTGCTGTTACTGCTTCAGTTGCTGCTGCTGCTCGCTCTCTGGCATACAACATAAAATTTTATATATTTTTTAGTAAACACAAAATTCACATGCATACTAACACTAACTAACAATTACTCACACACACACCCACACAGACATGCATAAATGTGCATTCTACCTACAAGTTAAATGAAGTAATTTTTTTGCTTTTTGTTGTAACCCAATTATTTTTGTTGTCATAAATTTCACATCTAGCATATGTAGGTGGGCGGTTATTAAAAAAAAAAAATCTTTGCAATTTCGAATTTGAGGTATGAGAAAAAAAAAGAAGTTACCAACTATATCAGTTACGAGAGCATGTGACAAATTGTAATTAAAATTGCAATGAGAAATGCTGAAACAAACCAAAGCCAAAAAACGATGACATTTTTATGATGGACACATAAATATACAACTCATTTCATTTGCTATAACTAAGTATCACAAATTCTGATAGATAAGCACAACAAAAAACTTAATTGAAATCAATTTTATTGGTTGGAAAAGAGGTAATGATCAGAAGCGTCTCAGATAATTGCTCCATGAACAAAATGTGGCAAACATTTAAGTTTTAAAGATTAATTTTGGTTTCAGGTGCAAAAAAATATAAAAATGTATTCCATAATTTTTATCAGAATATCATAGAGCATAAGAGCATTAACTCTTTTTATGGGACCAGAACTATTTTGCGGGATGGGTAAAGGAATCTTTTTACTATTCATTAGGAAAAAGCAAGAACAGCTAAGAAAGTTATACTGAGAAAATTTACCAGATCGAGAACACCCGAAAGCTCTCATAGGAATATGAACCTAAACACTTTAAGGAATGAATTAACATGGCGAATAACAATTTAAAAATCATTACAGGAATTCCAACAGCAAATTTTAGGTTGAATCTACTTAGCACAACTTAGGACAGTGACCTGCACTTATGTATACTCAAAGAAAGCATCTGGGTGGTCATCAAATACCAAACGCCAATCTGTAAAAAATGCCTTCAACTCGGCGAATTGACCTCAGCTTATGAATGCATTGAGAGAATTTGAATAACCGGAGAACCTGTTGCAAATAATCGCAAGCTATTTCGACTACAGGATTTTAATATACGATACTGATGACGGCGTTAAGCAGTATCGTGTCAAGGGAGGCGTTCCGCAGGACTACGTTCTGAGCCCAAAGCTATGAAAGGCAATGTATGACTACATCTTCAAATTGAATCGCCCGGGAATACAACAATCACTGGATATGTAGACGACATCGCGATAGTGGCAGTAGCCAAACACCTGGACTCACTACAAACTATATGAACCAACGTCGTCTCAAGGGTGAAAAGATGACTGTATAACTCGAAGCTGGAATTGGTGGAGCAGAAGACGGAAGTCATGCTATTGAACACCAGAAAAGCATTTGAAGAGCTGGCCATCACGGTTGGTGAACATCACATTACCTAGAGTCTACACATTAAGTACTTAGGAGTACTTATAGACTCCAGAATGACGTTCAAGGATCACCTGTAAGTTGTTTGTGAAAAAGCAACACGATAGGAGGCCCGCTCGAGGGCAGGCGTCGGCTGATTTCAACGGTTACCACGTCAGCAATCTTGTATGCAGCACTTATTTAGGCAGACAGCAAGAAGGCAGAAAGATATCCGTGCGACTTATAGGCTCAGTGCACTGAGGGTAGCTAGCGCGTATCGCACAGTGTCGGACGATGCTATTTGTGTCATAACAAGTAAAGAGTCCATCGATCTACAGGCCCAAGAGGTGGTGCGGTTATATTGGCGTAACACAAAGCCAACCAAAGGCATAAGAGAAGAAGAAAGGCAGCGTACTATCATGGAATGGCAGCGAAGATGGCAGTCATCCGAGAAGTGCCGATGGGTATACAATCTCATTACGCACATAAAGGAGTCGATATTACGTAGGCATGGTGAATTGAATTACTACATTACGCGATTATTTAGTGGTCATGGGTGTTTCAAGCAATACCGGCACAGATTATATCTCGGAGAGAAAGACCCGTTTTGCCCGAACTGCCCAGAGGAACTGGAAAGCGCGCAGCATATACTATTTCACTGCCCGCGCTTCAACAGTGACAGAAACGAGTTGGAGATAGCCTTTGGCGAACTCCCTTCAGAAAGGAATCTGACGACAGAGATGTGTAACATAGTGGAAAAATGCAATGCAGCATGGAAGTATGATGACGAACTCGATAGTATAGTGGATAGTGTATAAGACTTTCACCCAAAAAGTTGCGGGTTCGATTGTCCGACTCTTGTCTCTGGATACCCGAGTTCGGTTCTCCGCTTGAGTATGGTTTTTATCTATCTTTCTTTCTCTCTTCCTTTCTCTCTTCCACTAGACCATAGGGGCGATGGTAGGACCTACAGTTTAACGCCGATTCCGAACGGCTATGTGGCAATTTTTTATCAGCTCGGTGGTCTTGCCATTACCAACCAAGATGTGTACTTGTACACATTCTTATAATTCTCATCCAGTTCATATCGATAGTGAATATAAGAAGATTATGAGAATTAACCACCAGACCAAGACGGGAATCGAACCCGCAACCTTCTGGATGAAAGTCTAGTGCACTATCCACTAGACTATCGACTATACAACCGGACAGAATTGGGCAGAAACCGATACTAACGATTGAGCACTTAGCTCATTAAGGCCTTCTGACGTAATACCTAACAGTGGTTCCGGGATGAATATCCGTACGGACGAGAAGTGGTTTTAGTGTGAGAATGTCTCCTACTGACTGGGCTTTTTATGCTTTCCTTCTCGTTAAAAAAACTCCAATCTGTACTCCATAGAAGTAGGGTCAATAATAAAATTTCCTGGGAGTTTTAGACTTATGGAAGTAATGTGTATCCATGAAAAGGCACAATAGAATTTTTAAGCAGCAGTACATTCCCCAACAATAATAGTAATAATAATAGTGAGTGAGCATAATCCAAAACACCCTCAAATAACCGCATTAAATAAATCGCAAGTTATTTAGCAGAATGCATCAAAATTTATGAATTTAAAAAGCAACCCTCAACCCTCTTTCCGCTCTATTTATCAACTACATAATACAATCTCAACTTGTATACCTCTTTGTTTGTTTGCAATCAGTAGAAACCATAATTGAAATGAATGAAATTTTCATTTTTATCACGTAATACTCATACAAGTATTTATATTTACGAGTTTTTCTGCCATACAAACTTTTTGAGTTTTGCGCGCTGCAAAATCCAACAAGTGCAAGTGACATATTTATTATTTGCTTGTGCCAGTTATATTTTATTTCCTTGCATTTTTGTTGTTGTTGTTGTTTTGATTGCATTTTATTATGCAAATAAAAAAAATTATACCCTAAAGTACTGTCACAAGTGAAAAGAGCAGGAAGAAGAGTTGAGTTTGTCTTCATGATTTTCTTCTTCGTTGTTTCTTTCCTTTTCCCGGAAGAAAAAAATAAAACTATTAAATTTTATTTACAGCAAAGATCTAATAATGATAAATGCAATAAAGTGAATAACTATACCCTATATCAGTGGTCCTTAATCTTTTTCGTTCGAGGAGAACTTTTGGCTAGCATTTGATTTCATGGAGCCCTTAGAATAAAATTTCAATTGGAAAAAACTTACTTTTTTAAAAAATGACCATATTCCTGCGGAGCTCCTGAAAAATTTCGTGGAACCCTGGAGCTTCTTCTATTCTCAGGTAAAAATTTTAGTGGGGGGGGGGGGAGGGGAGAGTGAGAGGTAGGGAGGGAAGGAGGGTGAGAGGTAGGGAGGGAAGAAGGGTGAGAGGTAGGGAGGGAAGAAGGGTGAGAGGTAGGGAGGGAAGGAGGGTGAGAGGTAGGGAGGGAAGGAGGGTGAGAGGTAGGGAGGGAAGAAGGGTGAGAGGTAGGGAGGGAAGGAGGGTGAGAGGGAGAGGCCGTCTGGGTATAAAACCCCATCGTTCTGATAAATTTATCTTGTATTATCATATTTACTCTTAAATTAACAACTTTTTAAAGGAACGAAAAATCAAACTTCCCTCCTCTTTTCTTTCTCTTCCACTGGTGATTCTTGTTAAAGGGAACTTGACTTGATTTAAACCACGTGGCTCTACAGATACAAGGTCTTCTGATCCAAGTTTTTGAAATATCGTTTGAGATTATTTGAAGGTTTGGTCTAAAAAATATTTCTTTTCAGTTTCGGTTCATTATCACCTTGTGATAATGAACCGCCATTTGCCAGAATTTTTCAAAGCTCATAGTTAAAGTGGAGAATTTGTATGCCTCAAAGACAATTGTCGGAGAGAAAAACTCCACCTATTGAATAAATATTTCAGCACCCATTTTAATTTTTGCTCTTGAATTAACCTTACCAGGGCAACTACTCCTCAATTCTGACTTTCAATATTTCTTATATTTCTGAAAAATATTCTGTTTAGAATTTTCACCTTACCGATAAACCGCAACCGTTTTCCTTATTGGGCAATTTTGTCTATTTCAGAGAATTTTTTCGATTTTGAAAAATTTTTATTAGTTTTTGGAGTTTTTACATTTATTAATGAATTTGAGCAGATCCTGCGGTGCCAAAGAGCTCAGGTATTTGTCTCTCAACACTGGTCCGATTGAAAGCGGGGCAGACACTAAGAAAATGGTCTCCCGTCTCTTCACATTCTTCTTCCGAACCACAGGCTGCACAGAAGCCACCAGCTCCCAGGCCAATCATATTCAAAAGTTTAGCTCAAGGGAGGTTACCTTATATAATTTCATCACCTGCCTCAACTCCATACGATAAATGGTTTCCGGCGCACTGTCAGCAGACTCGGTTAATTTTGTTTCTGTTAAATGATAACAATCGAGAAGGTTGCTGGTTCGATTCCCGTCTTGGTCTGGTGGTTAATTCTTATAAACTTCTTATATTCACTATCGATATGAAGTGGATGAGAATTATAAGTATGAGTACAAGTACATACCTTGATTGGTAATGACAAAACCACCGAGCTGATAAAAAATTGCCACGCAGCCGTCCGGAATCGGCGTTAAATTGTAGGTCCTACCATCGCCAATGTGGTCTAGTGGCAGAGTGCCAGACTCTTGTCTTTGGAGACTCGAGTTTGATTCTCGGCTTGGGTATGTTTCTTATCTATCTTTCTTTCATAACTTAGGGCTTTGGTTCAATAGATCTTAAAGGTCGTAGTGCCTGACTTTCGAGGCGTCCTTCCTTCAAATAATAATAATAAATGTTAATAGAAAGTCTGTTAAATGCTTCTACTTAGATAACAGGGTCTTTGTTTGTCTAAAGCCGCTCAGTTCCTCCTATTTTCGATTCTAGTTCAAATCGACCAATTCATTAGTGGTGGTCTTGATGGCTGTCGACGACAAAGAGAATACTGATTCTGGGCCCAAGAAACCAGTTTCCGAACTGTTTCTGACCAGAAGGTCAGTTTAGAAAATTTTTAATCTATTGTTGCCACATGAAGGCGAAATTGCTAAGAGGGTTAAAAATTTGTTTGAAAGAACGAACAACTTAAAAACGCCTCTTTATAATTTCGGAATGCACTCGTAAGTCCTGCAATGTTTGAAGTTGGGTTGGAAATATTTGAGAATTTTAAATTCCTTAAAACTTTTGGGAAATTTTTAAGAGACTTTCGATGGGAATAGGAATTTGGCCATAAGAATTTTTTTTTTTTAGATATTCAAATGTTAAAATGGGAATCTGTGCGGAAATTTTGGCTAACAACTAATATATTATCATGTGTAGAGTACCTCGAAATCAGTTTTGCTTGAATGAAATAAGTAAATTTATTTCATTTTTTTATAGTTTTTATATTGCATATTATAATTATGCATAGTTAGTTCTATATGCCTGCACGCATTTGCATCCACAGATTTAATTTTATTTGCATTCACGTATATGAAATTATAATTCAATTAATAAATTTCCGCCGCTTTGTCGCGCGAGACTAATTTCACTCCCAGTGGGAACATGTTTTTTAATACACCAAATCCGGATGAAGCTAAGTGCGCACACAAGCCTCAACCTCATCGCTTTATTTTTTTTTTTTTTTTGTATACTTAATATTTTCCGCGCAAATTTATTTTTTATGTTTATTGTATTTTATGAAGCTTGTTAGTTCCAACCAAAAATAAAGAAAAACACAAAAAAAAAACACAAAACAAAAAGCAAAAGAATTTGCAATATCGTTGTCAACACATACATACACACATACACATGCATTGCATACAACAAAGCATGAGCATGTCATAGGCTTACAGCCTGACAATATGAATGAAACAAGTTAACAACTCTCTTGGGGGTACGAATAATAAAAGTATATCCTCTTGCCACCCGCATCCTCTCACCACCCCAAAAACAAAGAACTCAATACACCTCAGCTTATTTAGTGGCATAGTGTCTCCTTGCCACACCATCAGCACACTTCATCAGGATTGTATATACATAGATAGTATGTATATGTGTAAGTGGTATGAGTTTTTGTTGTTTTTAATGCTTTGTACTTGATGAAATTTAACACGCTTCACACAATCATATCCATGAATGTACGTATAGCTCGTAAAAATGAAGACACCTGAGCGCATCCATTCCGTGTAAAAGAAATCCAGTGAGTCAATGTATAAATGGATAGATGGATGGATAGATAGATGGATATATGCCTGACTGGGGTACCTGCTGCCTGCCTGCCTGGTGCTCGCTGGTTGATACTGTTAACATTTTTGATTTTATCACATCACACTTGCTGCTACTGTATCACTGATAAAATTGCTTCTTCAGCATATAGTGGCATTGTCGTCGTCGTTGACGATATCGTTGTCGTTGCCATTTTTTATGTCGATGTTTCAACTATGTACTATTGGCTGCTCCAGCATTTTGCTTGTGCCATACTTTTCCCAGCGTTCATCATCTGTAGAAGGCCGTCAAAATGTGAGATACGAACATAAACTGAGCACAGCGCCTGCAAAATAAAAAAAAAATATCGAGCGATAAGTAAAACAAAACTGAAGGCAGCATTTTTTGTACTTTCCGAGCTCGCTGCAAGTGTATCTATGCATGTATGTATGTATGTGATTGTTTGTGTGTGTTGCCTTTTATATATGTGAGATTGTTAGCGTATCTTTTGGCACATTTTAGCTTAACGCCACAATTCTTTTTTATTACTCATAAAGTTATGTTAACAATTCACACGGAATTTTAAATAAATCCGTATACATATGTACATAGGACAGTATTTCTCTTTCTCTCGAATGAAAAGATAAAAGATAATCTTTCTGTTGTTTTTGTGAATAGCATAAATATACTTAGTTATATAACTACTATTACTTATACAGTTTTGTAATCGTTGCACAATTTTTTAATACACTGCTGTTTGATAAACCTAATTTGTATGCTTACTTTTCAGCTTACTTTGTAAAGAAGAAAGTTTTTTTATATTTTTATTTATTTATTTTTTTTTACAAATTTATTCCTTTTTTGCAATTCACCCTAGTCCTTAAACTTTTAGAGCCCCTCAACATATTTGTCAGTGTAAAATTTGAAAAAAGTTAAACGCTTTCACTCTTTATTCAAACTTTATATTGGGAGTATGAATGTATAAACTCGTAATTGTGACTAACTTCATATCTATCATACGCGCCATTTTTTTGATATAGACTGCTATTCTATCTCGAAGAGCGCCAAAAATACTAAGAATTGATCTGTCAAATAATTTTCATAATTTTACAAAAGTGTTTTACAATAGCTGAAAATGTCGAATTTCGTGCCAACAAAACAACATTTGCGGGAAGCTTTAATTTGCTTCTTCCATTTAAAGAAAAACGCAACTGAAGCACATCGTTTACTCACTGAAGCTTATCCTGACTGTGCTATAGACCTTAGAATGTATCAGGTGTGGTATGCCCATTTCAAAAGTGGTGATTTTGATGTTGAAGACAGGCAACGTTCAGGCGGCCCGAAAAAGTTCGAAGATGAAGAATTGAAGGCATTACTCGGAGAAGATTCATGTCAAACGCAACAAGAACTTGCAAAATCTTTAGGAGTTTATCAATCAACCATTTCTAAACGATTAAAAGCATTGGGAATGATTCAAAAGCAAGGAAATTGGGTGCCGTACGAATTGAAGCCGAGAGACGTCGAACGACGATTTTTCACATGTGAACTGCTGATTGAACGACAGAAAAGAAAGGGTTTTCTGCATCGTATTGTGACTGGGATGAAAAGTGGATACGTTACGATAACCCAAAGCGTAAAAAATCATGGGGACCGCCCGGACATGCATCAACATTAACGGCAAAGCCGAACATTCATAGATCCAAGCTCATGCTGTGTATTTGGTGGGATATGAAAGGTGTCGTGTATTATGAGCTGTTGAAACCGAATGAAACGATCACTGGCAACCGCTACCGACTACCGATTGATGCGTTTGAGCCGAGCATTAAAGGAAAAGAGGCCAGAATAGGAGAATAGACACGGCGAAGTTATTCTTCAGCACGACAATGCTCGGCCGCATGTTGCAAGGCAAGTAAAAACATGCTTGGAAACGCTGAAATGGGAAGTGCTACCCCACCCGCCGTATTCTCCAGACATTGCTCCTTCTGATTACCACTTGTTCCAATCGATGACACATGGCCTGGCTGAACAGCACTTCCGTTCTTTCGAAGAACTCAAAAAATGGGTCGATTCGTGGATAGCCTCAAAAGATGAGGAGTTCTTTCGACGCGGAATGCTACCGTATGCTACCAGCAAGAGGAAAGGCAAGGGAAAAGGTTGGGGCTAACGATGGACAATACTTCAAAGAATAAATTTATAATCACTTTTTCACCATAAATGTCAAAATTACGAAAAAAAATACGAGTTTATACATTCATACTCCCAATAACTTAATTTTTTATAATTTTTTTTTTTTTTTGAATTGTCACCGTCGCTTAGGTTTTATAAATTTTATTGAAAAAAACAACAGCGGGCTTACTTTAAAATTACAATTAAAAACAAATATGAAAACTGCGTTTCTCGAAAAATTGAAATTAATGATGGCTGGTAATGCCAGCGTTGCCAATAAGCTCAGTGAAGATTTGAGTGCAGGTTTGCAAAAAAAAAGTAGTAAATGAAATAAAAAGTTCAAATTGTAAACTATAATTAATTGTGAAGTGGAAGTGAATCGCAGCCATCAGATTACATCCTTGTTTATGTTGGCATTTCCCTTAAATTGCAACTCTGATAGTTCTGTCATTATATAAGATGGCGCCTACTGCAACTCACTTTCGTTATATCCGTCAAGGAAACAAGTTGTGTAAAACGTGTTAAAATTTATAAATCGAAATATAAGCAACAAATCAAGGACTATTATAAAATATTAGTAGCTTATATAGGATATTGAAAGATTATCCCTTTCAGCTCTTTTTTTTAATTGGGGTCAATCGATTTTTTTTGAGTGAAATTCATGATTACTTAAGACTTCTGCAACTAACGTAAACAAGTTTCAAGCCTCTACATATCCTTGTTTGACCTCTATTAAAGGTTGAATAATGATACTCCTGAAGCTATAGACAAAAATCCGTAAACGCTTTTTCTTCAATTTTTAGATTTTTATATTCTTTCATCTTTTATGAACATACTTGGAAAGAAATATTTTCACTTAGCAGAGAATTATTAATTTTTTTATTAAAATAATGCAATCAGTTTTGATGACAAATTTTTGCACATTGCATTTTTGACTTGACTTCAAAGAAAAAAGGTCCTAAAAAATAGCATAAGCTCTAATGATGGGTAATCCAAAAACATAAAAGTACTTAATAGTAGGTTATATAATTTAAAAACTATTTACTTGCTGTCAAAGTTTGCCCTCTGTTGAATGAATGGGATAAAAGCGATTGTCCAATATATTGTACAAGATCAACGAAAGGGTTAAGAACTATCACTACAATCACTGATGAGGAATCGTGGCGGATTCCGAAACGGCCGTCTGATTTGCCTGTCTCTATACATGTACATTGTTGTTGTGATGACTACATTTGTTCATTAACCCTGTTTATATATAACTTCAATTAACGAAATTAACATGAACTTAAGTCATGAATTTGAAAATTAACATTAATTAATTAAATGTAGACATTTAATTTTCATAGTCTCCTAAAAACTATCATGAAATAGAATGTTATTTTTTGTTTTGTTTTGAAATACTCGATTTTTGAGGCATAATACTGAGCTACCACACAATTTTATTAAATGAAAATTAATTCGCCCGCACAACCTGCTGGGTTCGAGAGGAAAAAAGCCACTTGCTGCTACGTTCTAGCAAACAGAAAGTGACCACCAAAAATAGTAGTCTCTATAACTCGGAAAAGGTTTTGAAAGTTCAAAAATTACTTTGACTAGTGTCGCTGCAAAAGCGACAAACTAATGCCCGAAACACCACAGCTTAATGGATCGCGCACAAAATTATTAGGTACTTCTGTTATTTTATTCTTGGTCCACCATGATTTCGTGGCACCAAGCATACAATTATTGAATTGAAATACCTAGATTCACCACGACTCGGTGACCCCCCAAAGCACACCAAAAATTAATATTCGTAAGAATAATTTAGTTATCGCTTAGGAAAATTCTGTTTTACGCTCTCGTTAGATCGTAGAGCACTAAACATAGGTATGGTGCCAAAATATGTACAACCTACATTCAGCCACATGTATTATTTTAATCGTCCATATATCCCCATTCCCAATAGCATGATCTTGTACTAAATGGTACTATTTTACTACTGTGAGTGTGAATATCGGTTGCGCCTTTGGTTAAAATTATAATAGGAAATTAAATAGTTAAACGCGTGTGCCGCGACGGGATTTTCAAATGTGATAGGATTGAAAGGGTTAAGTGAGGAGAAACCCAAATAGCGCTTTAGCGTCTTTTTGATATCAATAACTTGGTTTTGATATGTAAAAGAAAGCCTCAATGTTGGTGTTGTATAATTGCCCTCAAGATTCATTTACTCAGATCAAAAAACTTCAGTAAAGTATTTAATTTCATTTATTTCACCGAGGAATGGTTTGCCTAAAGTTTTGAGTCTATATCCTGTTAGAGGCATCCGCACCGGAACTGATCGAGAGTTTCTACCTTTTCGATGTCCAATCCCGATTTCTAACAGAAAAGCTTACACGGAGCACGTAGTCTCGCTGCATGTAATCCAATCGCTCAGTGTCCCATGTATAATGCTGTTGCTGTTGTTTGTGCAATTCCTTCTCTAGAAAAAGATACGAACTGTTTAGTTTTGGAGAGATTGTATTGGAGTCAGTTCGTTCTTATTGTTATACACTTATCTAAACCCCTCCATCTTATGTTGAATTAAACTTGTACTGACTGAGATGAGTCCAACGAGGACCTTTGTCAGTAAACTCCTTTCCACTTTGTTACATTAACTTGTTGATCTAAGTAGTTTCACAAGGTATTTGTTACACTAGCCCACTAGCTTAGATTTGGTAGAGTTTAAGATCATGGCTTCGAAGTCAGAAAACACTTAGCCGACTTGCTTGTTGTATTGCAAACACTTCTGCCTGGCATACGCTGTTGAATCAGGTAAAAGAATGAAATCGTCGTCGTTGTGGCAGAAAGTTCATTTTTTTAATTTCTGGCAAAAATTAAAAAGTTAACAGATTGATAAACACATTATTATAGGTTTTAACTGCATCATCAAAAATCGAATTTATTATGTCATTCGAATTCTGGAAGCTAATTAATATGGATCCATTTAAAAAAATTAATTTGGACTTAGTGATTTCTGCTTGAACGACGACGAAATTTGATAAATGATTCGAAAGTAAATGATAGGAAAGTATCTCAAGATGAAAAAATTATAATTATTTTTTTGATCTAGGAACTTTAGGTTTCTGTGGAGGTAGCCCAGTTTAAGTTTTTTTAGGTTGAGATTGCGGCTTTTCAACATTGCCTTTTGAACCTCAGCAATTCCTTACTTACATCAGTTGATCAACTCTCTGCTCTTCAATGAGTTGCTTTGCAGGGAAGGCACCTACTGTCATCACTAGATAAAGCAGTCCTTTGATCATGATAGGCTCACACCGATTGCCTTGCATGCTTTGTAGGATTTTTCCTTAGCTTTTTTTTTAACTTTATCAGGAGTAGTGTAGAGGCTCAGGTAACATCTCCAAATTTTGGTTATGTAGAATGAAACATTACCATTCATGATGGTTGGCCGTACATCTATGTCTGAGCCAACATCATTACATCTTGATGTCAAGGATGAGAATTTATCCGTCAGCATTGGATCTCGATTTTAAGAATCCTGAGCAACCATCCTCCAAAGTGCCGATTCGTGCCGACCAAATATTTTTGTAGAGACAACTGCCCTTAACTTCGATTAAGGTTTTAACCGAAAACCTCACTCTGTTACTTACAGTAGTGGTACCAGCTTTTGTGTTTAACTTCGCTAGATTTGAGAATCGAGAAGCTCCGTTGATTCATCCATGGAGCACGGTGGGGTGTTATTTTACGTTCAGATATCAAGAGTGGAGGAGGATGCTGCTCGATTTGCTGATGACAGGGCTTTGGTCGCCTAGTTTGAGTGGCCACTTTCTTTACAAGACGATACACAGGTCGTAAAAAGAAAAAAGGAAAGAAGATCTGCCTTGTCAGGGAGAAAGAAGAAAAAAATATTCAATAGTGCATCCATTTCCACAACTTCTAGATCTTCTAGTGTCCTGAATTATGCGATAATTCTACCTCTTAATAATCTAGTCTTTACAATACTTAGAAAACTATATATATATACATATCAAGGCCGTATTAAGGGGGGAGGTTTTGGGGATTCTGAACCTCCCCCCGCCCCCCCCCCCCCCCTCCCCCCCGAAATGTGGAAAGTTTCTTCTATTTTTCGATATTAATTGCCAGTGGATGAAAAAAAAGTCAAAATAAAATCTATTGAACAGTTTTTAAATATTTTTTACTTCCATCGGTTTCTTTTTAAAAAGTCAAATATAAAAAAATAAACTTGAAATCTTAGTTACACTATGCGACCAGATCCGATTTGTTCTCTTTGACATGACGTTTGACTTTGGATACAAAAAGAGAAGGTGATGCTGAGCAATTCTGCATTTATTGTTTTTCTAGGTCAGTAACTGTTTTTGATTTACAGTTTCGGGTTTAGGGCTCATTTGGAAGGGCATGATTCAGCCTATAATTTCTGGATTTCAAAGTTTGTAGCACGCCAGTGTTCAGCTCTCCAATTTTTAAAAATGGACAAAAATTCTATTTTGGGGTTTTAAATTTTTTCTAAAACGTGACGTGATGGAAAATTTTTGAACTCAGATTCGTGTTCAGTATAAAAAAATTCATTCACAAACACTAGGAATCATTTTACTCACAAAGCTCATGTAGGGCTGTAGTAGTGGATCAGCTCCAAAGTTCTAGGAAACAATCTTAAAATGTAATTAATTCTTTAACCCTTTATTGCTCAGAGCACCCCGACTCGGAAGACCTCATTCAATGCAGTAACTGCACGAATTTTGGGAATGTAAGCCAACCTCATCCGGATTCTTTATCATGGCCCAAATTCCCATTGATAATCATTTGAAAAAAATGAGCCTCTGACTATTTTTAGTATTTTTGGTAATTGTTTTGAGGTCGGGCTCATCATCAGTAATGGCAAGTCAATGTAAATTTTCTTCGAATGAAAACCCCGGCCCCCCCCCAAAAAAAATCCTGGCTACGGCCCTGATACATATATGTACATTTGCACTGCAATAATATCAATCAAAACTATCCAGTTTTGATTTTCCATTTGGTTTGTAAATGCATTTTCAATATTCAAGTCACTCACTTTTCAATAATATGAAATTTTCATAAAATATGTAAGAAATATAAAAGCAAAGAAAAAAAAATAACCTCAATTCAGCATCCCCAGCATCCGGTGCATTCTATTTTCTAACAACGAGCTCGATGTGCCACTAAACTAAACTTCATCCGCTAACTGCAAATACGTAGCTACATACATGAGTATAATTTCCCTACAATTTTTGTATACGCGTGCAGGAAGAAAGAAAAAATGAGGGAAGAAAAAAAAAAAAAAATGAGAAAATCCAGAATGCGGTCGGAAATTTTTAATAATTCGGAAATTATGTGAATTTGAAATTAAAAACGCACCTTTCACAACTTTACTGAACCCCCAATGGACGACGACTACGACAACGACAACGACGATGGCGATGGCGCTGGCGACATTCAAATGCAGATTGCGTTGCTTATTTGCATTTGTGAAAAAAGAAAATCACCCACCATCACTAAGAATGAAAGTGCAAGGTGTGTGTGGTGAAGTGAAGTGAAGTGTGAGGTATCTGCTGCTTGTAATGAGAATTCTATGTCGTCACCAGCGAGCGCCATATCCGCTGTCGCCAGCATTCCGCACATCGCATAGCGCACGGAAGTGAAAGCCGGAAGCTTGTGAATATTTGTCAGAGGGTGAGAAGGGGGTAGAAGTTTAAAGAATTGGGTGCCACATGCGCAATTTAGCTGTGGCTGTTTATGTGTGATGTTCTGCTACACTGTGGTGCTACTCTATTCTTCTTCCTGTGCACCAAAATGGCAACCGGATGCAAATTGTGAATTGTCCATTCGGTACGGCGGCGACAGTGCAATGAAGCAGAGCAATGCAATATAAGCGTTGAGAATATGAAGAAACACTATTCTATGACTTGAATACTTACAAAAACACACACACACACACATAGATTAAGTCAATAAGAAGTGCTGCCTGCTGCCTACCTACCTACCACAGCCTCTACTCTTCTTTATGCAGCCGCTGCTGCTCGTCGTCGTCGTCGTTTCATTTAAATTGCTGAAATAAATACGATATCGTATAAATAAGGTGGTATACGAATTCAAATGCTATGTTGCTAACATGGAAATTGCACCCTTACCGTCTACACCTCTTCATGCACGTGGGTGAGAGGGGAGAAGAAAGTGCCAGTGCTTGCGTAGGTGTTGGTGTTGGTGAATACAGTTACCATTTTGTTTATGCTGCCACAATGAAGCAGCAGCTGTTGTTGCTGCTTCTGCTGTAGTTGTTCTTGTTGTTGTTGTTGCAAGAGGTACTATGTTGCGGTGTATGTATGTAGTATTTAGGTGTGTGTGTAATGCTACTCTTTTTTGTTGCTATTGCTATTGCTGGTACTGTTACTGCTACTGGCATTGTTGTTGGCAACCTTTTGTTGCCGCAACACTTTGGCTAAAGTGTTGTCGAGAGTTACGAATTTTCTCCTTTCAATGTTTATATTTGTGTGAGTGAGTGTGTGTGTGTGTTGGTTGGTGTTAGTGTTGGAGGCGCAGTTGCATAAATTTCGTTGCGGTTCTTATCCACGTGGAATTGTGTGTAGCAAATGTTGTTTTTGTTGCTATTGTATTTTTGTTTATTCTGAAGCTGTGCAAATTGTGGACTTAAGTGTTTATTCGAATTGGTGAACAGCATCTATACACTGGCATATATGTGTTTGTATGTGTGTGATTGCTTGTTTGTATATGTGTATATATCTTATTCCTTTTTTTTTTGTTTATTAACAATACATACATACTTACTATATGAACGTGAAGGAGGAGTGTTAAAAGATTTCGCCTTTGGCCTGGATTTTAAAATGTATTTGGAGAGTACAAAAATATCTATGCATGTAGTTGAATAGATATGCTTAGAAATGTTTGCCACTGATAACTTCATTCTAAATTGGTTTTGGCTATTTCAAAAATTTAAAGAATTCTGTAAATTTTTTTATCTTTCTTAGCCTTTTTGAAATTTTATTAATTTTTGGTTTTTTGAATTGAATTTGAAATCATCTGAAGTTAATTTGAAATATTGGAAATCGTTTTAGAATTTGTTTTGATTATTCTAAAATTAATCTGAAATAATCTGAAGCTAATGCAAGGTATTCGAAAATTAATTGGATAATCAATAATCGATATTGAAATTAATTTGAAATATTTGAAATCGTTTTGGAATATTCTAAATTCAATTTAAAAGATTTGGAAATTGATTTGGAATATTTCGAATCATAATACGAAATATGAAAGTATTCGGAATATTTGAAATCGATATGGAATAATCGGAAGTCAATTTGAAATATTGTATTTGAACATTTTTTGGAATAAATATTTGAAATCTACTTGGAGTAATCGGAAGCCAATTCGACAATTTGGACATTTTTGTTGTTGTAATATTTGAAACCAACTCGGAATAATCTTAAATTAATTTGAAATTTTTGGAAATTTATTTGGAATATTTTAAATCGTTGTGGGACAATCGGAAGTAAATACGAAATATTCGGAAATTTTTTTGGAATATTTGAAATTGATGTGGAATAATTTGAAACATATTTGAAAAATTTGGAAATTAATTTGCAATATTTTAAATCGTTGTGGAACAATCGGAAGTAAATTTAAAAAATTTGGAAATTAATATGGAATATTTGAGATCGATATGGAATCATCTGAAGCCTATTTGAAATATTTGGAAATTAATTTGGAATATTTTAAATCGTTGCGGAACAATCGGAATTAAATGTAAAATATTCGGAAATTTTTTTGGAATATTTATAATTGATGTGGAATAATTTGAAATCTATTTGATAAATTCGGAAATTTATTTCGAATATTTTAAATCGTTGTGGGAAAATCAAAAGTAAATTTGAAAACTTCAGAAATTAATTTGGAATATTTTAAACCGCTGTGGAACAATCGGAAGTAAATACGAAATTTTTGGAAATTTATTTGGAATATTTTAAATTGTTGTGGGACAATCGGAAGTAAATTTGAAAAATTTCGAAATAAATTTGGAATATTTTAAATCGTTGTGGAACAATCGAAAGTAAATATGAAATATTCGGAAATTTATCTGGAATATTTGAAATTGATGTGGAATAATTTGAAATTTATTTGAAAAATTCGGAAAAATATTTCGAATATTTTAAATCGTTGTGGAACAATCGGAAGTAAATTTGAAATATTCAGAAATTAATTTGGAATATTTGAGATCGATATGGAATCATCTGAAGCCTATTTGAAATATTTGGAAATTCATTTGGAATATGTTAAATCGTTGTGAAACAATCGGAAGTAAATTTGAAATATTCGAAAATCTATTTAAAAAAATTTGGAAATTAATTTGGAATATTTTCAATCGTTATAGAACAATCAAAAGTAAATTTGAGAAATTCGGAAATTAATTTGGAATATTCGAAATCGATTTTGCAATAATTTGAAACCTATTTGAAATATTTGGAAATTAATTTGAAATACTTTAAATCGTTGTGGAAGTTGATTTATCTTATGATATTGTACCCATTCTATACAAAAATTTCGAAAAATGTAAAAAAAAAAAATGAAATAGTCTGACAATTCATGCGATGAAATTATAAAACAAGCTGAAGATTAAAGTTTTTTAACCGAAAATTTTTAAAAGAATTTTCCACTTCGTATTAGTTTTATTGGATTTTTTCGCTATCGATATATTCAAGTTCAATTCAGTTCAACACAACAGAAACTCGGAATATTTTTACTCAAATTTTGGTAAATAAAAAAAAGAAAAGAAATCAACAAAAAAGCAGAATGTGAAAGAGTTTCAAAGGAAAATTCTATAAAAATGCACCCATTCCATATTTATTTTATTGCATATAGTTACTGTCGAAATAATCAAGTTTTAGTTCCAAAATTCAAAATATGACAAAATGAAAAAAAAAAAAAATATTTTCTATGGAAATTCTTATATGCACTTTTACAGTTGATATTACCGCTTGCTTATATTTCATTAACTATAGAAAATACAAACTGATTTAGCCATGCATTATTGGTTTTATTATTCAGAAACACTTTTTTTGGGATAGTGAAAAGTATTCAGTAGGTACCAAAATATGCTGACAATCGATGTAACAAAATTAACGAACAAGCTGAAAATGTTAATGTCTCATTGGAAAATCTTGTTAGACCGCAGCACTTCACATCTCTAAGTTTATCTCTATTACTGTATCTATAAAATTAACTAAGCTCTGAACTGAAATCTTCAACATTTCGATAAATCGACCGCTGAGGCACATCGATTTAGCTGCTGCGATATTGATGAAAGACTCTCTTTTTATTATTTAAATTTCCAAACTCTCATCCCCCCAAAAAGAAAATGTCTGTGTATGTGGAAGGTATCGAAGAAATGTAATGAAGATGTGATTTAATTTAAAATGAATGCGAGAAGTTTCCTCTAATAGCCTTAACGACACAATAGAATGGATATGATAATTCGTACTACTAGAGAGTAGAAGAAAATTTCCCAATTGCAGCCGCTTTAGGTGGTTTCATTTTTAAGCTTCATTGAGTATCATGCATATTTGTTGTTATCGTTTTTTATTTTTTTATTTCATTTTTTGGTTGCTGCTCTATCGCTCTTGCCGTTGTTGTTGATGTGAAAATCTGTGCTTGATAGCTTTTAAGGGCTATGCAAGCAGCAGTAGAAGAAGAGCATTGCAAAATATTTAGAGTATAGGAAACAGAAAAAAAAAAAAGAAAAAAGGAAACAACAGCAACAACCGAATCCATATCCAACACATTCGGCACTCACCGCATTTCAATGAAATTTCCATAAGGAACCCATTTAAAAATACAACAAACAACAGAAGAAAGAAGAGCTTAACTCTGAGAAAAACCACATCGAAAAAGAAGAGGAAGCGCAAAGGCGGTGAAGGCGGTGAAGGCGGCAGCGACAGCGACGCTAGTTAAGGGTACTTTGTATGCAAAGTGCAAAAAAGCTTGTATTTGATTATTTTTCCATTTTTTCCAGCGTGCGAGTGTATTCTCGGTATTTGGTCGGTCTATTTGGGCGATTTTGCACTGCATTCCTTTTCTTTCTTCTAGCGTACGAATAGCAGAGGGTTACGGATACGAAAAAATTCAACCTTTAAATCTGAAGGTAAACCGTGCGCAATGTTGAGCATTTTAATGCCGTGGGCTACTTTACGCTTCATTGCGCCCAAAAATGGTATTTTCATCAGTTACTATACTATATAGTTACTACTACTACCGCTAGCTGATGAAACTTAATGTGAGAATATGTATCCAAGTACCAGCGAAGGGTGTTGAAGTAGGTTTGATTTGGTTGGCATGGTTTGGTTTGGGATATGAACAGGGAAGCGGTTATAAAATGTAATTTCCCCATTGAGGCACACGAGACACGAGTGGCAAGCAGCGCATCACTTGGGAAGAAGAGCAACAGCATAATTTCATTAATGCCTTTTTGCACTTCTTCTGGTTTCGTTTTTCTCTGTTTTTTTTTTTTATTTTTTTTTTTTTATTTTGAATACTATGTAAGTTGGGTTTTTTCTATAGTTGAAACTGAAGATGGTTTTACTTTTTTGGTTGGTTCTAAGTATATGTATGTATGTTTGTTGGTATTTTGCGCGCTGGTTATCATCATCATTGAAAATATGTGTGTGCAGCATGGAAATTCCATTATTTCGTTTTGTACTTAATTCGAATTCTTAAAAAATTTAAATACTACCTTTTTTTGAGTGCCATGTGGTAGCGAAAAGCGTACACAGAAAGTGAAGAAGAGTGAAAGATAAAGACGTGGGCAGAGAGAAAGAGAGAGAGAGAGGACTTGAAATATTGCACATTTTTTTTAAACACTTCTGCGATAATTTAATTAAATTATTGAAATTAGTAAATTAAAATTTTTGTGAAATTATTTGTATTGTATTATGCCTGGTTTTCACTATGTCAAATTCAATTAAATTTGCCAGCATGTTGGCAAATTTCATATGGGAAATTCTCTCTTTTTCTCTTTTTTATAGCAAATATAACATAGTAAAAACCAAGCATTAGTCTTTTGGAATTTATTTCTGGGGTTTTCTACACTCCGAACGATGAAGAGTAGCGAGTCTCTAGTTGATAAATTAATACTCGGTAAAATGAGTAATGTGGCGAGTGAAAAGTATTTAGCATCAGAGTTGCCACGGCCTAAAAAATTTTGTAATCAAATTCTCCTAAAAATGTTAACAATTTGAAAAAAAAGTAAGCAAATATATCGTCGTCGTTCTGACAGAATTTACTAAGTCCATTTTTTTAATTTCTGAGATGAAGTTAAAGCGCGGTTCACGCAAAATTGGCACGCAGGAAAGTTGCTGTATCTTTTTAACCAGAACACACAGAATAACAAATAATGCATTAAATGATAAGTTTAATATTGTGTTTTAATACTATAATATTAAAAGATTTAAATTCCTTTGTTGTGCGAAAAGTTCCGAGTATTCCTTTTAATGGACCCCATTAACCTTTGAACATCCGCTCTGGATACTTTTGCGGCTATTTGGATCCATTTTAGTAACATTGAATTCACATTTTTGACAATACCTGCATTTTTCTTCAACTTATATTTTGTAATAGCCCAGTATTTTTCGATCGGTCGAAGCTGGGGGCAATTGGGTTGATTCATATATTTGGGCACTAGATCTACTTTATTTGTCTGATACCAATCCATGGTTTTCTTAGAGAAATCAGGCCAAAACTTCACAGGCGAATGGTGGTGACGAACAAATGGCAATAGTCGTTTCGAAAGGCACTCTTTGATGTAAATATCAGACGTCATAGAAGAGGATGTCACAAACGCCCTGGATTTGAGACCACAGCTGCAAATAGCCTGCCACACCATTGCTTTCTTTGCAAATTTATCCATTTTTATGTACTTGAATTTTGAGGGTACATTACCACGATTCGTTGCCATATTAAGTTTTTGACCTGGAAGCTGTTTAAGATCAAATTTTATGTATGATTCGTCATCCACAATAATGTATCCATTGAATTTGGTCAAAACATTATTATAAAGAAGACGAGCACTTTTTTTGGCCAGCAAATTCTGTTTGTCTGTTCTATTTGGATATTTTATAGCACGATAGCACTTTAGCCCAGCTTTTATGCGTATTTGTCTAGCAGTACTTTTGCTGGTATTGAATTTTTTGGCACGATCGCTATCCGATAGTCCGGGATTATTTTTGATGGACCTCAAGATCTTTGCCTTTAATTTTAGGTTGGTGGTTCCCGTTTTGTTCACAACTTTTTTAGCTCTTTCAACACTAAAAGTTTATTTATATCGTTTTATAACTCTACATACCGTTCTTTTGGAGATATTTAACACTTTCGCAATCTTTGAACCAGACTACGACGGATTTTCAATAAATTTGTTCACAATAAATTTTCTATTTGCAGCTTCCATTGTGCACACAATCACCAACTTGCTATCAATTAATATGAAAAATTTATCAACTAACGGTAACGGTATTGTAAACAAATCCCAGTAAAAATTTTGTTGTTCTTATGACTAGGGGCGACGTGGTGACCACAACAAAGCGTGCCAATTTGGCGTGAACCGCGCTTTAGTTTATGCAGTGCATTGTGCGATACGAGCACTGGCAAAGTTAAAAAGGTAACAGATTGATACACAAATAAGTATACGTTTTAATTGCATTATCAAAAATCGAATTTATTATGTCTTTCGAGTTATAGAAGCTAATTAATACGGATAAAACTAAAAAAATTAATTTGGACTTAGTGATTTCTGCTTGAACGACGACGATATATAGTAGTAATACAGACAAGAAATGCTTACATAGGGGTGATTTACAAATAAAAAATTTGACCCGTGGTTCAATACCATGCGGAGCCAACAAATTTTTTTTTTTTTTTTTTAAATCAGTTAAATATTTTTTTTTTTTAATTTTCTTGGCTCCACATGGAAAAGCCTAATGTAATGTACAAACGATTCCATTATTAACTTACGTAGTGTGAATGGCTTGGTTCTAATGAAAAATTTCTTTATTTGCATTATTCTGGGAAATATGTACCTAGTAGGTCATTCTAATGTTCTAGGACCCTTCATAATTTTTAACATAGAACATTTTCTCCAAAAACAGTATAATAGTTTTATCAACGGTGTTTTTTTATCTGCCATTTATAAAAAAAGGGGGTTTATAATCCTATTTTCAAGAGGAAGGGTAAGAGTTGGAGGAAAAGTGTATTATATTGTTTATTGTTTATCCCTTTGTGCTTAATAACTTTGCATCAGATATAAAATTCATATCATCAGGTCACTGTGGGGGAACTAGATGTGATGAAGAAAAACTGTGTACGCAATCGTGATCAGCAACCCCAAATTACTTTAAAACCGTTGGGAACTCTCTCGAAAATTTGGTTGAAAATTTGTGCCACTATGTAATTTTGGTACTACTTACATTTTTCATTCAATAACTTGCAGGGATGACACCAAATATGCATGAACATTATTAGTGTTACCCATTCTTATCGAATGATAAAAAACGAAATAAAATAATAAAAAATTTATGCCAATATATCAAAATTTTCTTGCAAATTTTAGTTCAAATTAAACTTTAGAAAAAAAATAAACAAAATGAGAAAAAAGTACACGTGTGCACAACCGTAAAAAAAGTAAGCAAATTTGCTTACAAATAAGCAAAACGGCAACTCTGTTTGGCATTGAAAGTAATCATCAAATTTTTCAGATTTTATTCTCTCTTTTTGATGCATTAGTATCTACTCGTTGAAAACGTAATCTTAGAGAGTATGTAGTACTAAATGAGTAAAAGTTTTCTCCGAGTATTTTTAATATTGCCCTCTTTTTCTCTTTTTCTTCACAAAATTTGAAGACAATTAATCAGTTGTTATATTTATAGTCTTTGGAATTTGGTCATGACAGTTCTAATCTATGGTTGATGAACTCGATTAACCCATTAAGGACGATAGAGAACCAAAGTAGATAGATCAAGAAAATAACTTGAGAAAAAAATTGTTTTTTAACCTGGCTCAGGACAAGGTGCCATATGGCTCCGCCAGTCATTACTGGGTTAAGTTTAAGTTCAGATTTATTTGACAGGCTAAGAGTAAAAGCGGGCTAAAATTTATATAAGAGCAAAAGTTAAATAATTTAGAGTGTCAGTGCAAGAATGGCATAAGTAATACGGTTTAGAGTGAAAATGAAACGCCTTAAAAGTAAGAGCAAAAGTTGTATAACAATTCTTTCACAGCAAGAACAGCATAGTTTTTTATACCGTTTTCGCTCTGAACATATTTCGTTTTACTTTTGCTCTGAACATATGTCGTTTTGCTTTTGCTCTTAAGTAAAATTATTCCATTTTTTTCTGAACGTAGAAGTTATACCACTTTTCTTCTCAGCGTCTCATTTATAAATCAAATTATACAAAATTTTTGATTATGACTTATTTGCCAGCATGTTGGCAAATTTGATTAAATTTAACATAGTGAAAACCAGGAGTCATACCTAAATTGACGCTTTGCGCCATTTATCTGTAAAAATCGTCTATTTTTGTATGGGAAAAGAGAGTTTTGGCAAATAAACGACGCTGACGCTCCAATTTAAGTATGACTGCAACTCTTATTTCCCCCTGTGCTCTACTTCTTAATGCCATTAACTGTCTCTTATTAGCCAATGATAGAGCTGGACAAAGTTTTAATTCTGTAAAATAATTTATGTATTTCTTTTTCTGAATAAAATAATTCCTAATACGAATATTTAAGCTCCCTCTTTTCCCCATTCCCCAGATAATTTATTTCTTTCTGTTCTTCTTATTATCAAACAAAAAAAAATTTTCTTCAGTGAATTCAAAATTGGAAAAGTTTTTCTCGCTATTTTCCTTCGAAATTGTTAATTTTATTAACAAAAAAAGATATAAATAAATTTGATGTGTTACACAATAAATTTGTTTTAAAACTGTAGTTAAGCTTTTTTAAAATATTGACTTCATTATATTTTCAAATTTAATCATAGAAGTAATAAATTTTTGCGTTTTTTTTTCTTGCTTTTGTGAAATTCAAAGTGCATTTGACCAAAACATTTTCCAATTTTCAAATTTCCAATTAACTTTTCTATTATTCATTTATTTATTTATAACATTAATACACAATTCAAGCGTAACATTCCCATTTATATTTTTTTTTTTTTTTTTGTAAGGGGGAAAGCAGTCCTTTGGTTGCTGCTGGTGGGCTGATGCTTTTTCCCCATTTCAAAAGAAAAAAAAAAGGAATTTGAAAAAAGAAAATGTGCGCATAATCGAAATGTATTTTCCTTTATTACCTTCCACACGTTTCTTTAGTTATACACTACTCTGGTGATAACAAAAGACTTTGTTTAGGTAGCTGTAGATATAAGTAATGGCAACAGTAGAAGCCGCCACCGTATGGTCCATTTGAAAGAAGTGGCGATTACTTTGGCTTAACGAGAAATTATGACCATAACCATTAAGTGGTGTTGGGTGTTATTATTATTATTATTCTTATTATTTTCATTTGCTTTAGTTTTCATTTTACGAAAAAAATTTCAAGGTGGTCTAACGATAAAGAGTAGCGAGTGTAAAGTATTAATGCTGAAAAGTACTTGTGAAAGTCAATCCAAGTCGTTGAGAAGTTTTACTCGTTGCTACATTGACACTCGTTAACATGAAAAACAGCGAGTGAGAAGTCGGTTTGATTCTCAATTGCTTGTAGAAAACACCATTCCAAAGAGATGAACTATTAGAGAGAGTAAAAGAGAGAGAGAGATTAACGGAAAAGTAATTTGTATAGTTACAAAAAAATGATAAATGGTTGTTGTTTTTATTTTATTACATGAAAAAAAATCAGGCAATAGAGAGAGAGAAAAAGGGAAATCGAAATTGGAATTTAAATTTGCATGGATTTGTTTCTGTTTTTTTGTTTTCATTCTCTCTCTCTCTCGAAATACTTGGGTACTAAGAATTTTTTAAGAGTGCAAGAGTTAGTGAGAACTAATAACACCGACTGGCAAGGTTTCACATAAATAAGAACCAGAAGTTATTCCCTAAGCAATTTTGTATGCTGAATCTGAAACCAACATTTTTCTATCATCCCAAGATGTAAATAATTTCGATACGCACTTAAAATGCAATAACATTTTTTTTTTAATATGTATGTACTTAATCAATGTTACCCATCACTTCATATAAAGTGCAGGTCAACTGCTAGATACAAGTTTAACTACCTACAACATATGTAAACTATACTATGAAATTCAAATTCTGTTTCTTTTTTAATTAAATTAAAATAAAATTCCATTACTTATGCACATACACACATGTATGTAAATATTTGAAATTTCAATATCAATTTGACATGAGTAAAAGTAATATGGCAATTAAAAATACCACATAAACATTCATGCATTCATGCAGGATACTGGACATGAGATACAAAACAAAAACAAACAAAAAAAAACATCCTCCTTTGATCACTGATGTTGAAAATTCTCAAATGTTTTTTAGTCTCAACCAGAAATGGTTACTTTCTCCCCTTTTGTTTTTTTGTTACTTGATTTTTCCTTTTTTTTCTCTCTTTATTTTTATTTATTTAGAACAATTGTGCTTTATTGCAAAATTGTACAAGGGAATGTGAGTGAGTGCCAGAGAAAGTAGAAATTAAATATTCGTTTACTATTCATTCCCTCTCTCCCCCACACACAATGCTACTATGTCGGCTGCACAGTGAGGCGTATGAGCAATTTATTTCGAAGAGAAGCAAAAATATGTATAATTTATGAAAGACAATTAAAAGTAATCGTTTTTATATGTAATAAAATTTTAAATGTTAAGAAAACTAATCGAACGTTTTTTACGCATATTTCTTCTAGAGCAAAATCGATTTAAATATTTTTATTTAATGTATACCTTTTCTCAATCGAACTTCTTTATTTGCTGTCATAGAATTAATTAGTTGATATGGGTTTATTTTCATTACTGTCACTTTTTTTTAGTTATTTTTGTGATCTTCTATGCTTTACATATGCATGTATACATATTTCTTAAATATTAACCTTGAACATTTACAAAGTATAATTCTGTGTTTGACTGCCTTGTAGGCTTCTAAATCTTCAATTTAATTAGGTTCTTAGTATTGTATAATTCTTATGAATTCTTATTAACTTTTAGCTTTAGAGATAATCTCAAACTTTGTCAAATATAAGTTCAATTTAAATTCAATCCCTTTTAAGTAAAATATTTTACAAATTTTAGCCTTTGTGTTGTCGACTGCATTGTTAGAAGTAGCAATAAGTAGTAATAATAATAATCATGATTACAATAGCAGGAATAAACAAAAAACACAAGTAAATGATGATGCAATTGTAATGCAATTAATTAACATCACAATTTGTGCGTGTGTGTTATATTTGTGTATACATTGGCAGCTGGAAAATCTCTGTTGTGACTAATATGAATTGTACTTACTAATTGTAAGTACAATTTTTTTTTTATTTAATAACAGCAAATTACCCAAGTATATGTACTTAATGTCCATTATGAGTGTTGATGTTGTTGTTTCTGTTGCATTACCACTAAAAAGGGTTGTTGTGTTATTTGTTATTGTTTGTTTGTTTTTTTTTTTTTTTTTTTGTTATTTATTTAATGAGCTAAGATGAAGGAATGTGTATAGAAAATATAAATTATACTGTAAAGAGCAAGAACTGTTAATGTTTCGTAATAAAACTTTTTTCAGTGTATGGTTTTGATATTTGTTTGGTGTTGTTATTTTTATTGTTTTTTTTTTTTTTTGAGATAGAGAGAGTTGCTCTCTCGCAATTAGTATGGCAGCAAAAACTATTCAAATTGTTTTTGCATTCTATTCGTTTGTTTGAGTCGTTAAATTTTCTTCTACTAATATGGCGGAATATTTCAAGTTCGTATAGGCTTGTTGTAATTGTTTTTTGTTTGCACGAATCTTTAAAAATGCTACAGCTATGAGAAAGTTTTACATAGTGAGAGAGAGAGAGAGATGAAGAGAATAAAACAATTCCCATGTAATAAAAAAAAGAAGAAACGAACTGGAGAGATAAAAACTAAATAATAACTACAACCCATTTGGAAATTGTCTCACCCATCCGAATTTTTTATTCGTTATATAAAATATTGAGTACAATTATGAGGACTGCAAAAAAGTTTTTTGACAGTGGCGGGTCCAGCTTCATCCCCCCCTCGTTATAGTGCAATTGGTTATTAAATACACTCTGACTACATTAAATCTACAATTTCAGCTATAGTTTATTGATGTCTTATTTTTAGAGAGACCACTATCAAGGTCTAGTATTTGGGTTGAATTTTGCACTGAATTTTAGTCTGATATTTGGTTTAACTTTTCCGTTGTTGATCTAAATTCGGGTTTGATTGTATGTCGGAATGTTGTTTTGATTTTAGGTCTGAATTTTAATCTGAATTTGGTTTGAGTGTTTATTCTAAATTTTTATTCAGTGTTTGATCTGATTTTTGTTTTAAGTTTTGGTTTGCTTTTAATTTGTATTTGGCGTCCTTTTAGCTTAAGTTTTAATCTAACTCTTGGTTTGAATTGTAGTCGAAATTTTGGTCTGAATTGGCTTAAGTTCGAAACGAGTTTTTATTCGAATTTCGGTTCGAAACCGGTCTGGATTTTGTTTTAAATTTTGACCAGAATTTGGCTAGCAATTTAGTCCAGTTTTTATTTAATTTGTTGTCTGAATTCGGTCTAAAGTTATGCCTACTTTTGGTTTGTACTTGAGTTAAAATTTTTAGTGTGAATATTTATCAGATATTTTTACTGGATTTTGGTCTGAGTTTTGGCTTGCTTTCGTTCGATATTTGGCGTGCTTTTGTCCTATATTCTATTCTAACTATTAGTCTGACTTGTGGTCTAGATTTTATTCTAAATTTTTTTCTGAATTTTTGTTTGATTTTTGGACTGAATTTTGAACTGAGTTCAGTTTGGTTATTAATTTTTGATCTGTACTTTTTAGTGTGAACATTGATAAAATTTTTCCATTAGTTTTTAGTCTAGTTCCGGGTTTTGGTCAATATTGAGTTTAATATTTCTTCTTTAATTTTGTAGAATCAGCCCTCCCCAAACCAAAATTTTGGAGTCGTTACTGTGTCGCTACTTCGTTTACTTAAATGAATTTAACTTTAATGAGCAGATACTTACTTAAATACACTAAAATACCTGTACGTCTATAATTTAGTAAGCATTTAGAAAATTAACTCACAGTTTTATAGTTTACGGTATAATTTACATAATATAGGGCAAAAAAAAGGAATACTTTTTATACAATCTTTTCAGTGCAATGTGTTTTTTGTTGAAGTAGGTATAATGGTTGCTTGCTTTCTTTTTTTTTTTTCCTTAACTTGACTTCTGCTGCTTATTCAACCAAAATAACCAACAACAGCAACGAACATCAGCAGCAGCAGCAGCAGTAGAACAATAATATAACTAAAACAATAGCCCCATCAAGGACAAAAGTGCGCAAATATTTATGTACATACGGTTACGATGTGTACGGGTGTGTACTTGTACTTGAACAGTGAATTTTATATATATACATACATAATAGTAGAAAACGCCATTATAGCCATAGAGCCACTAGCAACACCATCACCAACACCATCTACAACAACATCATCATCATCACCACCACCACTAACATCAAATACCAGGAGTCATTTGGAGCATATGTTTCGAACATTTTTCATAATCAAAAAGCTTTTAGTGGCCGTGGCCAATGCTGACTGGCTGTGGCTGTAGCTCTGGCTTTGGCTCAGGCTGGCTGACTCTATGTAGCTGTCGTAACTAGCCCAGCAGAACACTATCTCAGCTTTACATGATACACATGCATACAATTTAAAGCAGACTCAAACTTCTCGTAGAGTTGAATAGCGTAAAAAGTATAAAAATATGAAGTTGAGAAATGTGGAGTAGAGTAGAGTAGAGTGGAGTGTGTTTCAACTGCGTTTTGTCAGCTATATGCAATTTGCAGGCGAGCACGGCAAACAAGCGAGTTGATAGCTCTATGCGCGTTACGAAAGAAACGTAAGAACTTTTCAGTTTTTTTCCGGTTAACCAATTGTTGTGTTGTAATTTTTGTTGTTGCTGCTGTTGTCGAGAACTTTAAAATTATAACATTAAAAAAGCCTTAGTACATACTCGTTTATATATTTAGGTATGTATGTGTGTGTTTTTGATATACGAGTTTATATGAATGTGTGTTTGTTCGCTGACGTTTTTTTTTTTTTTTCATTGTGTACAAGTTGAATTAAACATGAGCGCTCACATGCACACATAAACACACATGCACATGCATTTTGTACATATATACGCAAACAACTCGCTGTGTGTAATACCTAACGATGCGTTTTTCCTTCTTCTTGACTTTATTGCAATTTTTGCTTTTAGTTTGTTATATATTCGTATATTTGTATAGCACAAGCACAAAGTGCATTAAAAACCTGCCAACTTACACAATTAGATGCTACTGCGCATATATCTTTAAAATGTTTTAAACGTACTTGTATTTGCATCATTTAAATTTTATGAAACATGAACGATTTGTAGAGTTATATATACCAAACAGAAAGAAATGTTAATTAAAATATTGAATTTAAAGCATATCCTAGAAATCTCTAGGTTAAATGGTTACCCGACATGCTACTGGTAACAATTCCTGCCACATTTACCACAACTTTTCTATCTTAAATGACAGCGAAACTTGCTTTCAGATTCATTCAAAAATATACAGAGAAATGATTAGCATTTGCCAAAAATTTCGAATCTTTGAGATATGGAAATTTTTGCTCCATTATGTGGAAAAGATCCTAAAAGTAAATCAGCTGATGTTGCAATGCGTTGTTTTGTCAGTTAAATCGAAATAAAAAACTTATTTTTTAAAAAGATTAAGCTTTGTGTTTTCCTTGAAGGCGGTTTCTGTAAAAGTAGAATTGGTTCAATTCCTAATATATAATTTTTTTTGAAATTAAATTCTTGACTATTCAACCACCACCTGGGTGAATGTTACGTTAACCTTTAGAGGACCGGGGTGGCCACTATAGCAGCCAACAATAAAGAGTTTATAAAAAAATCGTGAAAATTTATACCCGTGGGTTTTTGGGTCGCTGAGTCCAAATCTGTAAACAGGACTTCAAAATTCAAGATGGCGGATCCAATATGGCGGACAAATTATTGTAAAATTATTCTAATTCGTCTGAAACTTGTTATTTGGGGGTTTTCGGGGTCCCTCAATCCAAATCTGTAAACAGCATCTCAAAATTCAAAATGGCTGACAAATATTTGCAAAATTATTCGAATTCATTTGAAACTTGTTACTCTGTGGTTTTAGGGGTCCCTCAATCCAAATCTGTAAACAGAATCTCAAAATTTAAGATGGCGGATTCAATACGGCGGACGAATTTTTGCAAAATTATTCCAATTCGTTTGATACGTTACTCGGGAGTTTTTAAGGTCGCTCAATCCAAATTTGTAAACAGAATTTCAAAATAGCGAATGAATTTTTTGAAAATTGATCTAGTCCGTTTCAAACTTGTTATTAGGTTACAAATGTAAATACCTGTATATACTAGTCATGATTACATTTGTCCAGAAGTTAAATAATTGTAAACATCTATATATACTATCCACGTTTATAGTCATTCAACTTTTTTATTCTTAGCCTGTTCAACCGTTTGAATATTCACATCCATGTTTACACTCGTTCAACGCTTTTATTCTTGGTTGTTCAACCGTTTTGAAATTCATATCCAAACGAATTGAATTCCCTGGTATTTATTCCGATGTCAAGTCGCGCAATGGGGCAGCGGGGAATTAGGAGTAGTGACAAGTCTGAACCAGAAGAAACGGATTCAGCCAATTTCGAGATAACATATTTGGATTACGAAGAACCTGATAGTTGGTCTTCTACAGACATATTTCGTGATAGTAGTTTTCACAAATCTATCAAAAAGTTTATTGGCACATTCAAGATTGATAAAATGAACCGGTTGATTTCTTTGAATGTTTTTTTTTTTTTAACATGCCGTTGCTGCAATTGCTAGTTAGCGAAACGAATTGTTATCAATCTCGAAATCCAGATCCAAACCTTTTCAAACGAATTAAAAAAATTTTCCAAAAATTCGTCCGCCATATTGGATACGCCATTTTGAGTTTTGATTTCACAGATTCGGATTCAGCGACCCCAAACATTAGAACATTTTTTCAGAAAGTCATTTATTTTACTGTATCCGGCCATGGTGGCCACTATATTCGCTACTATATATATTGACGTTTGCATTTACCCAATTAATAAATATTTTCATATAAAAAAATTTAAAATTTCTATTGAAAATTGCTGGCCCTCTAAAGGCTTAAGAGAAAAAGAGAAAAAGTTACGTCTACTCTTAGCTCTGTTCTGCTCTTGCTCTCTTAACTCAATTGGCCCCAGTTGGCTTTTTATTTAAGACACGGTTATTCGATAACCCGTAGAAATAATTTGCATATTTACTAAAAAATGTACTCACGAAAATTACTAAGGTTTCTGGGTCTGTAAGACCCAATGACTATTTAATATTTTGGTTTTTAATTTTTGGCTAATTATAATTAACCTTAACCCTTTGGTCTTAGGCCTTAGTCCCAAGAAGTTTTTCTGGCTCTACGATTGTTGGGCTAAATACAGCATACTCTGTTTTTTTATGATGGTCGAAAGTCCTGTATGACTCGGTTATCATCAAACTTAATAAGGTTCAAAGTCTTGCTTGTTTCGGTACCACAAAAATTGCTCAACCCTTGGGACTTGAATTTCTCCCTCAGGTTGTAAGTTTCGTCCAATTTGCTAAGAAGACGACATTGGCCATTAGAGCATTTTTAGAGAAGTTCTTAATACTTGAATATGTTCTGTTTCAGGATATACCATATGATTAAGAATCTGTATTTTAGTAGAAGTTTCAATATCCAGGTTCAGTTAGAATGATTAAAGTCCTAACTTCAGCCCCTTCGTTATTACAAAGATGGTTCAAAAGTGGATTGTGGTTCAGGAGCTGGAATCAATTATTAAATTGTTAATGAAAAACTTCTTCGAAATTCAATGACAATTTCCTATTTTGGTTTTAAGTTCTAGCTATAATCTGTTAAAAGCTTAGGGCTTATTATAATTAACCTTAACCTTTCTTGAATACCTCAAACATGATTGTTGGACTTTTCGAAAATATTTTAAGTACAATCTTTCTTAGATCTGTTCAATTCTGAAATTTAAAAACTCCATATCAAAATTTAACATTCTGAATATTGAAAATTTTTGAAAATTAGTACCTATTTTAATTGTAGCGCATTTGTGGCGCATTAGATTATTTATTTTTATCTATTCGAATTTCAACTACAGTAATCCTTGCTTAATTGCATCGCATTTAAGGATTGTATGGTATAATTTGCGATTAATTGATTCCCTCTTAATTGAATTTCCTGATTATAGAAAATTTTTGGCCATAGAAAAATTTGCGCCATTCAGTGAAATCAATATAAAAAAACGTGCTTAATTGTCTCCCAAAAAATTGCATCACTTTAAAAACGTTCAACGAAATCATAATTGGCAACGCTTTAAACAGCTGTTTTTGACGCTTTTTGTGGAATGTGCCGGCAAGTGTATCGACTTTGGTAAATTTAATAAATGCAAGATTTGCGAATACATTGTAACTATAACATATAAATTTATTTATTTTAGAAATGAGCGAAAGGAAGCACAAAGCGTTTTCAATAAAAGAAAGAAAGATTTTTTTTTTATTAAACAACTGTTCAATTCAGCGCAATTTGAACAAAAATGTGAACATTTTTGCTTGTGCAATTAAGCGGGGATTACTGTATATACATCGGTAGTGCACACTATCTATTATTGACTTGGAAACAACGTCAACGAAACATCAAGCGATGCCACAACGTAAATGTCATTCACCTAAACAATATTTGAAAGTCTCTTTTCTAAAAATATAATTGAATCATTTGAATGTTTCAATGGGATTTGACATAAGCTCATTAATTTTATTACTATTGTATAAATAGTTTTAGTTTTAATGGCACAATGCCTAAAAGAAAGAAACTTGAAATTTTAATTGAAATAAACGAGATGTAACGAAAACTTAAGGATTTTTAGTTTTCTTAGTAAATAAATTCAATATTTACTGATTTAAGTTTTTAGAAAGAACCAGAAAAAAATTGGCATAAACTAGAAATTCTAAAAAAGGTAGTTTATGGCAGTTTTTGCCTGAGCTAATAGCCCTGGCAGCTAGTGCTCTTTTCAATTAATACTAGTCTTAGAACTTATTGTCACATTAATAAATTGTAATAGTAAAATATATGGTAAATATGACAAAACCTAAATTTAATAAAAAAAAATTAAGTTAGGACTTTTTTCAACCAGCGTAAAGATAATTGACTTGAATGGTCCTTGATCGATATAAATCGAATAAAGCAGTGCGTTATTAGAAATTTGTACACGCTTTCATAGGAATTCAGTTTAAATTATTTTGGTCCGGCTAGCTCTGAAAAACCTTTCTAATAATAATTTATGCCACTTGGCAATACTGATTGCCTATACAGCAAAATCGTAAGTCATGAAAAAAGTACGTAGGCAAATTGTGAAATGTTTTTTACATAGTCCGCAATATACTTTCAAAAGAATTACAAAAGATGTTAAAGTGAGCAGAAAAACTGTATTTCAGGCAATAAGAAAGTTTAAGACAAACGTTAGCATCAATCGGAAGCAGGAACGGGGCAGAAAAAAAAGTTCGAGGTGACTGCGACCATAGTGAAATTAATAAAGTGAAATAAATAGAAGTGACGCCCTCTTTTTTGTTCACTGACGTCTGCCAAATTTGAAAATTATTCTCTTACTTCTCCCAAAACATTTGAATTTCAGAAGTAAATATAAAAAAGTATTAACCCATTGGTACTAGCACAATATATAAATAAAATAGAAAAATTTTAAAAGCCAGAAAAATTTTTAGACATTGATAAACGAGATCTTCGAGGGCGTTTGTAACAACCATGTGCATAATGTGCACCAAGGATTTAACCCAAAACTTCAAGTTTTTTTTGTTATGTATGCCGTTCAAGTAAGAAAGAAGATATTTTTGAAGAAGATCATTTTAAAAGTGTTGTATTTTGTTTATTTAAATACTTTATAGAACCATACTCCACAAAATATTTTGAGAGCTTTTATTTCAGAAAAATAAAAACATTTATTTCATTTATTTATTTATGTACAGCTGACGAAAATGGGTTAAAAGAGTTTTCTCTCATAAACAAAATTATTTGTCAAAATTTATTGAGCGAATACTTGTCATAATTGTCAAATCTCAGAAGATCTGAGAATATTTCAGATTACTTTCTGCTATCTGGCATACTGTATACTGTGACTGCGACAAGAGTAACAAAGTGGTGACCATGCTCAAAAGAAATCCTACCCTGCCCGGTTAACAGAATGCTCTGAATCATTTGTATGAAGAGTGAAAGGTGAAGCTGGTTTGAAGACCTATAAAGTTCAGAAAGTATTAGATCACAATACAGAAAAGAATTGCGAAACAAAAACACGCACTCAAGAACTAAAAAAAAATTTTTGATGAAACAAACGTTCTCTCCGACATTTCTCAGCTTTTTGGCCAAGAGTTTTATGCTGCCGACGTTAGAGGAAATATTCTGGAAAAATGTAGGACCCAATGAAGTGCTAAGTTTCGTAAAAAATTTCTCGTTAGCAAGCAATTTGCAGCTGAGGGAAAGAAGCTAAATTTTCGTGATCACACGGACTATTGACACCGAAATATATTTTAAAGAATGCTTGCATAAGAGACTTCGATCAGTCTTAAACCAAAATTTTCTTTCTTTTTTGTGCCTGATCTCACTTCGTGCCACTATAGCAAAGCAGCCCTTGAGTGGTACCAGAAGAACAAAGTAATTCTCGTCCCTAGAGAAGCGACCCACATAACTGCTCAGAACTTTGGCCAATCCAGAGATATTGGGTTCTAATAAAAAACAAAAATTAAAAGACATCTAAGGACGTTACAGATTTCCGATGCAAGTAGTGTGCTGCAAGGCAAAAAATTTCAGAAACTTCAATTAAGTCTCAAATGGAACGTGTTCCAGAGAAAGTTAAATTTTTTTATTAATTTTATTTATGTTAACAAAACAGAAACTTTTTGAAAATTGAATCAGTGGTTACTGATATATTTGTTCCTTAGTTCCGGGGCATAAACCATTCTTGGCTTGTAAAAAAATTTGGCACGGATTAGCTAAGTGACTTTTAGTGAGCAAAGAAATTTTAAGCGCTATTCTGATATTTTGAACTAAAGTTCAAAGCATGCAAATGTAAACCACCTTGATAGTTAATTCTAAAATCTTAAGCCTTGAGGCTCTATAATTTTTTTCAAGTTAAAATTATCACATATTTATACGAAGTAAGAAGGTGAATCTCCAGCCTTAATGCTACCTAATATTTATTTAAAAGTAGGTTCTAACTTCGCCGTTGTTTTCGGCGTTGCTTGGGTTTCCTTTTTTAGCCGAGCTATTATTAAGTACCCAGGTTAGGTTAGGTTGGAGTGGCTGTCGAGAGACACACTCAGGCCTGAACGGCCCATTGTGATACCACATAGTTGGACCTATAGTTTAACGCCTATTCTGAACGGCGGTGTGGCAATTTTTTATCGGCTTGGTGGTTTTGCCATTACCAACCAATGTTTGTACTTGTACACTATTTTATAATTCTCATACAATTCATATTGATAGTGAATATAAGAAAGTAGTGAAAATTAACCACCAGACGAAGATGGGTATCGAACCCGAACTTCCCAGATGAAAGTCTAGTGCACTATCCATTAGGCTATCGAGGTCGTCTATTAAGTACCCAACTCTCTGATCTTTTGGTACTTAGGAGTCTCTTCGTTGTTATTGTTGTTGTTGTAGCGACTTAAATCTATGTTTTTGTCACACGTATCAATACATAATGTTAGCTGTCGGTGTCTGTTGCGTCAAGGTCCAGGTAGTTAGCCACTTCGATGGGATTAGTACATAATAAAGTTGTCGCCAGGTTCGTGGTTTTCTGTGGGTAATTGAAAATGTGAGCGGTACAGTGTGGGCTCTGCATATATCTACGGCCTCATCGCAGATCTTCGTGATGTAGTAGTTGAAGAATCGGCTCTAGCCTGGCCTTAATTGAGACAGGACGAATCTTGAGGTTCTTGGAAGTTGCTATTCTTCCACTGCTACTAGCGGCGGTCTGTCGTTTAGAACGCAATTAGGTGTTCTGTTATGAGTCGTTTATTCTTTTTCTTCTTCGGTCAAACCGCACTCTTAAGGCACAAAGGAGCCTTTACGTGCTGTGTTGTGTGTCGTACACATGCATTATCTACAGTGTGACCTTTGGACAAGCCTTAAGTTTTCGTCTGTCTGTTCTAAAAAACGTGACGTCAAGCATTGGAGATGAGGTTAAAGAATTTGAATGGATTTTTTTCCGAGTTTTCTACAGAACCTCTATATTTAGTAAAAATGGGAGGACTTCGTGCAGGTTGCTATAAATAGTTTTAAGAGAACAGTACTCAACCGCCTTTGCTTCTCTGGGTCTAGAGTTCCTAGCCCCTAGAAATCAATTACCCCAAGGGATTAAATTTTCAGTTAATACATTGATTGTTGGCCATGAAACAAAAATTTTTAATAGGACGATAATATTAAATTTCCCTTTCTTAGGGAATCTTTATGAACTTATAGAAAGTGAATGGTGGTTTCTACCTTCTTTGCTTGGAAGGAAAAATTTGGTTTTCTAGATTTTGAAGCTTTTAAAAATGGAAGTGCAAGCCAAAGACTGAGATCTGCCGACAAGAAAGCGAGTGGAATCCACAGAGAACAGGGAAGACCCAAAAGCTGCCTGGACTATGGCGCACAATTGAGAAATAAATTAAAGTTACTGGAAAGTCATTCAACGAAATCAAAATCATAGCGGAAACCCGAAACCGATGGAAACTTGTTGTCCATTTTGTTGAATCCCTATGCTGCACAGGGAGCACAAGGAATTAACAAAATGAATAGGTTTCAAAGAGAACTCTATAGCACTGCCCATTTTGGAAGAAATTTTGTGTACGTTGGCGAACAATTGTGAAGCGACGCCATATACTTTCTCTAATAATCTGAGGGAGTGTAATGATGCAACTCACTTGGACTTCATTGCCAAATCAACGTTGTCATTGGAATCGGCGCCGTCGTTGCATTGGTAACTTTGGAAAGCTGCAATAGCTGAGTGCATTAGCCTCTCGCACGTAAAACGTAATTAGAGGCACATAACGACAGCGAGAACGCAGCGACAATCGAAATTTAACCCACAGCAAAGTGAGCGATATTTATAGAAAAGCGTCGCAAGATATGCGCACAAACGTACACACACACACACACCACACACTAACAAACAAACAAACTAACACTAAGAAATGTATTTATAAAGCATAGCAAACCAAACGATAAATAGATAGAAAAATAATGAAAAATGTATGCGCGTCTGTTTGTTTGAAAATATTTTCGTGTGTTTTTTTTGTTTTTATGAAAGTAAATTAAGAAATCAAGTGAATTGCTTTTGAAATGCTTTGCATGTGACCACTTTGGAGCTATACATACATACATACATATGTGCATGCTTGAAAATAGTGTGCGAGCGTTTAAAACGAAGGGATCAAGTGCCGCACATCAACGATGAAGATGAAGATGAAGGCAAAGAAGTGGAAGTGCTTGCTTGGTCGATTGGTCGGTTGGTTACATGATTACGCATTTTCTTTATACTCATCGCACACTAACAAATAGAAAGCTATTCAAAGCTGCTGCCGTTGGGCTCTTGGCAACTAGCAGCTACATACATAAATGTTGCCTGCGCAAAGGGCCTGAATGTCTGCTTGCCTGCTGCTTTTGATTGAATGAATATAACCCGAAATAGCAATGAAACAGTAGCGTGCTAGGCGTTTTCTAGCAGGGAGTAATAACGTATTGTATTTTGTATTATTCTATATATCTATTCAATGATTATATTATAGACTATGGAATGAGGCAGCGGCGGCGATAGCGATGGCAGCGCCAGCAGCATGCGTTTGTTTGCTGTGATGGTATGAATAAATTTAGAATTGTTGTTTCCTCATCTCTCATTGGCATGGCCGTGATGGCTAGAGGGGGGTATATCAAATGTCACCACATTTCAATTTGTGAGGAGCAAAAGTAGAAGTGCTGGAAAGCGTGCGGTGAGAAGTCAGGGAAGTTTTAAGTGGATTTTGAAAAGTTTTTTCTTTATTTTTTTTTTTATCCACTAAAATGGAAATGGGTAAAAATACAAATATAAATACAAAAAAAAAAAAAAAAGAAGAAAACACATTGTTGACTTTTGGCAAGAAATAACAATTTAATTAAAGTTTGACAGTAGGAATATCTATATCCTTAGAATTTGTGGAATCCTTTTTTTTACGCTAACACTCATACACATATATATCTACACAGTTGGCGTTGTTGCAAATTCTTAATAAAAATGTCAAAAATGTTTTATTTATTGAGGGTAAATGTTAAAAATAATAAAAAAAAAATTAAGTTGTTGTACAAACGTGCGGCGCTGCGCGTTTTCTCCTGCATCTATTTTTAGTACACTGATAAAATATATATATAAATTTTTAAGCTTTTTTTGTTTTAAGAAAGAAAAAATGTTACATGTAGACTGATTGAAGAATTTGAGCCCTGTCGACAACCAATTTCCAAACCAAATCATAATAAGTTCCGAGCTAATATTTGAAATTTTTTAGAGGTTCGTGGGGAAAAAGGATTTACGATTGTACAGCTAAAAGCAAAAGAGAAAAAAATCTAACCCGAATGTTTGACCAACGATCAAAATGTATGATATTTTTTAACGATAAGATTTATAGAAATAAACCTCTCTCTTCCACCCTCCACCCCCACTCCCTTCGTAGGATATATCCCAGTAAATTTTTCATTCAAAAACTATCCTCTGGACAAAATTTTGAGTTCTACTTGGTTAGAAGTTTCGAATTGGAATTTGAATTATGATTGTCAGATTTCACGCCGCTCTGAAAAAATGCGAGACATGGAACAAATTACAGATTTTTCTGGCATATGTATAAATAAAACTGTTTTTTTTTTTTTCCTCAATAAAAATTAGAGAAATTTTTTGGTTTGTGTGAAAAAAATACTTTTTCAAAAACTTGCTTAAACCAAAGGCTATTGCCAGAACAAAAATTCGAGTTCTACTTGGTGAAAATTTTATAACCAGAAACTAGTTGAAATCATGACTGTCAGATTCTTTTCTGAGAAAATAGCAAAAGGCCGTTACAAATTATAGATTTTGGTAACATAAGACCTCAATATAAAGAAAGCGCACAATGGCAAAACCAACCAAGGGATAACAAATTGCCAAACCGCCGTTTGGAACCAGTTTTATCTGGCCTAAGTGTTCTTCTGAACTGCCACACCAATCCAACATAACCTAACATATAATTAAAAAGCATAACTTCTTAATAAGTAGGGGGGAGGGCCCAAGGTGGACAAGGCCCTAAGATGGGCACCATAGGAAAATTTTCGTTATTCGCGGAGGTGAAGTTTTTAGTTAGGTCTCGAATCGGATAGTCGTACGCGTTTATTTACAGCACGAAAATGTATTTATACCAGAGCTGTAAAAGATTGCAATCAATTTAATTGCAATACCTTGAAGTCACAGTTAATAACCGACAATTCATGATTGCAGTTACTGAATAACATATTTGACTCCAGAATAAAAAAATGCAGTTGGAAGTCTTTTTTAGATCCGCCGGTTGGTTATTCATTTAGAAAATTCTTTGTTAGAGTCAAGAGAATGCAATCTTTTTTTGAAGTCATGAGACTCTAAATCTTGTGACTCCGAAATCATGACTGCTTTGAAGTCACCCCTGAGGTCACTAAAATTACTCTGGGTTACCAGTCTTTTATGTCCCTTAGGAATGACTTTGATTGCAAGTTCTAACCTATCAAAAATCCTTCGTAACAGTTACGAATTATAATTTGAGAGAACTTGTAATATTCCTTATACCATCATATCATGACACAGCAGTCTGTGAGGTCCTCAGCCAAGTTTTTCGCATCCATTTATATTGTACGGGGTCTATAATTTTATATCAAATATCAGCAGTGAAGTGTAAAGCTTTTTGGGCTATTTTTACTTGTGCAGCTTTGCCATTCCCAGCCAAGAGATGGTACCTATGTTGAGTACCGAACCCAGGCCCAAAACATGCCACTTACACCACGGCGACCATTAATATTATAGTTTTTGAAATATTTCATTCTTATTTTCAAGAGATATGAAATTCTGCTTCGTTTTGAAATTTATGCGGATTTTTTCAATTTTGAAAATTTTGGCCTGACAAGATTAAATTCTGAGCAGGTTAAATTCTCCATCAATTTCATGTAAAATTTTTTCTTCAAGTGTATGAAAAACTGTATGCAAGTATTAGTGTAGGTACGTTTATGTGCATGTGTGTGTGTTGAGTGTGTGTTTTATGTTGTAGGTACATTGCGAAATAGATGCTGCTGCTATGGGATTCATATTACTTTCCTTATTGCTGACGTTTTTATCTACATACATTCGTATATTATATTTTTATTTTTTATTTTATATATTCAACTTTGTTCGGCTTTCATTTCGTTGCGTTCGTTTAACAAAATTTCCTGCTTCTTATGATTTTCTTATATTTTTTCTTTTATTCTATTTTTTTATTATTATTTTGTGTTAAAATAAAAAATTTTAGTCACGATTTAGTATTTTTCATCACACTGATTTTCATGTCACGTCCGTGGCGAAGTTTCTGACAGCAACAACATACAGTAGCAACAAAGCAGCAAACACAGCAGCCGCCATAGTTGCCGTTGTTATTGTTGTTATGTTGCTGTGTGTCTGTAGCATCGGCAGCAACAACATTTAGCAGCATATAACGAACTATACTCAAGCAATGAACGCGGATATTCCCAACACTTTGTATGAAGTAGAAGAAAAAGAAAAATCAGAAGAAGAAGAAAAAGAAGAAATGTTGAATGTGGTGAATATTCGTTGTAAATGCCTCGTGATGGTGGCAATGGCGATGGCGCTGATGGCGGTGTTGGCGGGAGGAAGAAAAAGTTGCAAAAGTTCCTCACAACTTTCTTATGTAATTTTTAATTTTTAGTTTTGTTTTTGGTTTTTGTTTTTTTTTTGTATCCTGGGGTGTTTTTAAATATGCTATGCAGCCTTAATTCTTTTTTTATGTTGTTCGTTCGTTTTTTTGTGTTTTCTTGTAATTTAAGAAACAATTTGGCTTTTGATGTTTTTGCCAGACAAAAATTGCTGATTGTGTTGTAATTTTGTAGTGTAATCTTTTTAAAGTTTTTGTGTGTTTTCGGGAGGGAAATTAAATGTTTTTCGTTTTGGTGTCAAGTGGAAAATAGATAGATGTGCTTAAAAAGCAAAAATTAAAAATTTCTGTTTTGAAGAGTTAAACAAAAGATTGGGAAAATACGAGAAATCTCTTTCATGAAAACTAACTGACGTTTCAACGGACTCAATGATAGTAGAATTTCATATTCTGACTGAGTCTCAAAAAAAAAAAAAAAAAAAACCAGGGACCCAAAATAGTTGTGATTTTTTGTTTAAGATTTAATTGGTTGTGGTAAAAATAATTATAATGCCACCAATTAATTTTTTTGTCTTCCATATTATAAATAAGAATTTTTTTTTTGATTATTCATAATCAATTAAAATAAGAAAATTTTATTTTGGTTATTCATAATCAATTAAAATAAGAAAATTTTATTTTGGTTATTCATAACCAATTAAAAAAACCATTGTTCTTTTTGGTCTTTCATAACCATTATAAATACTTTTTTTGTTTTTTTGGTTGTGCATATAAATACAGTTTTCGCTTACCTTGCATTTCTTATTAATATTGGTTATGAATAACCAAAACAAAATTTTCTTATTTAAAAAAAATATTTTCTTTTTTATAACCATTATGAATAACCAAAAACATACTTGTGGTCGCAGTAGCCTAGTGGTTAGTGTGTTGGACTGCTGCGCAGAGGTACCCGGGTTCATATCTCGGCACGCGCAAAAATCAAAAAATAGAAAAAATAAAATTTTTTCTATACGGCACCATCTCTTGGCTGGCAATGGCAAACCTCCAAGAGTAAAAAATGCCTATGAAAAGCTTTTCACTTCGCCGTTCGGACCCTGCATAAAACTGTAGGTCCCTTCTATTCGTGTATAAATATAACTCACACAACATGAATAGATGCGAAAAAGCTCGGCTTTGGCCCTCCATGGGCTGTTGTGCCATAATAGTAGTAAAAACATACATTTTTCTTTATAATGGTTATGAAAGACTAAAAAAGTATTGGTCATTTAAAACAATTATTCGCAACAAATTTAAAAAAAATTATAATTTAATAATTATTTAGTGATTTTTTCCAACATTGGTTAACTCTTATGTCCCTGAAAAAAAACAGAATTGTGGCCGATCTAGGGTAGAAAAAGTCGTGTAGTAAATGTTGCCATGTATATAGGTAATTGCAACAACAACAACAGGTAAAATACGCAAATGGTCTCGAGGGAAGAAGTGACTGAAAAACTAGCAGTTGATCTGGAGTGTTCAGGGTACGCCATTTAAAACATTAACAAAAAAAAAAAAAAATACAAGTTCAACTTTACTAACTTTTGCTGCGGAACCCCTTTTGGAATGGAATATTTTTTGGATCCAAAAAGACACCGAAAATAGGTTTCTTGGGCAAAAAAAAAAAAAAAATTCGGTGTACAAAATTTAAACAAAATCGGGAGGTCCATAGATGGCGTTTCAGTGCTAAGGTTAAAAAAATTGAGCACCATCTATAGACCGATCGATTGCGTTGAAATTTTGCACACCAGAATCAGATCTTTTGGGGCAGAAAGCTCATTCTAAAGAGTGCCCTGCAGCAAAAAAATCAGGGAAAAGTGGGATTTTATTTTGTACTAGAGCGCCATCTATGAACCAGTCAGTTCTGTTGAAATTTTGTGCTTCGTTGTTTTTTTTTTTGCCCTATTTTTGGTCTCTATTTTGATCCAAAATTAGCTTCGGTACTGTACTAACAACTAGTGGTATATCTAACTGTGCCCTATATCCGCCTCGACATGCCAAACTCCATTTAACCGAAGTTTCTAGGCCGCTCTCATCGCTTCTTTACGGATTTGAAAACTCAGAGGGAGCAAGTCAAGCACGGCATAGAGGGCATCACCAAATAATGTAGTACACATTGCACTAGTGATATCCAGGCGCCCACTTCTCTGAAGCCTGGTCAGAGAGGATACTGTGAACTTAACCAAGGCATACGTGACAATAGGTCTCACAAGAGCAATGGATAACCAGTATATCAGAGCTGGATTCAGACCCCTAAGTCTTGCCGAAAGCGGGTCCTTCAGCTCGACGTGCGTCTTCCATAACAGTTTGCAATCTAAGGTTACCCCTAAATATTTAACTTCAAAAGACAACTGCAGCGTTATTCTCTGTCATTGTTGGTAGTAAAAGGCCATACTTCTTGCATTTCCTAGTGAAAAGCACTAAAGTGATTTTATTAGGATTCACTGAAAGACCCTGCAGATCACATCAAACCTCGATTTTGCCCAAGACTTCCTGCATTTTAATGCACACCGTCTGTAAGGACCGTCACGAGATTAGTACGCACACATCGTTAGCATACGCTTGGATGTGAACTCCAAAATTCATATCGAAAAATGTCCCCTGTATTTCGATCCAGGGTAGTTCCATGCAAGATTTCTATTTTCCAACGCCCGTGACTGCTTCGATTTAGCATCATTTGAGCCGTTGCATGCCAAAGTGGTGTAAGTCAGTTATTTTTATTATTTGGATTTTAACGTTCAGGCAATAATTTTGGCCTCATTTAGTTTCCTACAACAGATTGAACATGTGTACTATAAAGCTGCCTATACATCGGGGAAAATAAATTTTATAAGAGCCCTATTTTGTATAACACTTCTACAAAACCAATGTATTTTCAAAATGATTTGATTTTGATTTTGACTTACACCCCGCACGCATGCACGCAACGGCTCATTTGTTCAGCTTGCATTCTATTAATATCCATAGCAAATTTCTGAGGTTTACATTTCTTTTTGAAGTACTTATTAAGTGTAGATATTCTCTGCTATTCGAAATTCTCAAAAGCAGATTTTTAAAATTTTGTGACGTCACAAGCAAAGCAGTTGAATGGCATGAAAATTGCTGGAAATTACCTAAAATCAAATTGAGATTGTTCAGGTTTTCCAAGTAAGCACTAAGGGACATTAAAACGCAACGAATTGGGAACAGTTACTGACCGTTCCGTTCCGGATGAACTTCGATTCGATTCATTCGGACTAATATTTTTAACCACAAAACTCCGTTCTATGATTTAGAAATCTAGCGTAATATGAGGAGTAAAATTGAATTTTGTGCGATTTCCTCGAAAGCTTAATACTTGAATACTCTTTTACTTCAATTGGCGCACAAAATTTGATGTTGTTTGAAGATTGTTTAAACATTTGTCTATTTTTATTTTAACGATTGCTATTACTGCTGCCTCATTTAAGCCATTAACAAAATTAAAATAGCTTTTTATGTTAAGTAACTCGTATTTTTTACTATTTTAAAGTAAACTCGTTTTACCTTAAGCGATGTTATATACATAGTTTCCTCTTCTCCATAAGGGAGGGTACATTACCCTCAAATGGTACCATGGATTCTTACCTGCATATGTATGTACATATTTGCCTGTTACCAAAAGTAAATGTAGTACAAACTAAATTAATTCAATTATGCCCGCGTAAATACACAAACACACTCACACACACACACACACATTTTGTCTGTAATTAAAATGCCAAATATTTATACAACTAAATATGGGTGCATGTATGTATACATGACTGTGTGTGTGTGTGTGTGTATGAGTAATTCCAAGGTGCTATGCTCTTGCCAGATCAAAATGTATACAGCAGTCATGGTAAAAGAAAACTGCATTCACTTGCAGGGTAACGTCTCCTCTCCTCATCCTTCACCCACCCTAGAAATGTGCAAGTGTGTGTAAGTACCTGATTGTGCCGTTGTTTCACACCCCCGCGTTACAGCCAACAGCTGCCAACATTTTTGGGCGGGTTTAAACTTTTATGAAACTTTTACATGTTATGAAAGAATTTTTCAATGGCGTTAGACGCCAAAGGGCTCCGCGTGTGCATAAGTTTGTTTGGCATTGCATATGAAGAAGAAGATGACGAAGAAGCAAAAGCAGAAGAAGAAGAAGCAGAAGCAGAAAAGCATGATGCAAGTGGCTCAAGTTTTTGGTCGCCATCCGCAAAATGTTTTCCTCGCGATTCAATTCACCACAAAAACGTTTGAGAAATTATTGCAAAAGTTTTTTTCAACAAAATGAAAGCGCATAAATTTCAAAATCAAAAAGAGAATCTGCTGCTGCTGCTGCCGCTGCTGCCTGTGCAAAAGTATAAAACACAGACACACCTTGCGCTATCGAAAGTCAAGCAGAAATCAAGCAGCGTTGGCGGCAATAAAACGTTGTTCTTGTTGTTGTTGTTGTTGTTGGTGCTTGTTGCAAAAGTTTTTCTCAAAAGTGCAAAAGCGCAAAAAACAAACGCTTTAGTTACTTATTTTTTTTTGTTTCGCTATTGCTTTTGTTGTTGTGATTTCACTGCTCTTTTATACCTGTGAGCGTGTTGTGCTGTGCGGTGCTGCTGCAATAGCGATAGAAAACTTGAAGTATTGAAATATGGAAGCAGCTTACGCTACAAATAAATAACGAACTTAGTATGTGTAGAAATCGCCGTACCAATCGTTACCACCTACAAATACACACACACACACACATACAAAAATAGTTTAATAATATGTGAAAAAGCTATACGCACGCAGAAATATGGCTTTATACAGACACATCAACACATACACTGAGACACATATGTGCATCCCAGCGGTTTTTAAAGGAAAAGTGCTTAAAAATTAGGCGCTTAAAAAGTGGTTGAAAGGTCATCATGTCAACTGAAAATTGCAAAGCAACTATGTGAGCAACAAATAAATTTTTCAATCGAACAATAAAAACAAGTCATTCAACGAGACGTTACGAACGATTCACAGAGCGAGAAACGAAGCGAGTTAACCCTGAGTTACAATAACACGCATTTCACGCACTCCGACGTTGAACGCTTTTCTCTTGTTCGTCGAAAAAGTTAAATCAGTGTGTTTGTATGACACAAACTCCATGCCTTGCCGTCGAAGAGCCCACAATGGGTTGATAGTTGAATTAAGGAGTGAGATCGAAAAAATCTTAACATATATAAAATTCAATAATTTTTAAACGGTTGATCTTGTTTTGATTTTTTTTTTTATTTAATTGATAATATTTTACAAATTACAGAAAAATATAACTTTTATAGTTCTGGCCACTATTTATGAACTCGTTGACGTTTTTTGGTAAGCCTTCCATTAGAGATTTGATAGTTGTTTCAGACACCTTTTTGCCCATCTTCTTTTAAAATCTTCAATATTTTGGGACACCTTTTTTGTGCTCTTTAAGTTTCTTTTTACAAGAGCCCAATATCTCTCCACTGGTCTTAGCTTCGGACAATTTGGAGGATTGGCCTCTCTTGGTACAAAAACTATGTTATTACTTTGGTACCACTCCCGAGCTTTCTTGCCGTAGTGACATGATGCCAAATCGGGCCAAAAATATGTGGACACATTGTGCTCTCTTATGAAAGGAAGAAGTCTTTTTTTTTCAAACATTCTTTGATTTATATTTCGATATTTATAGAGCCCACTGTAACAAATGACTGGCTTCTTTTGCCGCAACTGCATATAGCTTGCCATACCAGTAATTTTTTTTTGGAAATTTTGTTTGCTTTTGGATTCTAAATTGTTCTTTGACATTTTCTCGAGCATCAGCAACATAAAAATTTTGACCCGGAAGCTGCGTAAAATCTGCCAGTACATATGTTTCGACGTCCATTATACAACATGAATATTTTTGTATGAAATTTGATTTTAATTTCCGAGCCCTACTTTTGGCGTCTAAATTTTTTGTAGCATTCCTGTGTGGAACTTTTTGGACTTTGTATGTTTTCAAACCTGCATTGGCTTAAACTTTTCGCACCAAGTAGTCAGAGCACTGGGTTAACCGGGCAGCTTTTCTACCAGATGTATTTGGAGATCTTTTCAATATGCTTTCTATTTTCTTGGCTTTTCCAATATCATGTGGTCCTTGTGGTCTTCCCAAACCAGGTTTCCTATCGATGGTCAAATTCTCCTGAAATTGTTTAATAACATTGGAAACAGTTTGACGGCAGACCTTCAATTCTTTGGCCAATTATTTGTAGGACCAATTTGGATTTTTTTGAAAATTTTTAATAATTTTAAGACGTACTTCTTTTTATTCACTAATTTTGATCAAACTCACAATAAATCAACATGTTTGTCATTAAAAATAACAACTGGCATATTTTTCAAAGATAACTAGATCAAAGAAATTTTTAAATTTTACACCCAAAAAAAATGATTAGGTAAAACGTGTGATAAGATTTTTTCAATCTCACTCCGTATTCTCAACTTTTTTTCGGAAAGCGTAGAATGCGCTTACGCGAAAAACGCGAATAAGCATGAAGCGCGTGTTATATAGTTTAGAGTTAAGTTTTTACGACTTAGCTTTCATGAAAAGTGTGTGCATTTTATTTTACTTAATTTTTATATTTGTTTTTGTATATATGTATTATCTTGAAGAATGCATGAATCGATATTCGATATTTTTTTCTCTCTCCTCTCTTTCTCAACAAAAGCAAGCACGAAGTTCTTGGGAAAGTATTTCCTCGATAGCTTGTCCGATTGCTCGGCAGACAGTCAAAAGAATCTGCTAAGATACCTAAACTCCACGGGGTGGGTTAGTAAGAGTCCAGCATTAATTCCAGTTCGGTGAGAAAGTGGTTTCAAAACGGCGTTATAGCGCTAATTGTGGCTCACTGTGCTGTGGGTCAGCCACCTTAACCAACTAACCAACCAACCAAGCGCGAAGAGCAGTGAACGAACGAGCGGAAGTGCCTATCTAATGCACCCATTGATGCACTTGTTTAGCGTTAAAAGTGTTACAGTAAACAAGCGTTATTCTCCTAGGACATCTAGAATATGCAATATTGAAATTAGTATGCAACTTCTGTGCTTTTAGAGCACTTGGCTGCTTGTAGTTAAACACTTGCTTCGCGCCATTTTAGGGCTTCAATTTACCGCTGGGATACTACATCCGCTTATACTTATACTCTAACAATTTTGAATAGTATGTGAAAGTTATGAAAACATTGAAAATATTTTTGTTTTTATAATTTATTTTTCTTTCTCAATTTTTTTTTCTTTCTTCTTTTTTTTGCTATAAAAATATACAAATATTTTTTGAAATGAATTTTCACTCGTAAATATAAAATTAGCCAACAAAAAAAAAAAAAAAGAAAAGAAATATATTTTGGTTTTATTTTTTTCTTTTTTCCACAAAATATTTAATATCTTTAATTTAATAGTTGACACTGCGTGATTAAACAGTTTATATTATTTTGAATTATTTTTTATGGAATTTTAAGTGCCCGAGCAACAATAATCAATTGCATTAGATAGCTATACTTTGGTGTTTCAAATTGAGATGTATGCAATGGCGATCACTGCTTAGCTTCTTCTGTTGGAACGACCAGGTAGCTATTATAGCCTGTTCACCTGGCATTATCGTAGCCAGCGCAGTTGTCAAGCTTACCAGGCTTGCGAGTAAAAAGCGGTAATTTAGCATTTATTGTAGGGTTCGTTTCAGCCTTCGATTCAACAATTTTCTGAGAAAAATCGGTATCAGAAGATCGGGCCCAGGCAGGATATTTCATTAGCGACTGCCCTTTTTTCTTTCGTTGAAAACATTTATTGTCAAAAGAAATGGAAATTTGATTTATTTAGGGTATGCAAGGCTTCGGCAAATGGATGAAGTTGAAAGCTAAGTAAGTTAAGTGAGATTCGTTCTTCACGAAGATTCTTTGCAGTTGATGAATGATGTCCATGTCTACAGCATGTGTCAGCAGCACAACGCTCTTGTAAAAACTAGTGCTGGGGATGTCGATGTTTGTGTTTTGCCATTTGGAAAAATCTCATGAGCATCGCAAGGATACCAAAAGCTGATACTGCACCGTATAAGTGATCCATAATATTGCTATGGCTTCAGTCTGTTGCAACATACGAGACTTTGTATGCTATATTACGATGTGTTATCCCACAGAAGTTGAGATAGATCGTGAGCTCTCTTTTCTTGTCGATTGAGTATAATGCAATAAGGTTTCATTCAGTAGATATGTTTTCATCCGACCATAGTGTGGATAAAAGTTCGCACATGCCTTTTGTTAGTTTTTTTTGCCTCTGCTTTCAAAAAACTGTGCAGGAGAGCCCCCAACCTTACTGTTACATTATTTTTAGCCGAGCGATGGCTATTAAAATTCCTTATAATTGATTGATAGCACTGTGCAAGTCGAAAAAAGAGACATGGGGCACTTTGGGAGTGACTTTTGTATGAGTATACCGAGTTCAGGTCCATCGACCCTTTGGCTGGATTGGCTCTAGTTTAAGAGAAATCCGCCTTTGAATTTTTCTGATTTCGGGCTCGTAGGCCTCGAAATTAAAACGTTTCTCGACATTTTATAATAATAATAATTTTAATCGAAATAACTATTTGAATGGAATTTTTTTGTAATAGTGTGTTCAGCAAATTTATTGGTCGTAAAAAAATCTACAACTTTGTCAAATACAGTAATGTAATATTCAAAACGTTTTTGGACCTATAAGACCTACAAACCCGACTGAAATCAGCGATATTATTTATTTATTTCTTTGAGTCAATGGAAGTTATAAAAATTCCTTACAGACTAAAAAAATTGTAACTTTGAATTAATTAAAAATAAAAATAGATTTAAGGCAAGCTTAAGGATAGAATTCGTTGAGTAGGGTTTTAAATGAAACTTTAGTAACCGAGAAATCTAAAGCCAAGAAATTAGAAATAAAATTAAACTCAGTTAAGGCTCTAGAAATAGGAGCAAATAAGGCATAATTTGAGCGTCGCAACCCAACATAAAGTAAAGTAGAATGACGCAAATCTCTAGTTGGAATATTAAAATTGATCAGTTCTAGAAGAGCAGGACAATCAACAAAACATACAATGATGTCATAAACAAACATAAGAGACAAGATAGTTCTTCTGTTATTCAAGGGCTTTAAATTGAGGAGCATGCCACTAGCATTGTAAGAGGGAATGGGTTCGGCAAAATGAAGACTACGCAATGCAAATCGAATAAAGACTTTTTGAATCCGTTCAAGTCTATTAATATGATAGAGTTAATGAGGCCTCCATATAAATGCTGCATATTCTAACCGAGATCTTACTAAGGAAGTAAACAGTATTTTGAGCGTAAAAGGATCAAAAAACTGTGAACTATTGCGCCGGATAAAAGCTAGCATAGAATACGCTTTAGGAATGATTTAATTTAAATGCGGAACAAAAGAAAACTTCACATCGAAAACAACCCCAACACATTAAAAAACGGATTTCTCCATACGAAAGTCAGAGATGCCCCGTTTGTCTCTATTTTTGAGTACTAATTTCAAGCACAGTGTTGGTGTTTCCGGAATAGCTGAGGTTACTCTGCTGTCTTCACCATTAAGCAGTTGCGAGAAATTTTTATTCCATAACCTCATAATATCCGGGATATCTGTCTCCGGATTTCCGCTTTTGTTCTTACAGGAAGACGCTCCGGTTTCCAAAACCATTGTTCAAATTTTTTTCCAATAATTTTCTGGCCTCATTCGTGGCACCGAAAATTTCATTATCTTCGCGCTAACGTCTTTCAGTCCCTATTTTCTTCAGTTTGAAAAGGCATTTTTCCTTTTTCCTCAGCTCTTTGCAGTTCACGTTGGAGCCGATTGTGAGGTAGCTCGATATACTGCGTTTTTCTTGGCCATAAACAGGTTTTTCTGTCAATGGTGATAGTCGAGCATCTCTGTAACGATCGCATAAGTTTGAGGCATTTCTTGCGTTAAAAAGAGTGAGAGTTTATTTGCAAAGCTGTCGGCTGTGTGCTGTGTTTATAGTTTTTCGATGTACAGCTTACTCCGTCTACATATTCATGACAGCAACCAAGTAGTAGGATCCGAGTAGATATTAGCGCTACTATTTAATTGTGGATACTTCTAGTACACTTGAAGCTTGTCTTTCGTGGGGCCAAAGATCGTGCTTGAAAGTGGCTTACAGACACAGGCTAAACCGAGTCTGGCGTGACGAAGAGGATGTGGGACTTATCCAGATATACCAGCAGTTGTCAGTACAGTGCCCACAGTTGTAGATGTCCGTAGGCGTCTGCAGTGATGGCCAAGCTGTACTAAAGGCTTTTGCTGGCTGACAGGATTAGCTCTTTGAAATTGGTCAGCGAGAGTAAGGAAAATTTAAATAGTGTTTGCAAAACACAACAAGTTATGTGTTAAATAGGTTTTAGGACACTGTGGTATTACAGGAATGAATTGGCCATCGAAGACTGTGTAATTCCGCTTTGCTCTTGCAGAATTGCTAAGTGCTTCGTTAGACAACCGAATAGAAAATCAGCGACCTGAGATTACTGGTAAGTGTCATTACCGGGCATAACATGGGCGTGATCACTGATCCGACTTTCCGATCTCGTCTTGAGGAGGTCGATACTACTGAGCTTTATTTCTGTAGCTCACTCCACTCCCTGAGCTTCTAAAGGTCATCAGTGAAACAATGCAGTTCGAGCTTGAGAGACTTTAGACTTTAGACTTTTTTCTTCCCATTTATATATCGTCTCATCTCAAATATCCTTCCTGTTTCTTTACTTTCTTCTACTGGTTATATCTCGAATATAGTACAAAGGGCCTTGAAAGTAACTGCTTGGCTTGGTTCAGCTCACCCTCAACTCTAACTCTAACACCTACCCGTGTGCGCAGAGTGCTTACGGAGGAAAATATTGCTGTGTTCGCTGCAAGAATTTTGGTCTAAAATCAAATAAAATGCAGCTCGTTTAAGAACTGAAGCCGGGCGAACTGTCATAGTATCGAAATTTCAGTGATTAGACCTTAGGAAAACTTGAGGAAGATCCGTTTTTTTTTTACCGAAAATTTGTATTCAAAGACGAAGCTCATTTCTGGTTGAATGGGCATGTTAATAAGCAAAATTGTCTCATTTGGTGCGAGGACAAAAAAGGCATTAAAAGAACTGCAAATGCATTCAGCAAAATGCACTGCTAGCTGCGGTCGATGGGCCGGCAGAATCATCGATCCGTATTTCTTTAAAGCTGACTATGGTCTCAGCGTTACGGTCAAAGTCGCCCGCTATCGTACGATGATTTCGAGCATTTTTCAACCAAAATCGACGGGCTGAATCTGGTCGATATGTGGTTTCAACAAGATGGCGTTACATGCCACTCAGCACGCGAACTAATGAACCTATTCCATTAAATCGTATAATATTGGTTCTACTGTTTAAAAATACTCAAAATAATACAAAAAGATTTTAATTCACAAATAAAGGCAAACTTTTCTTTGCTTTGTATTGCCCGCTAAAATCAAAAACAATTGAATTGTATGCCTTTCATCTCATATGGAATTTTTAAGTCTATTAAATAATTGGGAAATGATTAAAATTTTGCTAATATATAATGTATGTATATGTATATATATATAAAAATATTGAATCGCTCGTGCATTGCTATAGCTGCAAATACTTATAGTTATTGCTGCTATTTGTATTGTTATTTTTACTTTTCTCTGCTTTTATAAATCACCACATGCCGATACTATATTCAATGTATTCAATGAACATTCTTTTAGTTTTGTTGTATTTGTTTTCTGATTTTTTTTTTTTTTTATCAGATTTGCTGTTTTTGTTTCGAATGTAGAAGAAATATTACCCCCGCAGTCCATTTCCAGCATAGTGTGGGTCATATTGCTGCCAGCCGCTGCCTCTGCCACTGTCACTGTCTCTGCCGCCACTGGTGGAATCTTTAGAACCAATATTTATTGTATGCTCAATATTAAATTGCTCGTAAAATATGTCGAGGCAGCAGCAGTGGCAGCGGCAGTAGGAATAGCACTTGAGTTCATTGAGTCCGTTGCTGGATTCAATTTGTTGTAAGGCTCTGCTTGATGCTAGTTGCTGGCTATGAGCTGCCGGCTTCTGCCTGCTGCTGGAGATGTGCGATGTAGTTGCAGTGCATGTGTTTTTTTTTTTTTGTTTTTGTAAAATTTTGTATGCTTGTGCATAATTACGAAATGAATGAGTGAATGCATGTTCAACATATGTTTTCGAGGATGTTGTTTCAATGTTGTTGCTATTGTTGTTGTAATGCATAGTACCCATACATTGCAGACACGTTGTTGCTGTGCTGACTATTGAGTCATACTCTTTTGCCTTCTTTTTCTGCTTTTATATTTTACGTATATAGGTATACAGCTGTCAGTGGCATATCCAGAGGGGAGAGGGCTATGGCGGCTGGTTTAGGTCTTAATATTGGTTTGATACTTTGCTTTGAATTTTGGTCTAGTTTTTGGTCTAAATTTTGTCTGGTTGTGGTTTGATTTGCTGCTTGGGTTTTGGTCTTAATTTTTGTCTGAATTTTTGCCTGAATTTTGGTTTGAATTTTTATAAGAATTTTTCCCTGAATTCTGATTTGAATTTTGGTCTGCCTTTTAGTCAAAATTTTGGTTTATTTTTTGTTTGGTTTGTGTTTTGGTCTAAATTTTGGTTTGCTCTTGATGTGATTTCGGTACTAAATTTTGGTAAGGTTTTTGGTCTAAAACTTCGTCTAGTTTTCGTTTGATTTATGGTCAAATTTTTTGAGCTGATATTTTGTCTGAATTTTGATCTACTTTAGGCCTGAAATTTTTATATGATTTTTGGTCTGAGTTTGATATAATTTTAGTCTATTTTTGGTCTGAATTTTCATCTGGTTTTTGGTCAAAATTTTAGTCTTGTTTTTGATCTGATTTTTGGTCAGTTTTTTGGGCTGGTATTTTGTCTGAATTTCGGCCTGCTTTTGGACTGAATTTTTGTCTGATTTTTGGTCTAAGCTTGGTATAATTTTAGTTCGCTTTTGGTTTGATTTTTGATCTGCTCTTAATCTGAATTTAGGACTAAATTTTGATCTGTTTTATAGTCTAAATTTTGGTCAAAATTAACGTCTAGTTTTTAGAATTCGGATGTGAGATTTTGTCGGAATTTCTACATATTTTTGATACGAGATTTAGTCTGATTTTTAGTCTGAGTTTGGTATAATTTTAGTCCGTTTTTGGTCTGAATTTTCGTTTAAGTTGTAGCCTTTGTTTTTGATTTGAATTTTAGTCTACTTTTGATTTGTGTTTGGGACTTAATTTTGATATCTTTTATGTTCTAAGTTTTACGCTGAATTTTCTTTTTGGTCTAAAGTTTTGTCTTGCTTTTGGTCTGAGTTTCGGATTCCCCACACATTTTTAATCGATCCAATTTTTTTGTCTGGCTTCTAGTCGGATCTCTGTTTAAATTTGTGATTAATTTTTGGATTGTTTTATGGTCTGAAGTTGGTCTAATTTTTTTTAAAATTTGGTTTGAATTTCAGTCTGATGTTTGGTATAATTTTGGTCTGAGTTTTGATTTGAGATTTGGTTTACTTTTGTCTGAATTTTAATTTAATTTTTGTACTGGTTTTTAATCCAGGGTTGATTTGATTTTTGGTCTGGTTTCCGGTTTTGCCTTTTCCCTGAACCTTAATAAAGCATTTTTGCTTAAACAAATTTAACCCCTCCGCAACCAATTCCTAGATCCACCCCTGACAGCAGGTACTAGATTAACTACAAAATGTAGTCAAATAAACTGAAATTTTTATAAATTTAACTAAAAATAGCAGCAGTCAGCTTTTACATAATTTGTCATTCATTTCATTTAAATTGTACGTTTGTGGCATATTGAAAGTAAAAAATACAACATTTTTATGTTATATTTATGTCACATGCGAGATGTTTTTCTTCCTCTCCCCCCCAAAAATCATGTTAATGTCATGACAATACAACCTTCACCCTCCCTCTTGTCCATCGCTAAGTTAAATTTGCTTTGAATGCTCATCATAACGAATGACTTCGATAAGCTGGCGATGTGGATGCGATTGGGGTGGTGCTGTTGTTGTGGCTGTGGCTAGGCTCGGGGCAGCTGCGTGCAGTGCGTGTTAATGGCCAATTCGAAGGTGACAAGTGCTAACGCATTGAATACCTCTCTCAAAGACATTTTTCATTTTCATTTCCATTTCATTTTTTTTATTTTTTTATTTTGTATTTATTCATCAACATTATTTCTATTTCTATGCCACAAATTTCTATTCTGCTATTATTTCGATTCAATGTTTTTATTTTATTACTGTGTGGCGGCATCTGTCAAGTGCACTTTTGTTGTTCTTTAATCATAAAATGGTATTTTGTTATTTTTTTTTTTGGTTGGTTTTTATTGTTTGTTCCTTTTGGCTTTCTCCGTTCTTTTTTCTTTATTGGTTTTTTCATTTAGTATTGTATTAAAATGCACATACATATCTGCATATACAATAATTCACACACAAACTTACGTAAATATAGACAGCGACGATATATACATATTTACATTTACCTACCCCCCCCCCCCCCCCCTCATCCACGGATGATATATACCTATTTTTTTGTTTTTTTTTTTACTTTTTTTCGTTTTTGGTGCCGTTGTTTTTACACATTCTAAAAGATACAAATATATAAATAAATTTTCATATAATCTTATATACATACATACATTTGGATATACTCGCTCGCTTACTGCTCGGTTGGTTATATTTGAATATTCACATCGTTGAAGCTTTTTCATTTCTTTGCAATGTTGAAAAAATAAAACGAAAACAATCCGGGAGCTATTTGTGCCACCAAAAATACATTTTTATGGTTGAAATCATAAAAAATTAAATTGCATTTGCTTCTATCTATCTGTGTGTGTTTGTATGTGTGTACGTTTGTGTGTGCACTTTCATTTCATTCCTTTTTCATCTGCTCTGCTGAAGAGGCATCGGCATCGGCATCGGCTTCGGTTTTGGCATCTGTGTGAGGATAAATTAAAAATTGAATCGTGCTTTTACAATATACATTCATACATACATACAAACGTTTATATGTGCACATGTACCTGCTGCATACATACATACATATATACATACATACATACATATATATCTACCTCTTGCATTCATTTACGCGTTTTAAAATCACACGATCACATTTACAAATTAAATTTATTTAATGCATTTTTTGTTTTTCAATATAAAGAATAGATAAACGCGATTTTTAGGACTTTACAATTTGATTTCTTATCGTAATAATAGCCAATTGGGAAATAAATAATGTCATTTGGCAGGAAAATGAAATTCGCTCAACGGTTCGGGTGCTGTAGAAAGAGAAAGAGAAAGAGTGGGGAGGACATGTTGGGAGTTGAAACCCTTTCCCTTGGCTTTATAAATCAACAACAGAAATTAGAAGGGGAGGCGATGATTTTGGGAATAAGAAACTCCTGCTTGGATCCGATAGGTGCGGTTGAGTTAGCTTTTGGGTTGCTGGGGACAGTAGCCTGAGAGCATAGGTAAATCTACCGCGAATCGGAGAGGTAAAGGCTACAATGAGAGAACATAGTGAAATAAATGAGAACAGCGGAAAATAGGAAACGACAAAAAACTAAATTTAAGGGTGCAGCGAAATGAAAGGGTAAAGAGGGATGGACGAATGGCCCAACGAGGTGAAAAAATAGAAAGAAATGAAAGGGTAGAATGAGAACTTCGACTTAATGTTTGGTTGATGATTGAAAGGGCGTAGATGTCCTGATTTCAAGAATTAAATATGTTTTTTTCTCAATGGTCAAATTACGCACAGGGGTAATCCAAAAAAGCATTGTTTTCATTAGTTTTTGTGTGAGGGACCAGTTTTTTTGGAGTGTTTTTTGACCGCTGATCACGAATCTTTGAAAATTGTGCTTTTTTTTTGGCCTCGTCAGGTTTTGTGTATATGTGTATATTTGCAAATCTTGGTTTTTTGAAAATTAAATAAGGTCCCTCCCTACCTCATCATGGAGGATATTTTTTTTTTGCTTTTTTTCACCAATTATGCAATTTCTTTCAAGTTTCTTAAATTTAAAGAAACAAAACAACCTTTAACCCTTGCCGTATCAAATTAAAAAAAAAACGAAGATCTACCAATAAACACGAAAACTATAAATTTTATTGAAAATTATGAGGAATCGTATCGGGTTCCGAAACGATCATCTAGCTTGCCTGTTCTATGATTTTTGTTATTTTTCTGGGATTATTGTTCATTAAACCTATTTCAATTTCAATAATTGCTTCAAAATATGAACCGCCAAATTAGGAAGATATTTGAACAAAAAAAAATTTTCCAAATTAAAATATTAAAGAGATTTTTTTTTTCATCTAAAACTTTTAAAAATACATAATTTTAATAATTATAATTGATCAAATATAAATTCGTAAAATTCGTAGAAGTTCCAGTACTACATACTGACGTAAGTGATCAAATATAAATTCGTAGAAGTTCCAGTACTAAGTACTGTAGTTGTTTGAATAAAAATCGATAGTTACTTTTAATAATACTTATGTAACTTCTACGAATTTTACGGGCGGGTAGGCTCTATTTTTCTGCCATACTTCCTTTAGCAAAGTTGATCGGAATCGAATGAAGAATCTTTCTGTCAGAGTACTTTTTTGAAAAAAAATTCATCCATACAAATTGGTACGCCCTAATATAAATTTGTAGGTATGTAGTTTTTCCATAGATGAACGATTGAATTGAATTACATTTCTTCGACACATTATAAATAAAAATAAAATAGAAACGTGATATCAATATCAGAAAATCAAAATTTATCTGTTACATAAAACTTAAGCGACACAGCAATTTGGCTGTTTGTCGGCTAAAAGATCTGGACATACGAAAATACTCTTCCCAAAAACAATATTTATAAAAATTTTTGCTCTCAAAACCAAAAAAAAAAAAAAAATAAGAAAATTAACCAACAAATAAAAACGACGAACGAATGAACAAAATATCAAACTAACGAAAGAGGAAAGAAATCATGAAATCTCTTGGCCATTTTTAGACCCTCAACTTAGTATATACTTTGCTACTGGGTGATGGAGCAGGCAGACAATGAAAAATCGCAGAAGAGAGCGACAACACTATCTATACACACATTAGTCAGTCTGTGATTGGGATGCCAAAAGCTAAAAACCGAATATAAAAAAAAAAAAAAAACAAAAATCCAATAACAACAAATTAAAGAATTCTTCAACTTCGTCATCATCAACACGAAGAAACGAAGGAGAACATCTCTTCGGCGTAGTAGGTATTTGCTTGTGTGTTGTAGTCATCGTGAGTCAAACGATTGTCGTATGTAGTCTCATCGTATTGCTAATGGTTGTTGTTGGCTATATTTTAATTTAGGTGGTTCGTATATGTAACACGAACGGAAAGGAATAATACCAATACGAAAACTATCACTACTACCACTACGGGAGACAGTACAAATACTAACAAACAAAAAAAAAAAAAAACAATATATACGTGTGGTACTAAATCTTATGGGTAGTATGGTGTTGTTGTTGTGTTTGTGTATTCTAAGTATAGAAAAAATTGTTCGAGTTGATTCACGGAGTTTGCGCTCTGAGATATTCACAATTTTGAATCATGATCGTGTGGATCGCGCATTTATATGCTCTAAGAAGATATTTTGGGAATCGAGAAGTGAAATGGCATACGAACAACACGATGATTGAAAAAAAAAGAAACGTAAAACATAACGTGAAAAAAACGAAGTACTACACCCCACGCTGTTGCCTATTTCCGTGCGGCAGCGGTTCGAAGAGGTGCTAGTACAGTTATGGCAACATGAGACTAAGTTGAGAATTTTGCATCCTTTAGTGCATTGCTGATTCTGAAGTCGATCAGTACAGAACATTCATTGGGGCAATAGAGATCAGCGTTGACGAATAAATAAAATAAATACAAATACAAAAAATTTAAATAAAAACCAAAGAATAAAAGAATTAATTAAATTCTACAAGAACTTGTTATAATTATTTGTTTAAATCGTGTAAACAAATTATAAAAATTATTGGAAAATTAAAAAAAAAAAAATTAGAAAAAAAATATTACTAAAGAACACAACAAAGTGAAAATGAGAAAAAAGTGTTTACCCTACTATTGAGCTACAGGATATGTGCTACACTGTAATAAAACAAAAAGCCGAAAAGACTTCATTGTATTAAAATTGTAAAAAAAAATCCAAACGGTTACACAATAATTTCAATACTATGAGCATATTTTCAAAAAAAAAAACAAAAAAGAAACAAAATTCAATAAGGATATTCAGCCAACTTCTGCTTATAATCGCCCAGAGAGTAAATATTTATTTTTCGACATTTTCGAATAAAACACCAACAACACTATATCAAATGTCATAAATCACCACAATGTTAAAGTGTCATATGACAGCCAGCAGCAGCAGCAAAGAGACAGAGAGATAGAGTGTGGGAGAGAGAGAGTTCCGTTATGGCTGTACTCGCCTGCAATCTTTAAAAAAAAGTAAAGAGAACAAGGAACTTTTGCGGTATATTTTTTTTGTAATTTCCTATCTTTTTTTTGCGGTTTTCTAGTTATTTTTTTATTTTTTTTGGCAAACTAAATCGTTAAAAATGGCGTTTCGTTTTTGCTGTGCTGTGTTGCTATTTATGGAGAAGTTTTGCGGCCGGCAGAAATTGTATCTAAAAATATACACATGTTCATAGCTCACAAATTGGCGAGTATGTGTGTGTGTAGTTGAGAGTGTAAATTTCTGTGCCTTTCTTTATCGGTATGTGTGTATGGTGAATATTGTATTTTTGTACATTTTATAATTTGGTGAAATTTGCACACACACACACAAATATACAACACACCCATGTGATATAAAAAAAATTTTTAACTTTCTCTTCTCTGACATATCCTCATACCTCTTTCCACCTCTTATATTTTTATTTTTGAAAATCTATACAATAATCCTACAGTTATGTAACAATTTTTTGGTAGACATTCACATGACACGTGACTTCATCATCAGTTAGTAACATTATAGAAGCAGAAAGTTCTACAAAAAAAAAAAAAAAAATTCACAAAAAAAAAAAAAAACATAGACAACTGTCAGAAACAATATCGTTTATGTGTTTTTTTTTTTTTTTAAAGCACGAGTATTTCAAATTCAATGTGGCAGTCTGGCATTAAAACATTAAAGTCAATGTAATTGAAACTTTAACTGAAAAAATTCTATATGTAGGTTTTTTCTTATTTTATTTTATTTTTTTTTGTTTTTTAAAGAAGTGAAAGAAGAACTTGTTTAAAAATGTTCTTCATACATACATATATACAAATATTTTAATGCAGCAACATTTTTTTTTTTGTGTAATATAAATACTTGCGTTATAGGAAATTCTGTAATTTCTATAAATAAACAAGTAGAGATTTTATTTTCGGAATCAATGAAGCGTTTATAGTTATACATTGATACTTTCTGAATACACGCAAATGATTTTGCGATTAAGTAAGCTCTAATGAAATAATTTTCTGTATTGCCCAAATATTTTTGAATATTGCGTAAATTTTATAGTTTAAATTACAATATTCGTTTATAAATTTGAGTTTTATGAGATCTTTAAAATTTTCTTTTTGCTGAAATTCACAAAGTTATGTTTAAAATTTTTTTTTATATTTTCCCTTCTAAGTATTTTGAAATAAACAGTTTTATATTATACTTATTTAATATTGATTTATATATTTTTCATTGTTTAGTATGAAATTTCAATTATTGGAAATTACTCGAAAATGTTTTTAATATATGAAAATTTTACTTAGGTGATTGATATTTAGGAAGAGAGCCAGTGTCGTTGAAGCATAAGTATTTGGCTTACTTGCTGTATGCACAAAAACTCTCATTAAATTAGTTCATTTAAGTCTGTTACACAAAGAGTTAAAATTTTTTTTACCATGCACACAGAGAGGGAGAAATAGATTGGGAGAGAAAAAATATCCCATAAAACGAAGTTAATAATAAATTTTTACTTTAACTTCCATTACGATATGGTAACTCTTACAAAAAATTCTCATGAAAACTGTCATTTGATGAAAACCAACAGCAACTGAGACCATCATTGAATTTTCTCTCTCTCTGTCTTTGTCTCTCTTTCTCTTTTGATAACGAACTTTAATACCACCAAAGAAATTGAATATCTTCCAAAGACTAAAGCAAAAAACTTCAGTAATAGTGACAGTAGCCACTCACACTTTGTGGTTCTGCGTTCGCTCTTCCTCACACATTTCTCCTCAGTCACTTCTTTTTTTTTTTATTTTAATTCACAATTTATTTAAGCATACAAATAATAATAATAATTAAAAATCAATTTAAATTTTATAGAAGTACAATTTCTGTATTGTTTAAAGCTGATTAAACGTGATTGTAAACAATTTTTATATTATGTGCATATAAAATATTTAAGTCATGTACATTAATATAAAAAAAATTTCTATAAATGTAATTGAAATAATTGAGAAAAATTAAAAAAAAAAAAATTTAAATACTCCTACATGCCACTAGAAATGTCACAATGTTGTTGTTGTTGTTGCTGTGTGAGTATTTATTTTAATTTTGTAGTTATTTGTAGAACACATTTCCGGTTTGGAAAATTAATTGCATGCGACGTATTAAACAATCGACATGTGTTAATTTATTGTAATTAATTAAGGATTTTTTTTTAAACATATATTTACATATTTATTTGTTTGTGGATTGGCTTTAATGCGTAAATTTTTTTTATTTATTATAATGAAGAATTTATCACTTCTATTCCAGAAACAGTGAGAGAAAAATACCATAGAAATATTTTCAAATAAAGGAAAAAAGAAAATATTTTAAAAAAGTTTTAAATTGTTGCTTGAACCGTCTAACCCGTAAGGCCGCCCTGAGGCAGCCTTCACTCTATTTTAATTAATGGACAACTGCAATTTTTTTTTTTAATTAATTGGCAGACCTGAAGAAAGAATAAACACATAATATGAGGTCAGTTTGCACTTTCTGCGGTCACACGATTGTTGTTTATAGTTATTTTTATGTGTACAAAGTTTTGTTTTGTGATGAAAAATTATCACGCATATAATTTTTTTATAAAAACCTAAAAAAAAATATTTTTAAGTCCTCTCATATACTGTTATATGCTGTCATCATTATATAATCATAATTTCGTATAATTTTGTATGAAAAATGAGAATTTATGCCAAATGAGATGATACGATACCAAATAAGACACCTTGTGAATTGCCCAAAATATATCTTTATTTTTTGGCTTAAACCCGCAAGGCCGCATCAGGGCAACCTTTCGTTTTTCTCACCTAAGTACTAAACTCAAAAACTAATCAATAGTAACTGGAAACAAAAATTCTGGTGTTTGTTTTATTATTATTTCAACCTTGCGGGTTAGAGGGTTAACTTCTATTATGATATATACAGTTTAACGGAAAGCTCTCCTAAATAAACGTCATTGGTCAAAATTTAATAAGAATCAACAACAACTACTGAGAGCACATTATGAAATACTCTGTTTTTTCTCTTTTGCTCTTTTGAAACAAAATCCATAAGTGCTTATGGTTAAATCTCGGTTTGCAATCAAAATTGTTGTTGACTCATTCGGCTTTTGTGTTTGTAAGTTCGAATGAATCTCCTAATATTATTTAAGGCGAATTCATCGACCGAGTGCTGTACTCTTTTTTGGTTTTTTTTTTTTGTATGAAGTTTTTACACTCTCAATTTAAGAGAGAGAGAGAGAGAACGAAAAACTTCATATAAAAAAAAAAACGAAAAGAGAGTCGTTGAATTCGCCATTATTTTTACTTTTGGAGATAAAGCTTTCCCACTTCTCTTCTCGCTGCTACATTCTATATAAATTAAATCTCTTTTTACAGACCCGAAAACCAAATAAAGCTTCTCAAAACCTCTGAGCTCACTAGGAAATATTTCATTCAAATTCTTATACTTTTGCTTTTTGTATTGCATATTTGAGTTTTCACTGTATACAAATGCCATACATTTGCTCTCACTCAAAGGATCAATGAACGTGCGAACGTTCACTCACTGTTTATATTTTTATTTTTTTTTTTTTTTTATTTTTGCGCTGCGTGATTATTTCATACGCATCAAATAACACTTTTTGTTGTATCATACATGGGAGATATGAGACATATTGCAAACATGTGACAACCAGACAAATATACATGCAAACAGACACCACCAACAAATTGAGAGACAGACACATATATATGTGATCATATTTTCTACATACCATACATATGTAGAGAAACTCTTGAGAGTACGAAAGAGTATCGAATCGCACAGCGTAGATCATATGTACTGTAACGGTATATGCTTGATATCCTGTATGGTGTGTGCGTGTGTAATTGTATGTATTTGTGTGTATACAACCAGTACGTGCTCATATTTTATCTTCAAGTAGGTAAATATCTAGCAAATATCTACATATGTTTGTACTTCAATTGTTGTGTTCTTAAGAGCCTCTAACCAGCAGGCTCAAGCAGAAGAAGAAATCAAAAAAGGAGTAGATAAAGAAGATGATGAAGAAAAGATACGCTTAAATGTTTGAGTGCGCTTAAAATTCAAAGTAAAAATAGAAATTCACATTCACTATAAAATCTAGCTTACAATAATCATAAATAACAGTTGCATTTTAAAACTCAAACTCAAAAGTTGAGTTCATTTTGTTTCGTGCTCTAGTTGCACCTTAATTCGATGGTTATAATTCTTTAGTTACTTACTTTTCTTCTGTTTTCTTTTTCATATCGATATTTTAAATAACATTTAAGTATCTACATACATATAAAATTCATTCTAAACTACATAAACTATGCGGCTAGCATTGTTTACTGCTGGATTTTTGCTGCTATTGTGTATTTGGCATACATATTTTATTTGCAGACGACGCGCATCAAATGCGGCTTAGTTTGATAAAGCATTTTATGAAAAGCAACAACAATATGCATACATATTGTGTATAAAAATATAATAAAAAAGAACAACAACAACACCCTGCGAACACTAAGGCAGCAAAATTCACTATCATATGTTGCTGCAACCGCATATGATGGGGAGCCATGTGGATTTCAGCAAGCTCCAATGTAAAAAAAAAATCTTTGTACCATAAAAAAACACAAAGTTGTGCATGAATTTCGCACTCGAAAAAACATTAAAAAAAAAAAAAAAAAATGGAAAAATTGTGTTTTTTATTTTTGAGCAGAACAAAAAATTCTTCAATTTCCATACTGGTAACTTGCAACTACTGCAAAAAACAAAGAAATACCAGCGACGATTATGTTTCGCGCTTAAAATTGTTTTATTGTGCGCTTATTTTATTGTGTGCTCCAGTGTAAAAAATACGTAATAAAATAAAAATGTTTAAAATATAAAAACATTCAAAGAAAAAAAAAATTAAAAACAACATAAAAAAAAAACAAAAAACGTAGAATAGTAATAAAAAAAAAAAAAATTCTTGAAAACACAATTTTACCGAAGGATTTGCAAAAATATTAAACAACAATAAAACTAAAAGAAAAGTAATAGTAAAACAAAAAAGACAAAAAAAAAAACCGCCCGAATTGTGAACATGTTTTAAAAAGTTTTTCGTTTAAATTTGTATTCTTAGTTACAATTTTTTTTGAGCTTTTTTCTACTTTGCTATAGGATATTTTTGTTTTTACTTGTTATGCTCAAACATTCTTTTACTTTTTTCATATAATAATTGTGTGGGAATAGTTTTAGATATTTAAAATTCATGTACAAACACACATATAAACATAAAAACACATTTATAGATACTTTAGCATACTATTTATACTTATGAAACAAACAAAAAAAAGAAAACTTATGTCTTAATAGTGTATAATATTTATGTAAATTTAAATTCAAAGTGTTAAAAAAAAAACTTAAAAAAAATTATTAAAATTGAACAATCATAATAAGGATGGAAAAAATTATAGTGTCTTCACGCATATTATGGAGCCTTTGAAAGTTCCATGCTTCCTTGCATTCAATAGTAATTAAATTGGCATATGGAATGTAAAGAAGTATGGAGCGGTATTTGGCAATTCAACAATTATACAAAGCAAAAAAAAAACAATTAAAAATAAATTAATTTACAAGAAAAAAAAATTAAAATAATGTGTGCTTAAAATTAATTTAAACTAAGAGAGCTACGAATTTGTTCGCTCATTGTCGCAATTAAATAAAATAAAATAAAATAAAATAAAATAAAATAAAATAAAATAAAATAAAATAAAATAAAGAAATGATTTGATCGAATTTAATGAGGATACAGAATTATTAGCCGACAGAAATAGTAAAATGAAATTAGCGGCAGTACTACATGCTTCAGTTATGAATAGGTATTTTATTGATTGATTTGGGAATGGGAAGGAAGTCTATAGTATTTTTAAAATCTAAGAAGTCTAGGTAGGAGAAGAGAATGGCCCGAGCTTATCCTCAAAACATTGGAGGCCAAAATGTGTTTCCATTTTCTTGTAAATGAAAAAGAATATCAGAGATATATGCCATATGATTAAGTTAACTAGCATTTCAATTAGTGTTTTAGAGTTGTTCTTATAGAAATCATGTGTAAGACCACGAAAGATGGCCTCTGAATTGCTTCATTATTTTTGAATTAATTATTAGAAAAATTTAGAAATACGAAATATGGTTATCATTTTTTTCCCTATCGACTCCCTATTCACCCTTGGTTGAATCCTGAATATTCCCAGATTGAAAAGGGTTAGTCTATCCGCATGAGATATATCAGAAATAATAAATAAATAAATATATGTATAAAATAAATAAAAGATAAAATAGAGAGAATCAGCTGAAGAGAGGATAACTCATGCGGGTAAGATTAATCTCTTTATTGAAACTACATTGGTGATGTTACTCCATTGATTTATGTAAATACAACTTAACTCTCAACCAAGGTGAATTTATTCAAGGTGAAGTTACCAATAACTCGCTTCTTTTCTCTCTTTGTGGTGAACAGCTGTCGAAATCATGTTATTGTTGATTTTGAGATTCTAATGAGACCGAAACAACCACAAAGTTTTATTGTTGTTCTTGTCGTGATGAATTTTTGTTGTTCTATATAAACTTTGCTCTCAACTTAAGTCGGAATGTGAAATATATTTCTTATTAAGACAAATGAAAGAGAGTTTGCTCTCTATATGAATCGGACAGATGTCTCTCACGAAACTTAATTGTAAATACAACCGATTATGGTGGCATAATAAGGTGAGATAACTATTACAAAAACAAAAAATTTGAGTACCACAGTTATACATATGAATATAATTCAGTGAGAGGAAATACCAGAATAACGTAAGATTGGCGCCAGAATAACGTAAGATTGACTCTCAATTGTTTTTGCTTTCCATTAAATTTTGTTCATAATAACAGTTAAATTGCTTTATATATCTATATAAAATACGTGCTGGAGAATTGTTTGTTTAGTTGAAACAAACTATACTTCTTTGGTACTAATTGTTTAGCTAAAATTAAAGTAAGTGGTTGAGTGTGTTATAGTTAAATTTTAAATAATTGTGAAAAAATAAATAAAGTTCCATTTCCATCACTTCACTCTAAACTCATATAATAATATCTTAAATAAATCACTTGGTAAGTAGTACAAAGTATTCAAATTCATAACTAAACGTGCTAGGTATTTTATAAAAATACTGAACATAGCAGCAAAACTTTGCTTTTGATAGTTAAGCTTCGGGTAAGCCAAACATGTGCACTGAATGGGATTTCGAAAGCTTATACTCTGGGAGCATTAGTTTGGTGTGTAAAATAAACAAAATAAAAAAATTCGAAAAACATTACAAAATTCAGTAGCACAAGGTAAACAAATTCTTAAGTTGAATTAAGAACAAGATAATTTTTTTTTTTTTGCTAAGGTGTTTTGCAAGTAATGCATTCAATTTATGAACTGACCAAAAAAAAAATGTACTAGGAAGACAACAAGGAAATTTCGGGTGAAATGGAAGTGTAATGCTGAAAAAATTCAAAATGGCGGGTGTTCTGAGATGAAATGAGTAAGACCATGAAAGCGGGGAAAAATTAAAACAATAAAATTTTGTGAAATGTGATTCACTATTCTACATGTAAAATTTATTACTTATATTTGGAGAGACCTAAACTTTTATTTTAAAAACTATTTTAGTTTTTTAATCATTTATTTAGAACTGGATTAAAATTTAAAAATTGATTCATATTAGACAAACATTATTAAATTATGGTCTGGAGTTGCCAAATAGCTACTCTTCACTCACTACTATTACTGCTTCAATATTGTAGTTCATTTTTACTCTTTTACCCAAGAGCACTGCAAACATCGTGAAAAAATCCAAGAGGAGTTCCAAGAAGAGAGCAAGTTCTCATTTACTCACTGCTAATTTGTTTTGGATTTTGTGTTTTGTTTCAAAGCTGCAAGTAAGAGAAATGATGATGATGTGAGTATCAATGAGAGAAAACATACCATTGTCAGCAGGGTCGTAGCCAGAATTTTTTTCGGGGGGGGGGGGGGCGGAGGGGGTTTTCATTCGAAGAAAATATTCATAAATAATTTTTATCAAACTGATTTTTAAATACAATAAATTAAATCGATGATACATTTGATGGACCCTATTAACCCCCCTTAACCTCAAAAAAATGGCCAAAAGTGACAAAAAATTCACAGAATAATCAAATTAAATTTTTTCAAATAAATATTCAATGTGCATTCTAATGCATTTTTTTTATCGTGAAGGACATAATTTCATTAACTCATTGACTTCCCACTACTGATGATGTACTCAACCTCAAAAAAATTACCAAAAATATTAGAGGCTCATTTTTTTGCAAATGATCATCATTGTGAATTTGAGCCATTATCAATGATAAGGAGCCCGAATGAGGTTGAGATCTTTCGTGGTGCTCTGACCAATAATGCATTAAAAAATTAATTATATTTTGAGATTGCCTCCTAAACTGCATGGGTTTTGCTAATAAGATGGAGTTTTTGCGAAAGAATTTTTCACGTTGAATACGAATCTGAGGTCAAAAACTTTCCATCACGTCACGTTTTAGGAAAAAATGGGGTTCAAGCAAGTCTAATTTTACAAGGATCCGATAATTTTTTCCATTTTTTATTAATTTTTAAACTTTTCAAACTGATTCAGGACGAACCTTTAAATCAATAACAGTTACTGACCTAGAAAAAATATGAACGCAGGAGTGCTCAGTATCACTTTCTCTTTTTGAATCTGTAGTCAAAGCTCATGTAGAAGAAAACAAATCGGATTTGATCGTATAGTGTAACTAAGATTTCAAATTTATTTTTTTTATATATGACTTTTAAAAAAAAAAACCGATGGAAGTAAAAAATATGGTTAAATAGATTTTATTTTGACTTTTTTTCCATCCATTGGCAATTAATCTCTAAAATTAGAATAAAGTTTCCAGATTTCGAAGGGAGGGGAGGGGGGAGGGGGGGCGGTCAGAACCCCCAAAACCTCCCCCTAAATACGGCCTTGATTGTCAGTCAGAGTGGGGCATGTTCTTATGGAGACGATTATTTTGGCGACGACACGACAACATGACCACCGACCACAATTGTGGCTGTAGCCAATTTTAAATCTATGTATTTCTAATTTGACCAGGGACAGAGAGAGAAGAGAGTCTGTTTTTGTTGTTTTGGCTACGTTTGCTGCAGTTGGTGCCGCTTCCATTGTGTTTAGTAGCTGACTACACGACGACAGTTTTAGCCGACAGAATTTCGTTGTCGTGTGTTCGTGTAGCTACTGTCATCAATGTGTATGGACCATTAGTGTGCCGAGCTCTCTTCGTTTTTTTTTTTTTTTGTTTTGTATAAAATTTTTTGCTTTCTTAAATTAAGAGCGTAACTCGCTCGGTGAATCCTTAATTTATGGTGAATTTTAGCCAATTCTCTCATTGATCTATTAATTCGATTGCAAAATCATTTCTGCGGTTTTGATTTTGAAAACTTTTCCGAAGAAAGCTTTTTAGAAGAGCATAGATGTGAGAAGACTCTTTGAATTTGAATTTTCTATGATATTCTCAGTTATTCCTTGAACATTTTTTAAGGGAACTGTGCGAAATCATTTTTAAAAACAAACAGAGATTACTTGTTTGCACTTTGAACCATATACAGGCGTTTGTATATAGGTGCATATATAAAGCTGCAAGTGCATATGTAAATGCAGCATAATTCCCTGCATGAAACAGATGTAGTAGTTTAATGGTCATAAACTTTCCTTTGCGGCTGCCGCTTCTTCTACATTTTCAATATTTAGGGCGCATTTGTGTCAGCAAATTATAACTTAATGCAATTAATACATGGAATCGTGACGGCAACCAACCAAATTGCATTCGTTGGCAAGGTTTTGGTACTCGATTTTAAAGCTATATACATACATATTTGTGCGTAGGTATTTGCACTTGAATGTATGCATGTAAGCATGTATTAGTGTATACCTGTTTGTATGCATGATAATGCATTTGTATTTTGTATGCGAGTGTGTGTTTTCATAAACCACGTAGTAGCTGAGATGCGATTACGTGCACAACTTGTGCCATTGGATTTCGGGATTTAGAGTAAGTTTAGGTTTTATATATATGTATATTCATAAGTAAGTATGTAATGGAAGTTATTTTGTAATAAATTGATGAGGGGCTTATGAAAAAGGCGAGAAGAAATTTAACAATAAGGAAAAAGTAAATAAAATTCATAGGTATATTTATTAAAGAAAATTTTACTTGATAATTTTTGTAAGACCAGATGAGGGTCATTAGAATTTGTTAGGCCCCCTACAAGTTTCATAATATTAATAATAATTGCATCACTCTTGAGAGCTACTACCTTAAACGTATGCATTACACATTAACACGTTATACGAAAACAAATAATTATATTTCATTTTCTTGAATATTAATTTAATTGCAACCAGACGATATACCTCTACTCATATAAAATGCAGACCATATAACCATCTCAAAAGCATGCAGAATGTGCGTCACAGTTTCAGCCATAGCGTGATGTGTGCTCTACATACAATTAGTTTCAATTAAATAAGGTTGCAGAATTTTATCCCACACACATAGAAATCATGTTGACTATGACGATGATGATGATGGCAGGCAGGCAGCTGGTGTGCAACATCATTACAGGGGGCAAACAAGCAACAATCATGTACCAAAAAAAACAACAACAGTATTTACAGTGAAATGTCCTTGCGTTCAAGATTTGAATAGAAAGCAAAACTAGCCAGTAGCAGTAGTAAGAACAGTAACAGCCACAGTAGCACTAGCTAACTAAACCAACGAGCCAGCTAGCTGACCGACCGACTAACCGACCAACCGTCTAACCAATGAAACCAACACTTGAACCCCAACTGTCCTACTGCCTTCGTAGTGTCTGTCAATTTCACCGTCCCTCCGTCCATCCATCTATCCGTCCGTCCTTTCATCCGATACGTCCACGCCATAACGATTGTGGATATGTAATTATGCCCTCATAATTACTTCAAACACTCACACATTCATGCAGCAGTTGGCAGCTGCTGTCTCGTGATGTCGCATTCACAGCAAACAGCTCAGCTCAGCACAGCACAGCACTCTTTCTAATCTAAAACTGTGTGTCATAATAGCATAACCCATTGGGGAAGCTTAGCAATTTGCATTAAATGTGACTGTGTGCAAGTGTGATTTCATATATATATATATTTATGTGTGTATGTGTGTGTGGGTATGTGGTGTTTGCTTGTCTGTAGTGTAGTGTTTGCGTTTGCATTATTAATTTTATAGCGTATTTAAAATTACAATAAAATTAAATATTAAAACAGAATTTGTATGGAATATTATCATAAACTCACGCTATGCTGTCGAGGCAGTAAACGCCTCATTAGGTGTTGGTAAAAGCTGAAAAACAAAAATGAAATGCGTGAAAATATTAAAGAGCTCTTGTCATGGAAAATTTATTCTGAATCGTTTGTTATATAATTGGCATAATTGGTAATTGCTCGGACCAGACACTTAAATGCGGTACTTGAAAATTCAATGAAATTAGCAGTGTAAAAAAATTGTACAGCTCTGTTCTTTTTTAAAAAATATTTTAGGTTTCTGTGTAGAATTCTCAGTGCAATCGAAAGAAATAACAAATATGAAAAGCACAATTCTCATTTCCAGTTTCGTTGAAACTTGAATATATTTTTATATTCTGTGAGAAAAGCTTCCTGGATTATTTTGAAATTTTTTTGTGAACCTCTTCTGAACACGTTCGCGGACACTCAAAGTTGTATAGAGGTGCAAAAAGAGATACATAGCGGCTCTTTTAAAGTAATCGTAATATTTAAATTTAGATTATACACGTTTTTTCGAAGTTCTTACAATATCATATTTTATTAGTTATATACACTGAATACTAAAGCATTTACTACGATACATAGATCAGGTCAGTTGTGGACTATGTGGACGCTATATTGAATTGAATGCCGAAATTTGTAACTTGTTTGTAGTAAATTTGTTTCTTGTTTTGACGACGGTAATGATTAGAAAGTTTTTGGAATGATCTTTGAGCTGCTTAATATTTACTTCAAAAATCTTCCCAGAGCTGTAAAAGACCATAAGCTAAGAAACCAAGGCTATATTTAGGGAGAGGTTTTGGGGGTTCTGACCCCCCCCCCTCCCCGAAATCCGGAAACTTAATTCTAATTTTAGAGATTAATTGCCAATGAATGAAAAAAAAGTCAAAATAAAATCTATTTAACGATATTTTTTACTTCCATCGGTTTTTTTTTTTTTAAAAGTCATATATAAAAAAAAATAAATTTGAAATCTTAGTTACACTATGCGATCAAATCCAATTTGTTTTCTTTGACATGAGGTTTGACTACGGATTGATACTGAGCACTCCTGCATTCATAGTTTTTCTAGGTCACTAACTGTTATTGATTTAAAGGTTCGTCCTGAATCAGTTTGAAAAGTTTAAAAATTAATAAAAAATAGAAAAAATTATCGGATCCTTGTAAAATTAGACTTGCTTGAACCCCATTTTTTCCTAAAACGTGACGTGATAGAAAGTTTTTGACCTCAGTTTCGTGTTCAACGTGAAAAATTCTTTCGCAAAAACTCCATCTTATTAGCAAAACCCATGCAGTTTAGGAGGCAATCTCAAAATATAATTAATTTTTTAATGCATTATTGGTCAGAGCACCACGAAAGATCTCAACTTCATTCGGGTTCCTTATCATTGATAATGGCTCAAATTCACAATGATGATCATTTGAAAAAAATGAGCCTCTACTATTTTTGGTAATTTTTTTGAGGTTATGTACATCATCAGTAGTGGGAAGTCAATGAGTTAATGAAATTATGTCCTTCACGATAAAAAAATGCATTAGAATGCACATTGAATATTTATTTGAAAAAATTTAATTTGATTATTCTGTGAATTTTTTGTCACTTTTGGCCATTTTTTTGAGGTTAAGATTAAAAAAAAATTGGAAAATTTTTCCTAAAATTGTATCATTGATTTAATTTATTGTATTTAAAAATCAGTTTGATAAAAATTATTTATGAATATTTTCTTCGAATGAAAACCCCCCCGAAAAAAATTTCTGGCTACGGCCCTGTAAGGAACGATACCAGTAGTACCAGTAAATGCTCTGGTATATCTTGTTCAAAAGAAATGGACAAATTTATAGGTGAGCCAGTTAGATGGCTGCTCTCTTTTGGGACTCTTATACTATGTTCCTACTGAACGAAAATGAGGTGGTTTCAACAAAACCGCATTCGAAACCGTGCAAAAATCGAATGCAACCCTGAATGTGTTCACTGAAATGAATTTGCTCTGACATTTCTATACAGACATTTATATTTTGCTTTACGTATAACTTGATTATTACGGAGAAACGAAAATATAAAAAAAATAGAGTTGTGGAATACGCGGGAAGAGGAGCTCATAGCCGAGGTATGGGCAGAAAAAGTAAAGGAATTATATTAGTCGGCGAACTGTCTAACGAAACCATAATCGAAACCCTCCTCACAATGTTCGAAATCATTTGCTGAAACCACGCAATTTCGGCTCAGTGGGAACATGGTATTACTACGATTATACATGAAATTAAAAAGCAAAGTTGCATTTTCTCTTACTGTAAAATATTTTGCCCGAAATTAAATAAATGAAAATGTTCATATTTGATAAAGAAAATTTTCGTTTAGTAATAATTTAAAGCATTTTTTTTTTCTCAAAAAATTGTGCGAAAGATTTTACGAAAAATTTTTAAACACTTACTTACACAACAAAAAATTACTTAAGCACGAAATTTCAAATATTCGGCAACTAGCAAACGTGAAGATTACCTAACCGAACCGAATACATATAGCGTTAATACTAAAAATACTTATGGGCAGCATCGGGCATGAAAGGTTTAATATTGCCCGAGGGTCATAAGTGTTCAAAGAATTCACATGGATTTCTCTACTGTCTTTATCCCGACGGAGTTCAATGATTATAATTTGAAACTTAAACCGAAATATTTTTTGTACTAAAATTGGTGATATAATTCAGTAAAATTTTTTGTCTGATATAAAGTAGAAATTCTCTATAAAAGTTTTATTATATTTTGCTATTATGCAAGCTCAGTATTACTATTGTTAACAGAACTATATACACACACATACTCACAAATACATGCGTGCAGATAGGTGTATGTATGTGGATACAATATTTATTTATTATTATGTATAGTTTGTGCAACTAATGGTGTGAAAAATTTATTGTGCTTATGTGCAAGTATAATTTTAATTTATGCTTGGTTTCCACAATTTCAACACATTTTTCCCCATATTCGCACATTCATATGGAGAAGTCTTTAGTAAAAGTAGAAAAGTTTCATACAGTTTTTATTTTTATTTCTTTTTTTTTTTCAATTCATTCATTCCTTAGTTCGTTCGTTCATTCATTCATTCCCTCATTCATTTATATAGTCACTCCGAAACCAAAAGAATTGTTTTCTAATAGACAAAAGTAACTTTTTTTGGCCACAATTGTAAAATGCTCCGAGGAAGTTTCTTAATTAAATGAATGTGTTTAACTTTTCTTTCATTTTATTTTATTACAAAATTTAGTTTTTTTTTTAATGTATTTTACTAATGTAAGAGAGAATTTGAAATTTTGTCTCCTGCATTGTTTTTATTTAAATTTATAGAAAACCAAGCGTTGGTCTTGGGTTTTGGTAATGTAAGTGTATAGCTAGCTGGGAATACTGAATATTTTTACTTGTGTAGAATGCACATAGCTAAAATGTTTCTATGTATAGAAATGTAGTTTTAGTTTTGGGGGTGAGTGTAAGTGAGATGGGGGGGGGGGGGGGAATGCAGTTATTCAGAATTGTGTAGTTTCTCCATTGGTAATAGCAGAGTTTTGTTAATTTTAAGAAAAAATTTTAGTTTTATTTAATATTGAAAATGTTGAGGGTAATAAAAGTACAATGAGTTGGTTTGATGTTTGGTCGGATTTCGGATCTACTTTTGATCTAAATTTTTGGTATGATTTTTGAACTGATTTTAGAGCGTTTTTGGTCAGAAATTTGATTTGATTTTCAGTTTGAATTTAGTCGGTTTGAATTTCGATCGGAGTTTGGTGCAAATTTTATTTTATCTTTGGTCTGTATTTGATCCGAATATTAGTCCAGGCTTTAATCTGAACTTTTTGTTTAATTTGGTTTAATAGACATTTTACCTGATTTCCGGGTTTTGTACATGTTCTTAGTTTTTGGTTGGATTGTAACCATAATTTTAGTATGATTTTGATCTTTTTGTGGTGTTGGGGAATTTGATTTCAATTTGGTCTGGGTTTGGTTAGATAGTTAGATATATTTTTTTTTCGGATTTTTAGTTTGTATTTGGTTTGATGTTTGGTCTGATTTTCGATCTCACTTTCGGCCTGAGTTTTGGCTTAAATTTAGTTTGAGTATTGGTCTAAATTTTGGTCTGATTTTAGGTTTTGGATTTGTTCAAGGTTTTGGATTGAATTCGACTTGAATTTTGGGTCTGCTTTTGTTTTGTCGGATTTTGATTTTAATGTGGCCAGAACTTTAGTCTGATTTGATTTTGCTTTAAGTTTTGGTCTGAATTTGGTTTGGGTTTGATTTGATTTTTAATTTGAATATCGGTCTGATTTCTGGTCGAAATTTTAATTGAATACTCTAAATATTGGTCTGAGCGTTAGTCAGATTTTTTTTTTTCGGATTTATGGTCTGTATTTGAACTAAATTCTGATTTGATTTTTGATCTAACTTTCGATTTGAATTTTGGTAAAGTTTTGGTTTAAGTTCAGGCTGAGTTTTGGTTCTAATATTGGTCTAATTTTTAAAATAATTTTAGTGTGTTCTGCCTCGAATTTCGGTCTGAGCTTTGGCATAATTTTTATAATGATTTTTGGTGTGTTCTAGGTCCAAATTTTGGGATGGATTTGGCCGGAATTTTCAGAATGATTTTTGGTCTGTATTATGCTTAAATTTTAGACTGATTTGTGGTCTAAAGATTGGCGCGATTTTTAAAATAGTTTATGGAGTGTTCTATGCTTGAATTTTGGGATGGATTTGGTCAGATTTTAGTCTAATTTTTAGAATGATTTTTGGTCTATATTATGCTTAAATTTTAGACTGATTTCTGATCTAAAGATTGGCGCGATTTTTAAAATGATTTATGGAGTGTTCTATGCTTGAATTTCGCGATGGATTTGGTCAGATTTTAGTCTAATTTTTAGAATGAGTTTTGGTCTATATTATGCTTAAATTTTAAACTGATTTCAGGTCTAAATATTGGCATAATTTTTAAAATGATTTATAGAGTGTTCTAGGTCCAAATTTTGGGAAGGATTTGGTTGGATTTTAGTTTAATTTTAAACTGATTTCAGGTCTAAATATTGGCGTGATTTTTAAAATGATTTATAGAGTGTTCTGTGCTTGAATTTTGGGATGGATTTGGTCGGATTTTAGTCTAATTTTTAGAATGATTTTTGGTCTATATTAAGCTTAAATTTTAAACTGATTTCTGGTCTAACTATTGGCGCATTTTTCAAAATGATTTATGAAGTGTTCAATGCTTAAATTTTTGGATGGATTTGGTCCAATTTTGGTCTGATTTTTGTTCTGGTTTTTGATTTGTTTTGTGCTTAAAATTTAGACTGATTTCTGGTTTGAATATTGGTCTAATTTTTGGAAAGATTTTCACTGTGTTCCAAGCCTGAATTTTTGGATGGAGTTGGTCGGATTTTGGGTTTAATTTTTAGAATGATTTTTTATTTGTCTTGTGCTTAAATTGTAGACTGATTTCTGGTCTAAAAATTTGAATGATTTTGGGTATGGATTTGTTCCGATTTTAGTCTTATTTTTAGAATGATTTTTGATCTGAATATTGGTTTAGATTTTTGATATGTTCTAGGCGTGAATTTCGATCTAAATTTAGTCTTGAATTTGGTCAGATTTTTTTGAATAATTTTTGGTTTGAACTTTGATTTGATTTTTGGTCTGAATTTGGTTGGAACTTTAGTCTGAATTTTGACCTGAAATTTATTCTGAATATTGGTCTGATTTTTGGTCTGATCTGATCCTTGTTGGGTTAAAGAATATGGATAATTTTGGAGGGCAGTGTCTGTGCACTTATTCACTCAGAAGTTTGGAGTAATTGAGGAGTGGGAATGGAACAATAGCCTAAAATAGGCTGTGTTTCCAGAGTGGTGGTTAATAGTTATTTAATAGCTATAAGTTATGTTTGCGTTATCTTGGAAGTAAATTTAATACATAATGTAAAAAATATTCTGTTCATCCTTGTTTAAGTACGTATATTTCTAGTCAACCCTTCATAAAGTTTATAAACTAACACCAACTAAATGTGTGTTGCTATGATATATTAAATGCTAAGGTAAATATGTGTGTGGGGGTAAGAGATATTTACTACTTATTTTTACAACACTCTCTGCGTTAAAATCTCTATCACATTACTATTTAGTTAATAAAATGCGATTATGAGCGCACAGTAAACTTTAAAGCTACCACCGCTGCATGATGCGCCAGTGCAAGGCTAAAAATTCTATTCAAAGCTATTTCACGGAGGATGAACAACGTGAAGCGAGTAAGCGAGCGAGCGAGCGCAACTAAGCACCGGAAGTGAACGGCGTGGGTTATTCATATACCGAATAATTGGTTTCCAACAATGTATATAGCTACTTCATACATTCGCCCTCCTATTTGAAAACTAAAATATTAAAGCTTTAAATTGCGAAATCATTACGCTGCTTACTGATCATTATTGTTATCATCAACATTTTCATGGTATTCATGGTAGATATGCATACTTCCTTTAATGTTGGTGCTGCTGGTGCTGCTGCTTCCATTCCACATTTCCATTGGGTTTATTTAAATACCATCGTCATGTTCATTTATTAATTCCGATCCATTTATGCACTTGATTTACACCCACCATAAATGCAATAATAAATGGAGTTGTTGACTATGCATTGTTGTATGCAGTTGTTGTAGTTGTTGTTGCTGTTATTGCATTGTCATGTATTATTATTATTATATTTATCCCCTTATAATATTAATTCCTGAGCTGCTTTGTATGTAGCTGTATATGTATGTATGCATGCTTCCAAGTCAGTATGACTTCTATTGCAATATACTATAAATTTATGCAGCTGTATTTGTGTATGTGTATGGGTATGTGTACATATGTACATTGTTTGAAATTTTATCTTTTAAATACGGATACGGATGTGGTCGACATGAATTCATGGATAATTGCTGTTTGTGCACTTTGGAACAAAAACGAAATTGCATTTACGCATTCCCATTCACCATTATACTCCATCTATCTGCATACATTTGCAACGCATGCAACACTTTCATCATCCTAATGTATGTATGTGTGTGTATAGGTGCGTTTATGTTTGTTCGTGTATATGTGTATACCGAATGTTTCTGGGCTACTCATGAGCATCTATTTCCGATCGAGTCTTCTTCGTCTAAACTATTCCCATGGCAAACTTTCGAATTTCGACTCAAATAATTGGTAAACCACATTAGTCTATGTATGTATGCCAAAAAACAGTTTCGTTTATGTTCTATATCAATTAGTTTAAATTTTGTTTAATGAGTGTGTGTGTGTGTTTTTTTCTACCGAATTATCACACATGGAATGTTAAATTTGTAGGGCAGGCAAATACATTGGAGTTTCTGTAGTTTTTGTTTGTTTTAAAGTAAATTAAAGTGACAGTGGACATTGCGGATGTTGAAGCTTTTGACAACTTTTTTTTGCACCATCGTTTTGTTACTTAGTAATAATAACTTATACTAAAATTTATTGCAGTAATAGGACTTACATTGCAGTAATAGGACTTACAGAAATACTATAGTTCTTTAAGAATTATAGTGACTGTAAGAATACTATAATCTTTGAAGGGGCACAATAGTTCTTTAGGACGCAGTGCACAAATCCAAACATAATAATAATAATAGTAATAATAATCTTTACAGGGTGACAATCGTAAAGTGACGCACACATTTCATCAGTTATTTTCAAAAGGACGTACTTCCATTAAGTACAATTAAGTGTTAACGTTGCTGAATATATAAGCATTCAATTGAACCCCACCTCATTCAATATAACCTCCTTTAGCCTGCACACATGCCTTCAATCGATCCGGAAATCGTAGGACTGTTCGCCGCAGGACTTCCTGATCAATTTCAGTCCAGGCTTTCTCTAATGAATTTGTCAGCGACTCCAGACTGTGGTGTTGAGATGCACAAGCCTTACTCTCTAAAATACTCCATTGGATTCAAGTCTGGGGAGTATGGTGGCCATTCTTGAGATGTTATGAATCCAGAAAAATTGTCTTTTATCCATGTTTGCGTTAATTTTGCCATGTGGGAAGGTGCAGAATCTTGCTGGAAAGTCCAGTTTTCATTTCCAAATGTATCTTGGGCCCAGGGAAGAACATGTTCATTTAAAATGCTCCGATAAACAACCGTGAAAATTTTTTCATCTGTAAACAAGATATTTTCAACATTTTTTAGCACGGAGGAGCGTAGCAACGCCTTGCATCTTTACAGTCGTAAATCTTTCTTTTTTCTTTTTTTTCTTTTTTGTGTCAGATCTTGAGCTTTTCGGAGCTTGTACGGCTTAAGATTAAGCTTTGATTTTGCAATGATTCGCACTGTTTCACGGTTTACTCCCACTTCCTTAGCGATTTTTCTCATTGAGCGCCTTGGATTTCGCTTGATTCGTTTACGAATTTTTTCTGTTAAACCAGTAGTGGCAACTGTTGAAAATTTTCCCCGGTCTCTATCTCCAAAACCCCCAGTTTCATTATATCGAATAATAGCTCGGTCCTCCGTACGACTTGACAAATTTAAAGCCTTTGCAATTTGACGGCTACTATAATTTGCCAAATGAAATTTCATAATTTCACGACGAATATTTTCCATGTCCATTTTTATGGAAATTTCAAAATGTAATAACAAAAATTCAAATAAAAATAAAAGCAAAGCCAATGATGAATGAATTTGCTTTTTATATTAAAGTAACGGTAAATGGCAAAGCTTGCTGCAGAGTATTAAACTTGCGTCACTTTACAATTGTCACCCTGTAAAAGAAAATCAAAATTAAATTTCATTCTTCATAATATTATTCTTATTTCAAACACATTTTACGTAGCTTTATAATGATGTTAAAATTAATTTAAAGTTTTTTATTATTGCGAATATATATGTGGTGCTTAAGTTTTGTTTTTTTCATTTTGACAACTTATTTTTTCCACCTACTGTAGATTCCACAATCAGTTTTGCAATTCACCACCCTTGACCTGGTGGTACGGAAGTTTAACATAATCACCACCATATTAAAAACAATATAATAAAAGTGCAGCATATTTTTAGGGTTCTATTTTTAATATTAAAAATTCACCTTTCTTAATCTGTTTGGCCTAATAATAAGACAGTATACTTTCTGAGTGAGATTCACCACCATCCCCCTAGCAGTACGAAAACTTAACCCTTCTCTGCCAAACAACGCAAATTTGGTTTAAAAAAATATTAAGGGATAGCATTCTTCATTCTGTGCAACCTTTGTTCTATGAATTTTTCAATACCTTAATTATAAGTGTTGAAATCTGAAATTACCTTGAGGACCATATATGGTTCGTTGGGCAGTATCAAGTAAAATAGAAATGTATAATTTTTTAAAGATCTCTTCATTGAGAAAAATAACCAAAAATGAAATGTGTTGAAACAGTTTCGTTCGCTTTAATAGCATAATTGAATATCACATTTAGTAAAAAATGTTATAGTACGTTTACCACAACCAGGAACTTTGGATTTGAATCGTCCCTCACAGGCTGGCTTCATTTTCAAGTGGGACCCTATGTTATTCAGTTTAATGTCTGCTGGTGGAATATGGAATGTATTTGGCCTGGATCATTTTTCTTCTAATGCCCCTTCCAAAGGACGACCTCGAGCTTTAAAAATCATCCTCCGAAAAACCTTCATTGTCTTCACCTTTAAACCAGGCATAATCATTCACATATTGGGAGTATGAATTTACAAACTCGTAATTGTGGCTAACTTCATATCTATCATACGCGCCATTTTTTTGACATTGACAGCTATTCTATGTCGAAGAGCGCCAAAAATACTATAAGAATTGATCTGTCAAATAATTTTCATAATTTTACAAAAATGTTTTACTATAGCTGAAAATGTCGAATTTCGTGCCAACAAAACAACATTTGCGGGAAGTTTTAATTTGCTTCCATTTAAAGAAAAACGCAACTGAAGCACATCGTTTACTCACTGAAGCTTATCCTGACTGTGCTATAGACGTTAGAATGTGTCAGGTGTGGTATGCCTGTTTCAAAAGTGGTGATTTTGATGTTGAAGACAGGGAACGTTCAGGCGGCCCGAAAAAGTTCGAAGATGAAGAATTGAAGGCAAATGCAACAAGAACTTGCAGAATCTTTAGGAGTTGATCAATCAACCATTTCTAAACGATGCTTTTAGCATTGGGAATTATTCAAAAGCAAGGAAATTGGGTGCCGTACGAATTGAAGCCGAGAGACATCGAACGACGATTTTTCACATGTGAACTGCTGATTGAACGACAGAAAAGAAATGACACATGGCCTGGCTGAACAGCGTTTACGTTATTTCGAAGAACTCAAAAAATGGGTTGATTCGTGGATAGCCTCAAAAGATGAGGAGTTCTTTCGACGCGGAATCCGTGTGCTACCAGAAAAATGGGAAAAGGTTGTGGCTAACGATGGACAATAAATTGTCCAAATTACGAAGAAAATACGAGTTTATACATTCATACTCCCAATATTTATTCCATTCTTCATCGTCCATTAGTCGCTCCATTTCGAATTTATAGTAAAAACTGAAAAATGCATCAAAGTTCACCAAACACCGAACACCGCCCAAGGAACCGTATATGGTCCCAACTGTTGGAAACAAAAATTTGAAAATATTTTGTTTAAATATTATTTAGAAGTACTCACATACCAATCAGCACACCTTTAGCAACACAGTAATATATTTTGTTATGTTGAAATTCGCGAAATCTCTTAGAGTTTTTGTTGTTTGAAAATCAAAAACTTTACTTGTGTCCGAAAAACGTATTTTTTCATATAAAAATTGCAATAACTTTCGACAGCTGGCGATTTCTAATACCGTTATATATGCTCATCGGTAACGAAAGCTACAATCTACAAAACCTAAATTGTGTTTTGGATGTTGGACGTAAAATGGCACTACTATTACCGCCTACAAAGGTGGGACCATATGTGTCAGCATGAGCAGGGAAGGGTTAATATAACCGGTACTATATTTACAGACAAAATAATAAATGTGCGGTATACTTTTAGGGCCCTACTTTTAATATTAAAAATTCACCTATCTTTTTTTTATTATTAGTTCGGGGATTAGCCGAATCAGACCCAGGTGGGTCCCTTTTCGTCCCCTACCGCCTGATGCCTCTACTCTAAGCATTCGTAAACGAGCATGCTCCGAGTATGGGCATCCTGCGTCAACGCGAGCATATCCTTATATAGGCCAGGTGGCCAATCTCAGATTCATCAACGTATCGATGACCCAAGATTGCAAACCTTCTGGTCGCCACCGCTGGGCATTGGCACAGTAAGTACGCCGCACTCATTCACCTATCCTAATCAGTTTATTCTAACAATAAGATAGCATACTTTCGGGGTGCGATTCACCATCCTCCTCCTAGCCGTACGAAAGCATAACATAACCGGCACTATATTTACAGACAAAGTAATAAATGTGCTGTATACTTTTAGGGTTCTATTTTTAATATTAAAATTCACCTATCTTAAACATCTTATTCTATTAACAAGACAGCATACTTTCGGGGTGCAATTCACCACTCTTCACTTAGCGGTACGAAAGTTTAGCATACTCGCCACTACATTGGGTGCATTCAGAAGGTACAGCTGTTGCGCAACTGTGGCGTGTGTGTCTTCTGAATGGGTTGTTGTGAATTTCTGCTCCGTGGAGCTGTTGACATTTCGACGCCATTTTTTCCATCATATTATATTTCTGCTCTTTCGGGCCAACATGTTGTTTCAAAAGACCTGCGCCGTCTATTTTTATTTATCGGCGATTTAGCGATTTTTAGACGGTAGCTGCTAGCCGATATTTTCTTTTGTTTCGGCGGCTGATATAAAAATACTCGAATATAATATTTTAAAGAATCCTATTGTAAGCAAATTTTTCTGTTTACTGTTATTCAATTCATATTATGAAGTTTGTCGTTAATTTGTACTGTAAGTACGGCTTAGCCGATAAATCACGGCTGGTAGCAAGTAAAAACAAAGCGGCGGCGCGAAGTTGACTGTAAGCCGCACGGCGCAGGTTTCTGGCTTATAGTTAAACAAATATATATAAGAAAATATACATGGTGGCTGCCGAAGATACAGCTTCAATTCAATATACAATTGGCGAGTGTATTTAATAATAGATATCTTTCTTTATTTTTGTCTTTGATAAAATTAAAATTTTTTCACTTTTTTTGTTTCTCAAAAAATAAAACAGCTGTTCCTCAAAAATTTGGCAAATGATCCATCATGCCATTCAGAAGACACAAAATGTATATATGAAGCAGAAGCGAGCTTAATCTCAACATGTTGAGCCTCCGGTGTGTCTTCTGAATGCAACCATTAATGAACTACACACTAATAAACTCACACATACTATGAAACCTCACACTCATCAATTCACTCCTCTATAAATTTTCCTTTAGACCCGAGTAAAGATGTCATGACATCAAAAAGTTTCCTCCACAATGGTTCTGCTTAACTGATCCCACGCTTAATTTCATTTCACGTTTTTTTCCTTGATGATTTTGTTTCGTTTTTTACAAGATTTCTTCAATTATTTGCTGGTCCCGTCTCCTCATTAACAATCAGGTTTCAGTTGATTTGATATGACCAAAACATCATTTGATCTTCAGAGAATTTAGGCGATATATCACCATGAAATTGAAACCGTTCTCAATAACCAAAATATGAAATAGTAGCAGACCAGAATAATCTGAGCAATTTCAGTTCACCAAAAACTTGTTGCATTTAAACCTGAGATGCTGTTGCATTTATTGTGCTTTATTTATGTTCAACGACTTGGAATAGTTTTTTTCTATTGGTTGGAAATTAATTGCATCTTTGCATATCAATTAAACTCATAATATAGCCACAAATTATATATCTAAGCATAATTGATGATATTAATGTCATCGCATAATTGACCGCATTATTGGAACACACAAACAAAAACACACAGAAAACTATTAATTTTTGCTTCTTTGTGTTTGATTTTTGGATTTCTTTTGTTTGAAAAGAGCTATGCAAAGCGTAATTAACAGGGTGAAGTCATCTCAGTGAGTAAAAGTTATATTGTCAAAAAAAGCATCCGTTGTGAATATTTGAAATTTGAATTTTGGCACTATACTCTTGGTTATTTAAATTTTGCACTATTTTGGCACTACAAAGTTTGACTCTTCAAATAAAATGAGAGAGTTTTCAGAGATGACTTCACCCTGTTAAATACGCTTTGGAGCTATGAAAGATGTTGATTTTACTATGAAGAATCATGCACATATGTAAATAATATATAAATATGAACCAAAAGATTATAAATTTCAAAAATATCAACGAACATTTGTCAGCGCTATAAATTTAAGAATTATCCATCTGTCTCGTTCTGAAATTATGAAATTTCCCCGGTTTCATTTGCAGACTAAGAAATATTCCTTAGTAACTATGTGGTTTTTTTATACTGGGTTACTCATTTTCATCTATTTTATATATACGAAATTCACCATTTTTCTCACAGCATAGCGCAACATTCGGAAAGGTCAGAAGAAATTGTGTTACACCAATTGGTCCCGTAGTGATGGGAAAATTTTCGTTAGTACGTTCTTTGAAAGCATCTGGAAAATAAATATTTATTGGTTGTTTTTTTTGTTTGAGTTTTCAATAAAACTTACCGAGAAATTCTGTTACGGTGAGGCTATTTTCGTCAGATTTACAATTCTCTAGAATTCCATTTATATCAGCATTTATTATGGGGTGATTATTTCGAATTTCAAAATAATGTTCCCAAACGTTGAACATCGTGTTTGATTTGTTTTTTTTTTATTTTTTTTTTTATGATTTTTTGTTTTACAAACAATTTTTTTATGTTGTTTGAAAGATTACTGATATATCACTGTATTTGAGTTATAAATAATTGAATTTCACGACTTAATTCGATTTCGATATAAATTGAAATCGATTCCTAGCATATTCTCAAAAGTATGTCTATACAGAGATTAAATAAAGATAAAGAAATCTCTCTCAGCGCATGCAAGGGAAGTATTTACTCTCGCTCAAAGCAATCGAACGACTGTGATTGGTTAATTGAAAGCATGGCATGAGAAGTTAACTTTTTGGATTTGAATACACAGCATTTTTGGTTGAAAAAGTGCTATGAACATATGTTGATTTTACTATGGAAAATCACGTGTTGTTATTGTATAATAAAAAAAATAATTTTTATATTAACAATTTATTAATTTCCACCACACAAAAAAAAAAAAAAAAATTAACAATTAAATAATTCCCAATCAACAAACTATTTAGTTACTTCAAATTTGAAACTCAAGAAATTTTCATTCATTTGACTGATAAAAACATAATGTACCAATCTCGTTGGAGTACACGGATACATTCGGGTTAGAGAGTAGAAAGTTTGTAGAATTTTTCGTGACTGCCTCTGGTTGCAGAGTTTTGATTGGCACATCCCATTCGGTACGCTCTTTGTATGCATCTAAAAGAGAGTGGAAAAGGATTTATTTTTAAATACATTTTTATAACTGATTTACCTCGTATTTGAGTTAGAGTAACTCTTCTCGATTTTGGCGTTTTGGGATCTGCCAGTATTGTCCGAATTTCTTCATCAATAGCATCGGTAATGTGCAGTAATTTATAAGAACTATTCAAATTTTTATCATTTACAATTTGATCGCGCATTTTGGAAAACTTTTGGTAAATAAATATAGAATAATTTTTGAAATAATAAGCTGACAAGATTTTTAACTTTCAAAATTTTGATTTATAGAATCACAGAAGTTCTTACTATATACATAAATGTATTAAAGAGTTTATAGCTAAGTATATAATTGTCATTTATATATGCATCTACATATGTATATTTTACAGTAGGTATGTATTTATGTATGAAGCCATAAAATATGCAATTAAAACTTAATAAAGCGTAAAAAAGCAATAATTTGTTGTTGTTGTGCAATTTATTGCAAATGTGACACATGTCGCCGGGTTATTACTTCATATTCAATTCCATTTACATTGGATTTAGTGCTCTTTCCTTGGCGTTGACGATGGCAGGACATTAAGCGCATTTGTGTCATGTATATGAATGTATGTGTGAGCTTTTGCCTACCCACTTAAACGCTGAACAGAAATACAAATAAGCCAGTAAATAAAACTGAATGCTAGCTCTAGGGATGAGTATTATATCGATGTGAATTGGGCGAACTAAAGCTAAAACACAAGAGGTCAGGGGGAGGGAGAATGTTGGAGTTTGAATTACCTAGGGAAAGATAAAGAATGGGAGGAGAAGCAGAGAAGATGAACATTTTAAGGAAAGAAAAGAGGAAGAAAAAGAGAGGAGAAAAGGCAGGGAGGAGAGGAGGAGAGGAGGAGAGGAGGAGAGGAGGAGAGGAGGAGAAGAGGAGAAGAGGAGAAGAGGAGAAGAGGAGAAGAGGAGAAGAGGAGAAGAGGAGAAGAGGAGAAGAGGAGAAGAGGAGAAGAGGAGAAGAGGAGAAGAGGAGAAGAGGAGAAGAGGAGAAGAGGAGAAGAGGAGAAGAGGAGAAGAGAAGAAGAGAAGAAGAGAAGAAGAGAAGAAGAGAAGAAGAGAAGAAGAGAAGAAGAGAAGAAGAGAAGAAGAGAAGAAGAGAAGAAGAGAAGAAGAGAAGAAGAGAAGAAGAGAAGAAGAGAAGAAGAGAAGAAGAGAAGAAGAGAAGAAGAGAAGAAGAGAAGAAGAGAAGAAGAGAAGAAGAGAAGAAGAGAAGAAGAGAAGAAGAGAAGAAGAGAAGAAGAGAAGAAGAGAAGAAGAGAAGAAGAGAAGAAGAGAAGAAGAGAAGAAGAGAAGAAGAGAAGAAGAGAAGAAGAGAAGAAGAGAAGAAGAGAAGAAGAGAAGAAGAGAAGAAGAGAAGAAGAGAAGAAGAAAAGAAGAAAAGAAGAGAAGAAGTGAAGAAGAGGAGGAAGGGCAAAGGGAGAAGATAGAGAGAAACGAGTTGAAAATAGGGGAAAATATGGAGAAAATATGGGAGAACGGAAAAAGGGGAAAACATATTAGGAAAAGGGGTGAAAAGGAGAAGAGAAGAAGGGGAAAGGGGAGAATAGAGGAAAAGTAGAAAAGGGGAAGCGGAGAAGGTGGAGAAGTTCAGAAAAGGAGAAAGAGAGAAAGGGTGAATAGGAGAAAAATAAGAGAGGCAGAGAGGGAGAAGGGGAGAGAATAGAAAGGTAGAAAGGGAAATGAGGAAAAGGGATAAGGAGAGAAAGGGGAGGATATGACGAGAAGGAGAGATGGGGACTGGAGGTGTTAACCTGAATTCCGCTTGTCGTTGCTGATCAAATTTGGCAACTTGATTTTTAATATCCGATGCATGCATTGTTTAAAAAAGAATATAATTTGTTTAGCAACTCATCTGCCCATTGTTGTAATCAGGTAGGGCCAAGAGAGCAATTCCCTCTGCCAACTTGAGTTCCCAAATACGTCCCAACAAATCATAGGAATGAATACCCTAGAGCTAGCATTCGAAACGAATCTGAAAATGAACTCAGTCTTCACTATCGCATTTTTCTTTAAAATAAATTTTTGACAAATAAATTTCTCTTTTGATTTCTTTTTTACTTTTTCTACTTTACTAAAACGAATTTGTTTCGAATTAGAAACGAATTCGTCTGGTATGTTGGGAAACTACATTTTTAATTTTAATGTGGGTTTAATCGAAAATGTTGAAGTTTCGAAGCCTAAATGTTTGGAAAATAATTCTTTTGGGTGGGTGCAAAACAGGAAAGAATCAAAATCAAAAAATATATTTTTGTTCCTCATATACTAACTAATATTAAGACTTTGGGTCTTTGTAGCGATACTTTCAGACGTGATTGAGAGTATCGAAATCGAGGGATGAAATATGAAATAAATTAGTTTGCCATCTGAATTTTAGTATTGCATTGAGAAATCAGCAGAAAATTAACCTCGTATGCCGTTCCTGGCTAACACATCCCAAATATAAGTTAAAATATGGTGCCCATTATAATCACTGAAGTATTGAGAGTCAAATGGATATTAAAAGCCATGTGTATGTATCAGATTTTCTCTCCACCTTACAGGAAAGTTTTGGGTTAAAATTTATGAATAAAATATTCTAAACAATCGTAAATTTAATATACCAAATAATAATCGCGTATAAGTTGTTAATATTTGTCTTGCATTATAAATGATCAGTTTTAGCGTTTAAATAATAAAAATATGATTTGAATAGATTGCAAAAAAAAAAAAAAAAAAAAAATCAAAACCACGGAACCTGAGGATACAATAAAAATTACAAGCAAAAGTGTTTCAAATCAAATTAAAAGATAACAAAAAGCTGTTGTACACAATAATATCCTGCGGATACAAAAACAAATACGAGTACAACGAGTATGTGTCACGACATGTTTACTTGTGGTGTATATGTATGTGTATGTGCAGGTATTTGTGAAATCGAAAACCCTCATTCATTTTAATTTTGGAACTTAAACCATTGTGAAATTGAAGCTTATCAGTTGAGCAAAGTATGAAAGTTGAGGTAGAAAAAGAGTAAGGAGGTTAAGTAGAAATAAAACAAACGCTTGTGACATTATTTTGGATTAAACTAAAGCGTTTTATTAGTGGCGGCAGAGAGAAAGAGAGAGACAGAGAGAGGAGGAGGATGTACTTTTAATGACACACAAAGGATTTTATTTGTGTGTTTCAATAAAAGTGAAAAAGTGTTGGCTTATGGTAGTTGGGCCTAATTGCAACAATGATAAATAATGAAAGCATTAAAAAAGGTTTAAAATTTTTGCTTGGGTTTGGCATTTATTTTTTTTCTTTATAGCCTGCAGTGAAAAGATGAAGGTTTTAATTTTCATTGCTGTTGCCATAAAAATAAGAACTAAAAAATATATGTAAAAATAAACAATAATATCTTTTATATAAATATGCTACCCATATTTAATAAAATAAACTTTTAATGTGGTTTTATTAATTTTACACACACATACATACACGAAATAGTGAGTCAAAGCTTTCAACCTTGCGCTTATCTTGGATTAAATACAAAAACTTAATTTTGTTTGTTTTTTTTTTTTTTTTTTTTGGCAGAGAGTTGTAAACAGCATGCAGCATTGTGAAATAAAATAAGCGTTCCAAAAAAAAAAAACAAAAAAAAAATTGAAAACTTTTTCCAAAAAAAACTTTTGAAAATTATCGCACATTTTTTTTCTAACTTTTGCTGTTTGTCAAACACACACACACACACACAGATACACAAACATATTTCTACTTGTTTTTATATACGCGCATTTGCGCAGGGCACCTACAGAAAAATGGCAGCCATTGTGAGACCGTTGCTGGTTATCCGTTTTAATTAGACGCAGTGTGTATAAAGCGCACAAACAGTAAGGCAGACAGGCAGATAGACCCTCAACAAGACAGGCAGACTGACAAACAGACAGATAGTTCTTACATACCAAAAACTGGTGGTGGTAGCAAATAAAATGTGTAAAATGGCTAAAGTTGTTGCCATAACTGTGTGACATTGTGCCCATTGTTCCCAATGGCAATAACTGCTGTTCAACTACAGCAACAACAACAATCATAATATTAACAACAACAACAACAATAGTCACAATGATGACGTCTGCTGATGCTGACGACTACGACCTAAACTAGAACTTTGGCCAAAATTGCATAATTTAAATGAAAATGTCAACGCGACGCAACATTAAAAAAGACGAAGAAGAAGAAGAAGAAAAACATGAATATGGCAACTC